>BSUD01000005.1:109757513-109817480 GCA_033239045.1 Fagopyrum esculentum
TTTTCGAGAAAATCGGAACCAAGGGTAAAATGGTCATTTTACCCTAAACTAATACTGTAACTAGTTATGTCTTAATACATCATTCGATCTTAGAAGTTTTAGACTTCTAACTACGTGAGAGTGTGCTAATACACTTATCGCCTTTGACAGGCAACTGAGTTGCTACAGTTTACAGAACGAGTGGTTTACAAGAGTCGAGCTGTATATCAGGTAAGTCCTTTGGGCTTACTTAGCTGACTGCTAAATATGAGTATAAATGATGATGGTGGTGTGTGATTGACATGTTAGAGAGATAGGTTGTGATATATAATTACCGACCTATATTTTGGCCTAAGAGTAACGGGCGGTGGCATCCTGCTCAGTAGCTCGCGGGGCGCTGGGGGTTTCTTTCGGGACTAGTCCATACATGGTTTGTAGTGATGCTACCAATGGAAGTCAGCTAGACCTACACCAGTTGGATAAGGAACAGAGGCGAGAATTAATAATAATTCTCGTGCCACAACTTAAATTGAATAATGTGAATCACTTAAATAATAGATAATAATTGGTTGAGTGCCAGCATGAAGTTTGTTTATTTTTGTTTCTGCTTGTGTTTGTGCTGTTATTATTTTGCTTATATTTGGATAGTTAGCTAACTGTTGATATGTTGTTTAGACTTGACACAGGTTAGAGCAGATGCCGAGTGATCCAGATGGTAGTGGTCAGCCAGGGTGTCGTACTTTAGGACGTTTTACAGTTTCTGCATTTGTGGGTTTTACAGTTGAACCTTGTTTCCTTTCGTACTTTGTTATATTACGTTTTCCGGTTGTAGTTGATCTGGTCACATTCATGCATTATTAAGAACTATTTTATGATTTCTGGTTTTTCCTTATCTGTGCCTTGTGGTAAGATCTTGTTAAGTTGTTGTCAAACTAAGGTCGGGACCCACTGTGCGGTCCTAACTAGTAACTCCCCAAGTTGTAAAATTTGGGGTGTTACAACATGGTATCAGAGCTCTAGGTTGGCAACAATGGCACTTGAAATCTTCTAAAAAGGTCATATAAGTAAATAAACAGAACCCGAAAGGAGTCTGAGTTTTCCAAAGAAGATTTTGGTTTTTAAATGCATACATAGTCGGGTTGGGATAGAAAGTACGGACGACCACCACTACCTCCGCGGATCTCGGCAGCTTAGTACATTTAGAAATGTTATATTGATGTAGTAGCTGCTTATAAAGATATGTACAATAGATAACTTATGTCGAAGGTTAGTATCATAATAATATATTATGTCCTTAATAGCGATTAATGAGTTTCTCACTCCGTTGGCACATCTAAGTAGATTTTGAAGGGTGTCAACGTGAGGATTAGTATGCACATCTTATGTGCATTAGGGTAGACGAATGGCAGACAACTCCTCCGATTGGTTGAGGAACGTCGAGATGGAAAAGTGAAGGCTGAAGGACAACACCAACGACCATGGCATGAAGGGGATCCCGAGTTAACTTAATAGGATCAAATGAAGATTATACATGAGAGTAGTTCCGGAAAAGCATTGGATGGTCGACAATGATGCAGATTTGGAGCGACATCACAGAGGTTCTTTCAAGTGTGGTGTAAAATGACGATACGAACCACGTAGATACCGTCAAAAACAGTCATAGTAATGAAAGTCAAAGTAAGGTTTAGAACCAATCCAAACAAGAAATATTAAATTTAAGCTTACCGACAGACTAAAATATGAAGGTTGTTGTTAGAAGCAGGGCGGAATATGACCACTATTGGCAAGGTAAGTCGGCATCCTAATCAAGAGGGTCCCACCTAGACACTGATAACCTAAGAGTTAAGAAGAGAGATGTCGTCAAACCAACTATGAGGACTTAAAGAGCCGCACAACTGAAGCTTATGGAATTGCCAGAAAGTGGAGGGTAGAATTCATAAGTATGGAGGCAGAGTGACTTTCTATATGACAAGTGGGTTACAAGAAAGATGGTGTTACAAATATCCAAATGATAGAATCTTGAAAGCGGAGTCAAAGGATCACTATAAAGGCAACATTATAATCTAACACCAACTCAGGAACAAGAGTGTGTGAAAATGATCGTGGCATACCCAAGGGCCGTAATAACTTCCCTCTCACAATGGGACTTAAGTTACCAACACCAACAATTCGCACCGGAACCTCGCAAGCAGCTGATGACCGAGGTAAAAGGAATCGCGAAGATGTAATTACGAGCTATCATGGAAAATCTGATGAGTCCATTGACGACAGATGAATGATGCAGCTAAACTAGGAAAGAGTATAGTGGCCTTATAGTGAGAAATAGAAGTGTAGATTATGGAAGAAGCTAAAGGAGTATAAACGTAGAAACTGGAGGAGGTAGATTCCAACAAGTAAATCAAACTGCAAAGAGATAGAAGAAAGGTAAGTCTATGATATTGTAGAAGGTCAACTATAGACTAAATGGTAACAACGGAGCCTTTACATGTGAGGGTTAATTAGTAGTGACGTGTTGGCATATAAGAAGAATGACCACATGGTTACAAATGAATTTTATCGACATGTGGAGAAGTCCTTAAAGAGATCAAATACAACAATTGTAAAGTCAAATCGATACAAGTACAAGTAACACCGAATAAGTCAAGTCAGTAAATCTAATTAAAATGGTAAAGGAAGAATTGACGGTCAAAAATGACCCCTTATATCATTAATGATATAAGAGAATGGTTGCGAGCAGTTGTTCACTTACAGGCTAAGGAAGGGTACAAATCATAGTTAGTACATATGAAGTCGTATTAGAAGCACGAGAGGAGTAAGAAGAAGTAGATAATTTTGATCAGATCCTACGTCAGACCAGATAGAGGTTACTTAGCATTCCACACAAATAGAGCTACTTGAGTTGAAGAAGCAGTTAGAGGAGTCAGCAGAGAAGGGCTTCATACGCCCTAGTGTTTCTCCCTGGGGCGCACCAGTGTTATTTGTGAGAAAGAAGGATGGATCGATGAGGCTGTGTATCGACTACAGGAAGTTGAACAAGGTCACCATCAAGAATAAGTACCCACTGCCTCGCATAGATGATCTGCTGGACCAACTGCATGGAGCGTCAGTATTCTCGAGGATAGATTTGAGATCGGGTTATCACCAGCTGAGGGTGAGAGATCAGGACATACCTAAGACGGCATTCCGGACTAGGTATGGTCACTATGAGTTTGTAGTGATGCCATTCGGGCTCACTAATGCGCCAACAGTATTTATGGAGTTGATGAATGGGATTTTCATCGACTTCCTAGACCAGTTTGTAGTGGTCTTCATTGACGACATTCTAGTTTACTCTAGAAGTCGAGAGGAGCATGCCGGACACTTGAGGACAGTGTTACAGATTCTACAGGATAGCCAGCTATATGCTAAGCTATCCAAGTGTGAGTTCTGGATGTCAAAGGTGGCTTTCCTAGGCCATGTAGTGACTGCTGAGGGGATTAAGGTCGACCCAGCGAAGATTGAATCAGTGTCCTCTTGGCAACCTCCGAAGAATGTTAAGGAGGTTCGCAGCTTCCTTGGATTGGCAGGTTATTACCGTCGGTTTGTAGAAGGGTTTTCCCTGATCGCCCGACCACTTACTTCTCTCCTAAGGAAGACTACTCGGTTCGTCTGGTCTGAGCTGTGTCAGCAGAGTTTTGAGGAGCTGAAGAGGAGATTGACGTCTGCTCCGATCTTAGTACAGCCTGAGGGTACAAAGGACTTTGTAGTGTACAGTGACGCATCCAAGCTGGGCTTGGGGTGTGTCTTGATGCAGAGGGGTAAGGTCATAGCGTATGCGTCTCGACAGCTGAAGACGTATGAGGAGAACTACCCCACCCATGACCTGGAGTTAGCTGCGGTAGTACATACTCTTAAGATCTGGCGTCATTATCTCTATGGAGCGACCTGCCAGATCTTCACAGACCATAAGAGTCTGAAGTACATATTCACTCAGCGGGAGTTGAATAACCGTCAGCAGCGGTGGCTAGAGTTGATCAAGGATTTCGACCTTGAGATTCTCTACCACCCCGGAAAGGCGAATGTAGTTGCTGACGCTTTGAGTCGGAAGACGCCTCGGGAGAAGGCGATAGCTCGGTTGACAGTACAGCCACAGTTACAGAGAGACTTAGCTTGGTTGGAGGTAGAGATCTAGTTCCCCGATACAGCTCATCAGTTAGCCACCTTAGAGTTACTTCCTGACCTATTGGGTGAGATCCGATAGAAGCAGGAGACCTGTCCGACGCTGACCCGGATCCGAGACCGGATGTCACGAGATGAGGCACCTCAGTTCACTATCGGTGCCGATGGAGTGATGAGACGGCAGGACCGTATTTGTGTGCCATCAGACAGTGAGCTGAGACAGAGGATACTAGGTGAGGCTCATGCTACCCCTTACTCCGTACATCCAGGAGCGAGTAAGATGTATAAGGACGTGAGACGTTCCTTCTGGTGGGGTGATTTGAAGCCTGATGTGGGCCGATATGTAGCCCAGTGTGCGACCTGTCAGCAGGTCAAGATTGAGCATCGTAGATCCGGAGGAGAGCTCCACCCACTTCCAGTACCACATTGGAAGTGGGAAGATATATCTATGTATTTTGTTACTGGATTGAGGCCCAACAGAGGTTTTGATGCCATTTGGGTAGTGGTAGACTGTTTGACGAAGACCGCACGTTTCATTCCGATTAAGGAAACATGGCCGGTAAGTCGTCTAGCAGAGGAGTTCACCAGGTACATAGTGAGACTCCATGGAGTACCGAGGACTATCGTCTCCGACAGGGATGGACGTTTTACCTCGAGGTTTTGGCAGTAGGTACATACTGCTCTGGGGACGAGTCTTCACTTTACCACTGCCTACCACCCACAAACAGACGGTCAGTCTGAGAGGACCATTCAGACCCTAGAGGACATGTTGCGGGCATGTGTGCTAGATTGGGGACATGTATGGCCAGATCACCTCCCACTAGTAGAGTTTTCATATAATAACAGTTGGCACGCTTCTATTGGGATGACACCTTATGAGGCTTTGTACGGACGGAGATGTCGTACACCGTTGTGTTGGGATGAGCCTAGCAAGGCTGATGGAGTAGTACCAGACCAGATACAGGATGACATCACCCGGACTGCCTTAGTCCGGGAGAGGATGTTAGCGGCTCAGAGTCGTCAGAAGTCCTACGCCGACAAAAGGCGTCGACCTTTGGAGTTTAGAGTAGGTGCACAGGTGTGGTTGAGAGTGTCACCTACGAGAGGAGTTAGACGTTTCGGCATTAAGGGGAAGCTGAGTCCCCGATATGTCGGTCCATTTGAGATCTTAGAGAGAGTCGGAGAGGTTGCCTACCGACTAGCACTGCCACCGAGATTAGAGGGAGTACACCCAGTTTTTCATGTATCTCAGCTGCGAGAGTACATACCGGATCCTAGACACGTCATCAGTCATGAGGATCTGATAGTCGAGCCAGACCACACTTTTGTGGAGTACCCAGTAGCCGTCCTAGAACGTAGCATTAGGCGCCTGCGTTCTAAGGAGACACCGATGCTGAGGATTCAGTGGTCTAGACGAGGAGTTGATGAGGCTACCTGGGAGACGGAGGAAAGTATTAGACGTAACTACCCTGAGTTCTTTGCGGAGTTAGCCGCTACCTCAGTACCGACGGGTTAGTATTGAGATGATACTTTATATGATTTCTGTGATTATATGTTTAAATGATTGTTTATGTTTATGTGCTTAATGGCATGAGTAGTTGCATGCTAGAATATAACTCTTGTGGGGAAATGTTTGGGTAGATACCTTATTCTAAGTTTCGGGACGAAACTTATTTTAAGGGGGTACTGATGTAATATCCGGAATTTTTATTCCGTTTATTCTGTAATAAACCCGATCTCGATCAGTTGATCCATATCCGTCTACTTAGTTAGACACATTATTATAAAATTTATCATTTTATGTAGATTTCCTTCACATAAAATGATGGAATCCTTTAAAAATTTATCATTTTATGTAGCTTCCCCTTCACATAAAATGATAGGATCTTTATAAAATTTATCATTTTAGGTAGCTTACCTTCACATAAAATAATAAGTTTAGCCCTAATTTTAGAATATGACAAGGTCCGGACAAGTCTATGACGAATCTGTGACAAGGCCAGACAAGTCTGTGATGAAGCTGTGACAAGGCCAGACAAGGCTGTGACGAGTCTGTGACAAGCCCAAACAAGCTGTTGTCAGCCCAGCGCCAGCAGCAGCATTCAGCCCAGCGTTGCCAGCCCAGAAACTTGCCAGCAGCAGCTTCTCCAGCCCACTGTTTTGCTTGTCCGCAGCACCAGTCCAGCGCAGCTCGCCCAACAGTAGCAGCCGGCCCAGTTGTGATTATCAGCTGTGAGTGCCAGCTTGCTAGACCGCCAGCCCAGAACGTTGGCCTGCCTCCCTACCTCGCGCAGCCTAGAAAAAATTGCCAACCTCCTTGCGGACTGGCCCAGCAATACGCCAGCTTATCACCTCCTTCAGCAAAGACAGCCGTTACAGATCCTTCCTTTCTGTAACCGTTTTCTTTCCTATCATATCCCCCTAATATCGCTCTCTCCTCTTCTGCGTGATTTCCTTCCTTGCTGCGTTTCCTTTCTTTCTACAAACCTCTCTAACACTTACCTTGCAAGCTGTACAGATCCCTCCTCCGACGTCTTCTTCAAACCAACTCACATCTCTCGCTACCTTCCGTCTGTTTGTATATCCTGTCTACTGAACCTGCTCGTTAACCAGAATCTTGGAAAGCCCTGGACGCTGGCTACTCACTGCAGGAAGCTTGCTGAGAGACTAGAGACAGGTGAGTCCCGACCCTCCCTCTTCTACCTTCTGTTACTCCCTTACTGTCAAGGTATGTAACTCTCCAATCCTTGTAGCTTGCCTAGGATCGTCTCTAGCATAGGATCGGGTTTACTTGATCCGCTTGATTGTCCCTGGCTTGTTAAAGGAGTAGAAGAAGATGGAGGTGTTAGATCCTTTTCAGCATGGGAGTAAGGATTACCTGAATTTTGCTGATTTGACCTCCAATTGTTGTTGTTCGAGTTCCTGTTGTTGTTGTTACCCCAATTGGAATTTCGGTTGTTATTCCAATTGGAATTCCTGTTATCATTCCTTTGATTGTTGTTCCGCCCCATGTAGTTGGCTTCTTGCTCTTTAGTCTTTTGGAGACTTGTTTTGAGCACTTCCCTCAATTCTTTGATGTCATCCTTAAGGGAAAATATTTGTGTTTGAGCCGCTTGATTCAACTTGGCTCCCGGATCGCCTTGATTCCGGTTATTTGATTCCACCTTCCGATGGGAATACTTCTCGATCACTTGGGCTTGCTTCTCAATGAAGTCCCAAGCATCATCCTCTCTCATATCCATGAATGTACCGCAAGATAGAGATTGGAGGTTGAATTGTGTCTCTACATCCAACCCTTTGTAGTAGATCTCCAATAATTCCAGCTTGGAAATGCCATGGTGTGGGCAATCCAACAAGAGATCTTGAAACCTTTCCCAAGATTGAAATAAGCTTTCGTTAGGTTTCATAGAAAAAGCGTTTATTTTACCTCTCAATTCCGCCGTTTTGGATGGCGGAAAGAACTTGGTGAGGAATTCCGAAGACAATTCCTCCCATGTAGCTAACTTCGCAGCTGGAAGTGTTTGGTACCAAGCTAGAGCCTTGTCCTTCAAAGAAAAGAAGAATGGTTTGATCTTGTAGTTGCTTGTAGTAGCCTTCTTTGGCTTCATAGTCTCCATGAGAATCTCAAAATTCTGCAAGTGTTGATGCGGAGATTCAGTACTTGCCCCGCCATATTGACTTTGGCGAACCATAGTGATGACTTGTGGTGAGAAGCTAAACTCTTGGATGTCTTCAGCACCGAAATCCACACCTAGACGGCGTGGTTGCTGAATTGGGTCCATTCGTTGCCCCAAAGTTCGGGGTCTATCTTCGTTATTGACAGCTCTAACGTTCCTAGTCGTAACGCGAGGGACGACCTTAGGTGTTGGAGTGTTTCGAGTAGGATGAAGTGATGGATCGATCTCTTCAAGTTCCGGCATGTCCGGATCAATCTCCTCATCATCGGATGAGTTGTTTCGAATGGATTTAGTTGGAATCTTGACTTTCTTCTTCTTCTTGGAGTCGTTCAATTCCAACTTCATGTCTAACATCATAGCTCTCATTTCATCAATCTGAAATTGATGACTTATTTCAGCTTCCTTTCGAGCTTTCTCACTCAACTGGAGTTGGCGTTGAGCTTCGTTCAGTTCAGCTTTGTAGTTTATCTCATCATTTTCAGCCATTTTCTTCTCCTTCAACTTTCTCCTCAAAGTTCTTTCTAACTCGGGGTCGAAAGGAATTAGATCTTTGGTGGATCTAGTCTTTCGCATATACCTAAAGAACCTGCAAAATCACTCAAGTAGACAAATCAAATCACAAGAGCAAGAGCTCCCAAGCTAGACAACCGAAAACCGGATTTGATCTAGACCAAATCCCCGGCAACGGCGCCAAAAAGTTGTTCGCCCAAAACGGTGTGCGTCAAAGTCTTAAATTTATATATCTAGAACTCAAAAGCAAAGCGAACCCGCAGTGTACGGATCGGCTGTAGAAAGGTAAGAATTCCAGAGTCGAACTCAGGGATTTGGTGAGAATAAATTCCAATTTCAATTATCTAGCGAGAAGTGCAAAAGCTTTTGTGATCAAATAAGAGGGGAATGATTCCAAGGATTCAAGTATCCGATTTAGGCTTTCGATTCAAGACACTTCTATAGATTTAGGACATAATTTATATTGCCAAGATTAAATGTTCAAAAGCAGGATTCGTACGATGAAGTTCCGAAACCTATATGACTAATCTATAGGTTCTCTCTATAAGGGTTGTTGAGGCTGCAATATAGAAAGATCTAAAGATAAGAATTATGTTTAGATTAACTATCTAAAGCTCCAGGATATGACTCTCCAAAGCAAAGATTAGAAAACACATTTAACTTCTTAATAAAGGATGATGAGTCTCTTTATTACCCAAATTCTTACAATCTTAATCTATTAAATGTAGAAACAGGTTTGAAGTGCCTTCATACATTCAATTAGGGGCTAGAAAGATTAATCAAAATTGGGATTTAGGCAAGGATTGGTTTTGATTAAAGATTAATTCAATTAAAGTTCGTCAGAAGAATAAATCGCCCTGTTCATAAGAAAATCGGCCGATTTTCCTCAAGAACAGCCCGATTTTTCTGTTTGTCGCAAAACCAAAATCTAAACTCTCAGGGTCCTAATGTTTGAATGAGTTCAGTCTATCATCATCTAAGCCTTAATCATCAACTATTCTCCCCAAAATCACAATGGTTTTAGCCAACCATTTTCAAAATCGAATCAAATTAATTCTTGAGTGGAAAATCGCAAAGAATTCAAATCTTGAACGAAAAATTCTATAACTTTCAATTCTGTAAAACAATCGTCAAATCTGTTCAATATATCTCTCAAACAACTCAATTTCGTGTTCACAAACCACAAACAAAACAATGGAATAGAGAAATCTCACAATCAAAGATCAAGAATGACTTTCCGGCAAAAGCTCTTCAATCTCTCTCCAAGAATCGTTGATTTCTCACAAACGTGTAAAGATTTTCCCGTGCGAAGTCCCCGTTTTCGTTCCTAGGGTTCTCCTCTATACTTTCTTGCAGATGGGTCGTTTGGCAAAACTCCCCTCTAGCCCAAATTAATTGGGCTTTATGTCGTCTTTTCAATTGGCTGAATCGTGAAGAAAATCGACCCAGTCGATTTTGGTACAAAACCGTTCGATTTCAATGTGTGAAAATCGTCCGATTTATGTGTTTATTAGAACGATTTTCTTCAACAGAAAGTGCTCTTCCTTTGGTTCGTCTTCTATGCTTCTCCTTTGCAATTCCTTAGCTCTTTGTGATGCTCCAAAGACTTCTTTAGCTTCTTTAACATCCTTAGATGCTTCTTGCTCCATTTCTTGCTTCCACTTCAATCCTATTTACCTGCAATTCATCAAAATCTCGTGTAGATCTCTATTTCCGACATTTGATTGAATAGAACATAAAAGGTATGCAAAATCCCTCCAAATGCAAGGTAAATAGAGATGATGTGCTGCAATATGCATGAATATGATGGTACATAATTCATGTCATCAGGTAGTTGAGCAGTTTTGGTAAACTTAAGTTTTTGGCTAAGTATAGGAGTTTTGAGTGAAGTAGTCAACTTTGTGAATTGTTATAAAAATATCGGCTGAACAGTTTTGAGGAATTCTTCCTCCTAAGGTTAGATAGAACCTCATAGATGATCTAGAGACTTAATTCGGAATTATTATAAGCTGTTAAGAATTTTATATTTAGAACCGAAGTTAGACCTTTACTATTCTTCCGGAAAATAGAAACATAGGAAAATTGTCAGTTTGGAACCAATAAAATTTTAGGAGTTAGAAAATAAATTTAGAACCTCAAATAGGAGTTTGGACATGAATTTTAGGATTTTCGAGAAAATCGGAACCAAGGGTAAAATGGTCATTTTACCCTAAACTAATACTGTAACTAGTTATGTCTTAATACATCATTCGATCTTAGAAGTTTTAGACTTCTAACTACGTGAGAGTGTGCTAATACACTTATCGCCTTTGACAGGCAACTGAGTTGCTACAGTTTACAGAACGAGTGGTTTACAAGAGTCGAGCTGTATATCAGGTAAGTCCTTTGGGCTTACTTAGCTGACTGCTAAATATGAGTATAAATGATGATGGTGGTGTGTGATTGACATGTTAGAGAGATAGGTTGTGATATATAATTACCGACCTATATTTTGGCCTAAGAGTAACGGGCGGTGGCATCCTGCTCAGTAGCTCGCGGGGCGCTGGGGGTTTCTTTCGGGACTAGTCCATACATGGTTTGTAGTGATGCTACCAATGGAAGTCAGCTAGACCTACACCAGTTGGATAAGGAACAGAGGCGAGAATTAATAATAATTCTCGTGCCACAACTTAAATTGAATAATGTGAATCACTTAAATAATAGATAATAATTGGTTGAGTGCCAGCATGATGTTTGTTTATTTTTGTTTCTGCTTGTGTTTGTGCTGTTATTATTTTGCTTATATTTGGATAGCTAGCTAACTGTTGATATGTTGTTTAGACTTGACACAGGTTAGAGCAGATGCCGAGTGATCCAGATGGTAGTGGTCAGCCGGGGTGTCGTACTTTAGGACGTTTTACAGTTTCTGCATTTGTGGGTTTTACAGTTGAACCTTGTTTCCTTTCGTACTTTGTTATATTACGTTTTCCGGCTGTAGTTGATCTGGTCATATTCATGCATTATTAAGAACTATTTTATGATTTCTGGTTTTTCCTTATCTGTGCCTTGTGGTAAGATCTTGTTAAGTTGTTGTCAAACTAAGGTCGGGACCCACTGTCCTAACCAGTAACTCCCCAAGTTGTAAAATTTGGGGTGTTACAACATGCATTAAGTTCAAACCAATTGTACATTAAGTGAACCAACACACGTCTCAACACGACATAGTGATTAAATAGCAACAGAGTGGGACCTGCGAAGTTAGTGATTACAACTTCGTACTCTTTGCCAACCTCAACCTCAATCAAACCCACAATAAGCTAGTTATGTTACTACTCGATAAGTTAAACTCGTAAGTTTGGTCAATCTACACATAAAAAACATATGTTAAATATAAAAGAAATTAAATATGGTTATTGGTGTTAGGAAAGATTTTCAGAAGTAACGACATTATTCAACTTAAACAATATAAACAAAATGTATCAAAAAGTATGATTCCTACGAGCTTGGCAAGAGAACAACGCATGCAAATACGAAGCATAAGCAACTTGTAGATTTGATTTCGACTTTCAAAAGCTTACATAACATGATAACAACTACATAACTATCAGATCACCATAAATAAGGCTCCATTGAACCATACCATACCAGTTTTTGAAGCCTGAACATTTGTTATGGATTAGATCCGCGAGTTCAATGTTAGGCTTAAGTATCTATGACATGGCTTCTCGGACGGTTGGGGCAATGATCCTTTTGTTTATAACACCTGTCCTGATGTCAATACATAGTTCTTCCCAAACTTGTTGGAATGTTTCAAATGCATGGACAATGTTGTGGGCGAAGGGTGAAAAGACAAAATGTATATCTTCGCAGTATACTAGTCCACACAAGAGGTGATAGTCGAGAACTGGTGGAAATCAAGGCCGAAGATTACTTCGTTCGGGCTGCAGCTTTGGCAACTTCTAGTATGAAATTACATACCAGACCAAAATTACAGAGAAATCGGTGAAGCGACATAGAAATGAAATTGAAGAGCAAGAGAGTTACCTGATACTCAAAGACTTGAAGCTTGTCCTGGGCAAGAGGTTCGATTCGGATTCACCGTTCAACGAAGGAGGACCCGATGTATGCCTTCGTACTATCGTGCCTTTGATTTTTGCTGCTCAACCAAAATCATCAAATTTATCAAATCTCTCAAATTAGGGCAAAATCAATTCATGCTAGCAAGTTAGGGAAAAATACCTTCGGGCGATTTCTTGATAGGTGTTGGTGACTATTGTAACACCCCAAGTTCTAGGAACTCAAAGCGCTACGGGCTAGGACCGCACAATGGGTCCTGACCCTCAGAGTAGCAACATCAAACAGAACTTACAACAAGGCACATACGAATGAAAAACAAAACTCAATATAAAACCAAAGGTTCAAACAAAGGAAAATGTAAAAGACTCGCAGCCGAGTTCAAAACAAAAGGGAAACAACAAAAGAAACATAAACCCGATCCCGTCCTATAATGTACGGGAACCCCGGCTGACCAAACCATCCGGATCACTCAGCAGCATCCTGAACCTGCGGAACATCTATAACGACGGTATAAACCGTTAGCTAACATTCTAGATACTAGCAAGAGCGTAAAGGCACAAACACACATAAGGTAAAGAAAACACATAGCATGCTTGCACACAACTGGTTATTATCTTCATTAAGATTATCCATTACTAGTTCAACTTTTTTTGTCACACAAGAATCTCCCAAAAGTCGCCTCCGCTTCCGTCTACTAATAGGAATAGATCAGTCTATCCGTTACCTACGGGCTTGGGTTGCAAGAGCATATTCTAGTCTCCTGTAGAACTAGACAAGTGGTCACCGCCCGATTATAATACACTTGAGCCAGTTAAGGTTATAAAGGGCGAGTCCTATCCCGGTTATCCATTATAACAATAATAATAATAACGCAAACAAGCCAAAACACTCAAACCAATATACAGAATGAAGCTAAGTAAGTCCAAGGGACTTACCTCACTCGAAGGTAACTCAAAGATCAACGAAGAACTCAGGAACAACTCAGTTTCCCTCAGGAAAAGGAGAAAGAAAAGCCTGTTCACACAAGCATCACGAATCAGGAACGAAACGGTTGCTAGAAGTCTATTACTTCTAGTCTCAATGATCTCTAAGAGATCTCAATAAGCTAAGGGATCAACCTTAGTCTAACAGCATACTCAAGAAACAAGGAACATCCACAAGGGTCAAGGAAAGGAACGAGGAAAGCAAGGAAGGAAGCAACTCACAAGACCGGGAGCTACTGCAGAGGAAACCGCAAGGGCGGCTGGACGAGGCACAGGGGCGGATGGCCGCGGGGGCGGGGATGTGCAGGCGTAGGGGCGGTTGCGTGACTGAAAGCGCTATCGGCTTTCTCTTCGACAGAACTCACAACAAGGGACACCAAAGCTCGAACCTTTGATTCCAACATGTCAAGACTCAACTCCAAAGAGCCTGAGAACAACGATACATCAACAATGAAAAGCCAACAAGAATCAAGGTTCAAACTTGATTCTTGGAGGAGAAGAAAAGAAGAGGAAGAAGGAGAAAATAAAAAGAAAGAAGGAAGCATGTTGCAGTACAAGAACGTAAGGAAGAACAGAGAATGATGAACTTACACGTTCAACAAGATCATAGGGGAGCAAGGGAACGGCTGCAGCTCTTAGGGTTGAAGACGAATGCAAGAAACGGGAAAAAGGAGGAAAAGACAGGAATATATAGAGACGGGCTGAAAAGATAGAAGGAAGGACGTTTAGGGTTAGAAAGAAGATAAGGAAACCGGCCCATAAGATAGAATATCGGATATTCTATCTATGAAAGGAAGATAAAACGAACGAAAGAAAGATCGGGCACGATCTGTCGTCAGCCGCAGGGGCGACTGACCCTGCCGCGGGTGCGGCCTGCCGTAGGGGCGGTACTCTTCACCGCAGGGGCGGTGAAGGCAAAAGAATGGGGTCTTACAATTATGAAATCCGAAGCGTTCAGATCTAGAGGAGAAGCTGAGAGAGAGCGCGACGGGAGAGAACGATAGTAAAAAAAGAGAGATGGGGTATATTTAGCTAACTAAAAAACTAAAAAGTCTATTTACTAAGCCTAACTCAAAAAGGCTATTAACCAAATTAGCCCAAAATTATTTGACATTATTTTATAAAAATAAACATTCGTACAAAGCACGGGATTTACATGTGCTATTCAATTAAACATGACACGTGTTATTCTTCTCATTTGTTTCCTTCACAGTCAACCTCATATCCTATATTTCTTGTGTAAGTGGTTTACAATTGTAGATAGCCATGATGTGTAGCTTCTTCTGGATTAGACGTTGGGAACGGTACTCTCCTTGCTTTTACTCATGTTTTTTTTTGAAAATGGAAAGCGGTTCGAAACCATTAGACGGCGCGTCGTCTAGTGGGTCGAAAGGCCGAAAATCGGCAGACGGACAAACCGTCATGAAGAACCACAAATAAATGAGAAAAGAAATACACAAAAATACATCAAAATGGAACCGAAAGCAAAAAAGTCTTCAAGGGAAAGCATGCTGATCCGGCCAGCAGGAGGCAACGAGCATAACCGTTCATCTTCGAAGGAAGTACACAGGGAAGGAACCCTGGGGAACAAATGTGGACACCTCAGATTTGGACTGCAACAGAGCCGTCAAGAGTCGATCACAAATTCACGCCCCCTTCTCGACAAACGCACGAAACCGCCAGCAAGAGGCTACATCAAACCTCAGAAGACAAGTTTGCAAAATACATTTTTGTTGATGAATAAATGTGTAGAACTTGATGGATAGGAGAAGATGATTTGGAGGGAGAAGATGATTTGGAGGTAGAAGATTGATCATATAGCTTTGATTTATGTTGTCGAGAGAGATTGTTTTGGGGCTTTCTATGCAGAAGGGATCGATTGTTTTTGGCTTTGTATGAGGACATTATTAAGTTAGATAACAAATCGGTCATAATAGATTCGATTATAATTTGCAAGATCTTTATTGATAGGGGCAATAAAGACTTGAAACAAACCACAATCGAACTTAGAAATAACTTTGTTAATCAATTTTGGTGTAAATGGTGCCGTTAGGCCGGGATCGGTGCCGTTAGGCCGCAAATATGGTGACCTCATGTCGAGATTAACGGAAGAAATGTCTAAGTTGAACCCCATAATAATAGATTTTTATATAATTTATTTTTCTTCCAATTTTCAACTGTACAAAAATTTTTGAAAGTTTCTTTTTGGGTTTAACTGTACCAAAGCCCAAAGAAATTTAGACAATTTGGCCTTTTGGCCCAATTGAAAACAAAAAGAAGGCTAGTAAAGAAGCCGGAAGCCCTAGTTAGCCCCGCCGCCAAAGTTTGGAGCACCATGGTGATGAGACGCGCAGGGGAGAGGGCGAGAAGCCTAGCCACCAAAACGCCGCCGGATGTAAAGTGAGTAGAGAGCATCCAGTGATTTCTCCGTCGAGAACTAACCCTCTTCAAAAAGAAGGTGTCAAGTCTCATGAGAGAAATAAAGATCGTAAAGAAAGCCGTGAGAACGCCAGATTTGATAGTAGATGTGGATCAAGCAGATCTGGAGCAAAGAAATTCGGAGTGTTGGTTGAATGCTCGCAAGAGAGGCGGAGACGAGGAAGTCAATGAAGAGCTCAACTCTTCTATAATTGTTGTAGACATCCAAAGTGAAGGATTAAAGGTTTTGGGCACGAAGGTAAATTATAGAGGTTATATAAAATGATCAATTTTTCAGACAAATATAGTGATTTTGTGGTTTGTTTTGATAAAAGATTTTTTGTAGAAAGACTTCACCAAATCTTCACCATTTTAATTTGACTGTAACAAGATAAAAACATTTCAACTCTACAGGTTTCTGATTGAGGTTATAGCATGAGCGGCGGTTGCCGGGAAGTTTGCTTTGGCTAGTTAAGGCAATCGAAGGGTTAGAAAATGAGCGTTTCATCATGCCAAAGAGGAAGAATCAAGTCCGGTAGTAGCTTATGGGTGTTTGAGAACGAGGTTTTCCTCGGAGACGGCGGTAGCCCTACTGTGCGTTCTAAGCTTGGTATCCTGTTGAAGGAATTGCTGGGTCTCAACTTTTTAACAACTTTATTGAATATCCAGATTTTGGTCAAAGCATATGAAATTCAGAGATTTAGTACACTATTGATTTGGGGATGAAGATCCATTCGACGTTGGGTAATTTCAAAGTTAGAGACTAAAAGGGAATTTTCTTTTATTTAAGAAGATGAAGGGTTTCCTTAATTGTGAACAATAGAGAGGTTTTTTAACAACTTTACTCATGTTGAAGGGAATACTACGATTCCGAAGGGAACTGTCGCCGCATATCCTAGTCGGGATTTGGATTCGGATTCCGTGAGTGGATTGATGTCTGATATAGGGAAGAATAACGGATTTCCGTTGAGTGTGCAAGTTGATACCAAAGTTGAAGTGAAGATGGGTCATCGGCTATCATAACATCTGCACTTGGTACTACTATTAAGTCCAAGTGTAAGGTCGACCTTTAAATCAAGATATGGAGGTTTACATTTTGATTTCCTCCTCTTCCTTGGAAATTTATTATTTGTAAATTTGAAAATTTGAAAAATAAAATAAAATTTCTTATATTCTGATCTTTGTTCTTATGATCGTAATATCCCCAATTTTATTCGTCTCTCCAATTTCACTCCTCTTCAGATTGGTCCTCTTCGCTACTTCGCCAATCAACTTTTAATTCACTCAATACCCATACTACCTTTCTTCTTACGTTGGGTGATCCGCTGAGAGTGTCGTGTATTTATCGCTCTATATTCTTGCTTCACAATTTGTCACAACCGTCAACAAAGTTGTAAGTTTATGCCTACCAAACTTTTACTAACAATTGGTAGCTCATGACTCAACCGAGAAAATAAACTCAAATAAAGCCTTCTTAGTACATAATTACAAAAACAGAGCATGAAAGAAGACACTGGAGCTAAAATTGGCTAAAATAAAAAATAGTTTGAGCAAGAAAGACCAAATTATAAATGGAATCACAAACTGAATACCATATTCATAAATGTTAGAGCATAAATTTTGCTAGCTGCAAACTTCTACAGGCTGGCCATGATATGTTCCAATTTGTCAACCTACAAGGGAGAAAGAAATATGTTCTCCTCCCATCATCAATTCCTGTTTTAAGTTGAGACCTCTTGTAAATAAAAATATGAGTTCTATGTGTGTCAAACACATGCACAAGCTAGGCAAAGGGAGCTGATGATTATCATCATGAAGCAAATGAAGTTAATCTATGGGACATCTATTAGGCTGCTCGATTTTGCCATGACTAAGTATCCCCAACATGTGGGCATTTTGTGGATGTTCTGGGATTGAAGACTGCTTTTGCAGCCTTTATGGGTAAGACAAGTTTTGAATTTTCCATGTTTATTTTCTCATATGCTCAAAATAACTTTGAAGTTTTGTTTCCACTATTTAGTGTTGTCGGCATTGGTGTAGCTTAAGTTGTTAGTTTCATTGATTGTTGATTTGCTGTACATAATTATTGACTACCGGTATTGAATTATAAGTTCATAGTCTAGTACTTATAAGTGTAGTAAGTCTTAATGGTAGATGTGAAAGATTATTAATACCATCCCATCTGTGCGTTGTAGTCAAATGTAATTCAGCAACCTGTTTATAATATGCTTGAACCTGATTATAATTATAAATTGGTTTCATAAACTAATGTGGCTATTTTTTTTCTCTACCTATACCAAACATTTGGCGTAGATCTCAATTGACATATTAAATCAGTTATTGATTGTATTGTTGGTATGTATAGTGTGGTTGTTCTACTAATTTTTGGGAATATCAAGGATAAAGTTGTACCTCATTTTATTTTATTGTTTTTATCTATGTAATGGCCATGATTTTGGGCTTAACCGTTCACCATTGTTTAAAGTTGCAACTAATTGACCACGCATATGGTCTTACTAGGAATTGTTGGATACTTTGGATGAATTATGCTTAAAAAGGTTACGTTAGATGTTGTATTGGTTATGTACCATCTTTTGATTCATCTCGCACTTCGCATCACTTACCAAAGCTTCATTCTTCTCATTTGTTTTATTCACAGTCAACCACATATCCTATATTTCTTGTGTACAAGTGTAATTTTTTATTTCATCTTCGGCCCGCGTGCGAAGCACCCGCATCTTGACTAGTTGTTAATCTAAAACGGCAATATCTACATAATTCATATTTGAAAGAATTTGGCCAAATAGGCCCTTTTCTATTTCCTTTTGGGTTGTGTACCCTTTTAATTTTTACCACTTTTATTAATGGTAGGTAAAATTAATTAACCCCATATTTAAAAGAAAAGAAACAAACATGTTATTACATTTGCTTTTGTTACGTAAAATAATTCCTAACTTTGTATTTTATTTTCTTATGTTTTTTTGGCCTTATTTATTTTCTTTTTTTATTATCTGGTATGAATTTCTGGTATGGAATTCATATAAAAAAATTTCATACTAGAAATTTTCATACCAAAAATTTTCATACCAAAAATTCATACAAAAAATCTTTCACATTTTATCTTTTCATAAAATTCATACCAAAATTTTATACTTGAAAATTTAATGTCATAAATTTAATACCAGAAATTTAATACTAGATATTTTATACAAAAAATTTAATACCAGAAATTTAATACTAGAAAATTTAATATCATAAATTTTATACTAAACCCCCATTTTCCATCTCTCATATTCCCTTCAGCTCGCAAACCCTAACATCAACTTTCTCAAAACTCAATCATCGGTTGCTTGGCTCTTTATTTTGATCAAATGGCCTACTGGTGTAAACATCGTAACGTGAGCAATTTTTGGTTTGTACATTTAAGCAATATTGTTAGTTCTCAAGGACAAGAAAAAATATGACAGTAATATTTGGTACTCCCAGTTGACACTGAATTACCAAAAACAAGAAAGCACATCAAGTTGAAATGAGCTCCTAATTGAACAAACTGAAACACATATCGTCGTCACTCTCTTCCTTGGGCTCTTCCTTTTAGTCCTCCTTGGCAGAAGCAGCACCGCCAGTAGCAACAACAACTCCACCACCGCCAGATCCGACATTAATTATGAGGTCTTCAATGTTCTTCTTCTCAACAAGTTTGGCAAACAAACCTGGCCAGTAAGCTTCAATTGAAACATTGGTTGCTTTCACCAATGTGGAGATCTTCTCGGCCGTGATGGGAAGAGTTTTTGAACCCAAATGTTGTTTGCGGCGAGAGGCACACGTGCGGCTCCGATAGGACTCTTCTCGGCGAGCTTCGACGGAGACGAAGGTGGTGAAGCAACGACAGCAAGGCGGTGTGGGTCACCGGTGATGACAAAGAAGAGTGAAGGTTGCCCCATGGTGGTCTCGAGGCGGCAGAAGAGGAGGCTCCTTAGTTTTCCATCAAGGCTCAATAAAGAAAGGGAAAACAGAGAGGGGAGGTGAGTGGTGGTGGTTGCCAGTGGTGAGTTTACACGGGTGTGAGGTTTCTCGATCCAAAAGATGAAGAGGGACATAGGGTTGCTAGTGTGGAAGCTTGCTCGAGGAGGGTTGATGGAGTAAGATAGTCGGGAAGGGTTGAGGACGAGAGTGTGGGAAACATGGAGATGGAGGCTTGCAAAGAGGAAGACGGGAGGAGGGTGCAATGTTGAGGAGAAGCCAAGAGATTGAGAGAAGCAAAGACGGTTGAGGGAACATCTACGATTTAAACAGTTAAAAATAAAGAGGGATTATTTACTTGATTAAAAAATGTTATGGGCCTAGTTAGTAGATAAGAATTTCAAAAAGGCCTACTTACCAAATTCAGTCTTCATATGTTTACCTTCTACATACATTTTAATTTTGATAAACAAACTTTTTTCTCATATTTTCACTTCCTAATGTACTCGGTTAGGTAATTTTTCTTCAACCTTAATTTAAAAATTACCAAAAATTACAATATTGCATTATTTTAAACCTAATAAAAATATAATTTTAATTATAATTGTAAGAATTATTTCATGATATTTTTAAAAAAAATAAATATTCATGCAAAACACAAAAATTACACTATTACAATTGATTTTTAAACAAATATGCTTATCACTTGTATTTTTGAGTTTTATCTTTAAGTTTATAACTATTGATAACTCCACCTTGATTATGAGTTGGTTATATTTATGATGGAAGACTTAAACATGTATCTAGTGGTTTTATGAACTAACAAATATCGATCATATTTCTAGATTGTTTGATTTGTGTTTGTTAAATGTGTACAGGCTTTGGAAAACATTTTAAGGGGCCTTGAAATGGATTACAAGAGACAGGAAAGGGACTAAGCTACAACCTTGAAAGGAGTTTCAAGGGCCTTGAAAAGCAATAAAGGAGAATTCGGCTGAAGCAGTTTAAAAGGGCAAAGACCTTGAAAGGAGTTTCGAGGGCCTTAAAAAGCAATACAAGGAGAATTCGGCTGAAGCTGTTTCAACGTGCAGAGGATTTTGAACGGAGTTTCAAGGACTTTGAAAAGGGATACAAGAGAAAGCTTGGCTGAAGACATTTCAATACGCAAAGAATTTGAATGGAGTTCCAAGGGTTTTGAAAAGCGGCCAAAGGGGCCTTGGAATGGATATCAAGGGACAAGCAAATTTTGAAATGGATTTTAAGGGCCTTGAAACACGATACAAGGGCAGATTCGGCTGGAGCATTTTTCAGCGACAAAGACTTTTCAACCAACGAAGATTCAAACCAAATCAAGCTTTACTACCATGGATTACAAGACGATTTGGACCAACAACAAGAAGAGCGATTAAACAAGATTTAATGGTTCACAACGAAGAAGATCTCAACAATACTTCTGCACAAAGGATCTCGGCCAAAGAAAAGATGAACATCAACAAAGAAGAGTGTGGCTCGATAAAGAAGATCCTTAAAAGGCAAAAGATCTTATCCAACAAGAAGAAGTCTTCAAAGATGGAAGAAGAGGATTCGACGATGAAAGGAGAAGAAGACTCGATGATGCAAGGAGAAGAAGATTCACAAATACATGGAGAAGATTTTGGCCAAACAAGGAAACGACGAACAAGAGGATAAGGGCTTTCAAGTTAGAAGATCTCAAATTCAAAGAAGGAAATCTCCAATGACAATTCAAGAGAGAGAAGATCTAGAGACTCAACAAACAAGATCTTCTTCCAACAAAAATGATTTTCTTCAAGTAGTTAAAAGAGACAGATCTCAACAAACAAGATAGAAGATGTCCAACCATGAAGATCTTCAACGGCATATCCTAACGAGAAGATCTAGAATTTCAACAAACAAGATCTTCAATAACAAGATCTCATAAAGATCTAAACAACCAAAAATAACAAGTAGATCTCAGCACAAGATCTCCAACAAAAAAGATCTCATAAAGATCTTAACAACTGAAGATAACAAGAAGATCTCGGCACAAGATCTTCAATGGATCTACAACAAGAAGATCTCGGATCTTAAGAGAATATCTTCAAACGGCTGATTTCCAAAGAAAAGATTACGGTGATGAAGATATTCAACGAGCGTCAAAAAGAAGAAGAAGAAGAAAAAGAGAGAAGATCTTGGAGAATCTACAACAAGCGGCAATGAAGGGAAGCAAGAGAAGAACGATGACTACAACAACGGTTACTTCACCTTCAACAACTCACGTTTTCTATGTAGGAATTAGAACGTTGCAACAACCTTTTCAACGGCTACAAGACTCCTCATAGAAGACTATAAATGGAGATGAAGTTTGAAGACACAAAAAAACCGAAAGCAATTAAGGAAACATATACGTCTTCAAGCTATCACCATCTTCATTCTTTCCACAAAGTTTTCCTCTTCTTATACTCACAACGTCTACATTCTAGAGTGAGGAAAGCACTTAGAGCTTCATTGGCATATCTAAAGAGTGTTATACTAGAGTGTGTGTTATTCTGCAAAGTAACTAGGCTATTATAGCAAGGTTAAGAGTTGGAGCTAGATCATAACATTGACTATAGTGAGAGAAGAAGGAGATTTTTCTAGTTTGTATCTAGGACGCTTTGAAGCTGATAATAGATTGTTAGATCCTACGGTTATATCCTTGGACGGAGAGTAGGCTATTTAGTGCCGAATTTCGTGTAACATCCGAAATTTTTACCGGGTGTCGAGACGTTTCCGAGCTTCCCGCGTCAGCGGCTTAGTTTTCCCGTAGGAACGTGTGTTGAGTACCGGGATTTATTCCCAAAATCCCGCGCCGAACACTCGTTCCTCTTATTCCGCTTTTGACCTCTCGTTTCCAGCTGAGGTGACAAGGGGCCAGTTGAACCCTTGTTTCCCTCCCACCTTTTCAGCTTTGAGTGATCCCCTCTCTCTCCTCTTTCACTTCTCATTCACGTTAGTCCACTTCCCCTCTACTCTCTCTTGTGCTTCCTTCCTCTCTTCCCTTGGAGATTTACTTGTGGATGAGATGCAGTGGAGAAGGATCTTAGTGGTTTGGTAAGTTCTTCCTCTTTTCCCCTTTTCCTTCCTTGCTAAATATCCACTCTTTCCTCCCCCTTCATCCATGGCCATGGATGGAGCTCTTGAGGAAACTTTTCCTTAGATCCATTGCATGTGCATGTTCTTGGCTCGATTAGGTCATAGAGAGGAGCCTAGGATCATAGGTTGGTGTTTGGAGAAGACCCAACAAGAAGAGGAGGACATTGGATCCAAGGATCCATAGTCGCAAACGAAGAAGATGACGTTCTGCTGCTCAAACCGCGGGGGCGGATCATCAGAGGCGCGGGGGCGGACTAGGGCCACCGTAGGGGAGGCCAGAGCCACCGCAGAGGCGGCTCCCAAGCGTAGGGGCGGCGCCAGACTTCCGCAGGGACGGTGACAGCTCCACGCAGGGGGCGCCAGCTTGCTTCCGCGGCTGTGTTTTCTTCACTAGTAGGCTCCCTCCTTCCTTTCTCTTCGTTCCTTTCCTAGCCTTGTGGTTATACCTAGTTAGAAGCATGCTTAGGGTGAACCTATGACTTATGAGAATGCCATCTAGTGGTTGCTATCATTGGAGCCTTTATGGCTTGATGTGATTGTTGATCTTGAGTTGTTTGAGCATGTTGGATCTTTTTAGGCTAGATTGGCTCTCCTAGGTTGTTGCTCCTGACCATGTGATGTATAGGTTGTTGTGAGAGTTTTCCTTGTATTGAGAGTGTTGTGAGGATTGTGAGTTCTAGGATGCGTTCCTAGGTTGGGAGCTAGGTGATCTTGCATATATCCCTATAGTGAAGTCTTAGACTTCGTTGAGCTTGAGCTTGTGTTGATGATCTTATATTCCCTTGTCAACAGGTTGTGGACGTCCTCTTTAAGGAAGCGAGATTGTGTGAGTTGAGTGTGGTGATGAGGTAAATCTCCCGACTTACTTAGCTCGTATTTTATGTATTAGACTCGATGTGTGTTTGGTGGTGTGTGTTTTATTGCTTTCATTATAAATTATAAGACCGGAAATAGGATTACCGACCTTTATATATTATTTGGCCCAGGTGTGTGACAACGGGCGGTGACAACTTGTCTATCTCTTGCGTAGAGCTAGGAGGTTCTTGGCGACTATCCCGTGTGATTAGACGGTCGGATGCATCCGTACCGTTCCATGCGGTATGTGGGGACCGATGCGAGTTTCGGAAGATCCTCGTGTCTTAAAAGAAGTTGAATTAGAACGGGATATGACCTAATAAATAAAGATAATAAACCGGACTTGTTTGTTGAGCATGATTATGTGATGTTATGATGTATGAGTGTGTATGTGCCTTCACCTTGTTTCTAATGCTTCGAATTGAGCTAACGGTTTTAAACCGCTTGTGTAGATGCCCCGCAGGTTAGGGACGCCGCCGAGTGAGGTGGAGGAGTGGACAACCGAGGGTCGCCGTACATTATAGGACGAGGGCATTTTTGGATTATATTGTTGTTAGGTTTGGATTGTGGTTTGATGTACGGTTTTCGGATTTATGTTTTTGAGTTTTGTGTCGTTTTGAGGACTCGGCTGAGTTTCCACATTGTACCCCTTTACTTTTCAGTTCTCGCATACATTACAAACGATTTGAGTTTTGCCTTTATTTGTGTCATGTTGGAAAGGTCCGGTGAGATTGTTGTCAGGCTAAGGGTCGGGACTCAATGTGAGGTCTCGCCCGTAGCATTCCCGAGTCCCGCGGATTCGGGGTGTTACATTTCGCAAACATATCCTCGTGTCGATCTTTTACATTCCACACTTTATCTGCTTTATTGTAACTAACTTTGTTTTGCAGGTGAACAAAGTCAAGGCCCTTGAAATCACTTTCAAAGCCCTTGAAATTAAGTTGTGTCACAAAGAGCTCAGATCGACATCAAAGCCTTTGAAATCAGTTTCAAAGCCTTGAGATAGGTTTTTGCAAAAAGTTTTCATACTCTATTCAACCCCCCTTCTAGAGTATCTTTTATCCTTTATATTCACCTAACGGTTCTTCAACTATCATTTCACTTTCTCACTAACAGTGTTGTAACATTAGTGTCAATGACAAATGATTATTATCCCATTTGATTTGGATTCTTGTAATGGATTTATTGATTGCCATTTAAATATTAGTACACATCGCAAGGGCCTCACTTCCAACAATAGTTTTATTTGACTAATAAAAAATCACAACCCATCAAATACAAAAGCCGTAACGTATTAAAATGAATTATTCGATTACGATCTCACTTACATTAAAAAAAGTTCTACAACGGTAGTCAATGTGAGAAATGGAACCCGCTTTGAGAGAAAACGTGAAATTATAAATCTCACGTTGCAAAGTCACGTGAGATTTTACCAATATTTATAACATTTTATCCGGGATAAAAGGTTAAAAAACTGTGGGAAAAAACTCATGTTAGGACCTAACGTGAAAATACATTTCTCATGTTGGGTCTTGACATAGAAATACAATTCTTACGCTGGTTCATGGCATGTAAACTAATTGTTTACGGGGTTTACCAATGTGAAATTTGCATTTTCACATTGTATCCTTGTGCACGCACGAAGTGTATGAACGTTCATATCCGAATGCCTTTAGATCCATTTTTTGATCGTTTTTGCCCAATTTTTGATTGCCAAATAACACTAATTCATGCATTTCGAATATGTTTCAGCCATTCATTCATACAAAAAACAAATCTAAACCTAACCCCTAAAAGCACAAATATAACTAGTGAAAACGGATGAATTTTGATCCTTTTTTTAAAGAAACTGTACCTTAAAGTACATAGATTGTTTGGTGTTCCTCTAACGATGAAATCTATTAAGTGTTGAAGCTAAATCTCAATTTGAAGATTGGAAGAAGGTTTGAAGAAAAGAGGAGGTTAAAGAGAAAAGTAGAAATGAAATTGAAAAAACTTATCATGTAATTACGGTAAAAGTTGAGTTGCGAGTTTCGTTTGATGGGTTGCAACTTTTAGCTACGTTTTATTTTGAGTTTCTAGGTTACCAAGTTTAATAGAAGCTTCATAGTGATATATGAAAAGTTTAACCTAAAGTCAAGCATATAACCATTGAAGGTTAGTTTATAAAAGATTTTTTTTGCTTTTCTCATTATTTTATTTTATTCCCTTTGTGGTGTAGTTTTGCTTCTATTTAAAATTCTCCTCTTGTTTGTCATCCACATTATTACAATTGTTTTATTTTGTGATTTGATATTTGACAAACTCTATAACTTTCGAGATAGTTCCAATTTATTTTGAAATATAATTTTGTTTCTCCCGAACAAATATTCAACCATATATAAAAAAGTTGCGATGTCAAATATATAAAATATAATTTTGTCTTGTTCCCCCCATAAATTGTACTGTTTTGGGTTGTTCTGCTTGTGCCTACAAGTTGGTATCTTCTCAGACCATTCACAAGCCTCCTTCTTGTACTCTTGGACAATGTATCCTCTGGTCAAGATGTAGTGGAAAAGTTCTACGATCGTTCTTTGTTGTGTGTTAGGGTCTTAGATTCCATAGTGTGCTCTGATCAATCCAACACATACGTCTTCTAAGTCACTAGTATGCATTTCATATCTCATTTGGTTTGATTTTTTTCATATAGAGCATAAATCCTTCCTGTTTCTACTTTGGTTTATTTTGTATTTCAAGCGTTCGAGACCAAAAATGTGTAAGAACGATGAAAGAATGCCATATATGAGTTTTCATTCTCCATGAGGTCAAAGACAACATGAAAGATACCTATATTGATTGAAGGCTGAAGTTTCAAGGTGGATTTATGTTGGAGGAAGAAGAATTGAAGAACCTTGCGAATATCATTAATGTTGGATACCAATTTATGACGAGCTCTGAGAGATTCTCGTTTTTGAACATCTTCCCTTTGGATTTGGACAAACATGTCAACTGTAAACTTGTAGATCTTTGAAAGAGATTAGAAAGTAGTACTTGTAGATCTTTGAAAGAGATTAGAAAGTAGTACTCCTGAGTCTCCTCGATCTAGATCGCCCATATTTCTATGGGCGATCTAGATCGAGGAGAAACTTCAACTACTTCTTCTTGATCGTTCGAGTTGGACCAAACTTAGAACTTGAGCGGCGCAAGCTTAGAAATGGAAGCGGAAGCGTTTGGTTGATCCTTCCAAAAGGATCCTCGAGTATGAAGTCTTGGATTAAAGACTAGATCCAAGATATAACTTTTAGCGGGTGGAAGAAGAAGGTGATGCCTAAACCAAGTAAGAGGATTTTCCTTCTCAACACTTGGATTCAACTTAGACATATTTTACAAATGAGCGAAGTGATAGAAACACGGCGATCTAGATCGAGGAGAAACTTCAACTAATTCTTCTTGATCGTTCGTGTTGAATCAAACTTAGAACTTGAGCGGCGGAAGCTTAGAAATGGATGCGGAAGCGTTCGGTTGATCCTTCAAAAGGATCCTCGAGTATGAAGGTTTGGATCAAAGACTAGATCCAAGATAAGAACTTTAAGAAGATTGAAGGAGAAGTGATGCATATTCCAAGTAAGAGGGTTTTCCTTTACAATACTTGGATTCAACTTAGGCATCACTTACAAATGAGCCAACCCATCCTTATATAGTGGATGAATGTCATACAAAGAGTCCAAACATAAATAACGGAATTAAAAGCCGGAATTTAAGGTTCCGAAACAAAAGGTCTAAAATACGAAAGGTCGGAATTTAAGTCACGGAATTAAGTTCCAAAATTAAAAAGTCTATTATTAAATAGCCAAAATATTTAAATGTCTTCATAATGGTTGCGAGTCCTTCTAGCCGGAAACACGGATGACATCGCCATCCTGGGACGTATCATTCTCCTCCTCTTAAATGTGAAACGTCCTCTTTTGCACGGTCAAAATAAAGAAAGGAGTATCTTTGGGAACGTGACCCTTGAAATTCAACACCGGATGCACATTGTCGGGTGGCTTGGACTTGTAGTCTTTCAAGATTGTGGTCTTGTGGCATTTTTTGAATATGTAATCCCTCAAGGTGGCGGTGCCGTGGAGTTTGTCTCTCATGCCGTCAAGACCCTTGGTGGGAGACGTTGAGGCCATGCTGAAAAGATAGAACGGCAAGCTGGGAGGTAAGTTAGTGGGCATAGCAAAGACAAACCTCGAATCGACCGGCTCAAATTGGTTTTCCATCAACACTATTGTGCCATTGTCGGAGTCAATGATTTCTTCTTTCTCAATGATGACTTTATCTTTGTCATCTTGAAAGTACTCTCCACATAACGGATTAACAAGTTGAACTGGAAGCACCGGGGCACAATATGCAATGACGACATCTCCCTTGTCTTCAACTTCGTCACACAACGGTTGGACCACCAACTCACACCTTGGTTGACTCCACTTAAGGTTCTTCTTGTTGGGCAACCGTCGTTAGGGCAAGAACTTGTGCTTCAAAGCTTCTAACTCACGCTTTAGATCATCATTTGTTTCCTTGAGCACGACCAACTCTTCTTTGGCATTAGCATGACGTCTTGGGGCAATATAAATATCCTCAAAATAAGCTTGTCGGTGTGGATACCGTTGGTGCCCGTCCATGGTATAAGTCGGCCTTGGTGGGTCCGGAGGAGGCAACCACTCCTCATACTCAAAGTATTCTCTTCGTCGGTACCTCCGGGTGGTTTGTTTGGCATTTGGTGGATATAGAGGAGGTAACCATTCCTCATCCTCATCATAAGAATCATAATCATCATAGAACATGATGACCGATGAAGAAACACTTGAAGATCTTCGATGAACACTGAAGACCACTTCAAGATCTTCGAAGAACACCAAAGAACACTTGAAGATCTTCGAAGAACACCGAAAAACACTTGAAGATCTTCGAAGAACACCTAAGAACACTTGAAGATCTTCGAAGAACACCGAAGAGAGAGAAATTTTTTTTGATGATGAACAATCAAGAACACAAGTAAAGAACTTGTCCTCGATCCCTTTCTCTGATATCAATGATATAAATATGGGGCGATCTAGATCGAGGAGAAACTTCAACTACTTCTTCTTGATTGTTTGTGTTGAATCAAAATGAGAACTTGAGCGGCGGAAGCTTATAAATGGATGCGGAAGCGTTCGGTTGATCCTTCAAAAGGATCCTCGAGTATGAAGGTTTGGATCAAAGACTAGATTCAAGATTAGAACTTTTAGAGGGTTGAAAGAGAAGTGATGCCTATTCCAAGTAAGAGGGTTTTCCTTTACAATACTTGAATTCAACTTAAGCATGTCTTACAAATGAGCCAAACCATCCTTATATAGTGAATGGGGGCTAACCAAAGAGTCCAAACATAAATGCCGGAATTAAAAACCGAAATTTAAGGTTCTGAAACGAAAGGTCTAAAATACAAAAGGTCGGAATTTAAGTCACAAAATTAAATTCCGGAATTAAAGTTCCGAATATAAAAAGCCTATTATTAAATAGCCGAAATATTTAAATGTCTACATAATGGTTGCGGGTCCTTCTAGCCGGAAACACGGATGACATCGCCATCCGGGGGCATATCACCAAGCCATCCTTATATAGTGGATGGGGGCTAACCAAAGGTTGAAACATAAATGACGGAATTAAAAGCCGGAATTTAAAGTTCCGAAACGAAAGGTCTAAAATACGAAAGGTCGGAATTTAAGTCACGGAATTAAGTTCCGGAATTAAAGTTCCGAATATAAAAAGCCTATTATTAAATAGCCTAAATATTTAAATGTCTTCACAATGATTGCGGGTCCTTCTAGCCGGAAACACGGATGACATCGCCATCCGGGGGCGTATCAGGGGTGCTTTGTGATATTATAATAACTTGGGTTTGTAATAACCGACTTATGCGCTTATGACTATTTCTATTGCTTCCATTATGTGCTTTGAGGTTATATTGTACATTACATGCATTGCAACACGATTTTTGATTGAAAAAAATGTGCAAAACTAGTTTGAAATTTTTTTTTTTGTCTCGACCGAAATGCTTATGGCCAAACAAGGTGACCACAACAGGAGCTTACCTCGGTCTAGTACCTTGTTTGTCCGTACGCGTCTCGACCGAGATGGGTTTCGAAAACTTGAAATTTCATAAAATTTTGTGCTTCCAGACTGGATATGATCCCAATGATGAAAATTGTTTGGTGAGTAGTTTTTATGATCCTTATATGCTTAATACGATTTATGATATGATTAAGGTATGATTGCTTTGTTTGAGATTTGAGCATATTTAGTAAGTTATTTTATTCAAATCATGTTGAATTTGAAGGTTGAAATTGTGTTATAAGTTCTCTCACATCCTTATTGGAATGATTAAGACAATTCGTATTCTTTCTTCCTCTTCTTGATCATGCTTTTAGCCCCTCATTGATATATGTTGGTCTTCTTTTACCTATCCGGGAATTTGGAAGCATGAAAGTGAAAAAGCAAGTGAAAGTTGATGGTGAAGGGTAGAGAAGTGTTAGAAAACAATAGGTTTGAGGACGTTAGCCATGAGGATGAGTAACTCGGCACCATTCACATAGTCAGGTGTTTGTGTCTTGCCAAATTCCGATTGATTGACAATCCTAACGGGTCATGGTATGTGCATCAAGGTTTGAGGCATCTCGAGAAATTGAGATTAGCTGATCTTCAAGGCTTCGGTTATTGTGCACCTCTATCCATGTTCTCAAAAAGTGAAAATTAAAGAAATATGTTGAAAAGAAGTAAGGAAGTCATGTTGATGAAGTGAAGTTCAAAGTTGTGAAGTTCTTATCCTTTTTCCGGATTTAAAACCACAATATCCTTTATACATTCCATCCCTAACACGTTTCTTGACCATTGATTGAAAGTCCTTGAGACCTTGAGCATGTTGTTTGACTTTGTGGTTTAAACTAGATTATTCATGATTGATTTTGATGAGTATGATTTGCAACACATTCTTTGGTCTTGTATGAAGTATGATTAGCTTTCATATGCCTATAACTTGTTTTGCCCATATATTGATTCTTACTAGCTATGAAGCATTCTCTAAGGATGATCTATGAGTTGGAGCACATAACCAAAAGTTTTTGAAGAGTTTTTCATTGATTTTAATTGATTATAATTCATTCTATATTGTATCCAAGATTTGAACCTTGCTTGGGGACAAGCAAGAGGCAAGTATGGGGTATTTTAATAGCATGAATTATTGTCTATATTTCGGACATGGTTTTGAAGTTTTATCATTGTAATTCTGCATGCATGGGTGTATATTCTAAATGATTATGTCATTATTCGTTTACTTTGCAAGAATCGAGGTCTACACCACTTTTGATTGTATTTGTAGGGAATAAGGCGTATTTTGGATAAAAATGGAGCATTGAAGTCTAAGGAGGCCATGGAGCTACATCATGGAGCATTAGGAAGGACAACAAGAAAAACATGAACTATATTGGAAGGGTGAAGGAAGGATTCAGTTGAAGATACAAAGACATGCACGTGGATCACCACTGATCTAGGACCAACAATTATTCATCTCGACTGAGACGGCCTACTGGGCCTGGTTCGAGGTCGACAGCCCACAACCCAAGGAAAATAATGTATTATTTGACCTAAAATTATTGTATAAGAATGGAAGGTGAATGTAAAGTTAAGGAGACTGGATCTTAGAGAGATCACGGACGGTTAGAAAGACGGCTATTGGAAGGAAGAAGATCTAAGGAAGGATTGCTTAGGATTCAAGGAAGAGTAGAGATTGTGAGATTTTCTTGGGAAGTAATTGTGAGTTGTTATGATACTCTTTGGAACACATTATTGATATGATTGTTGGTTTGTTTGCTTTGATAATTGAGACACCTTTGTTGATTGCTTTATTCTCTTTTCTTGATATTCTTGATATATATTTAATTGCTTTGATAATGATGATTGTTGGCTAAACCCCAACGATTCTAGGGTGATTAGTTGAAGGTTGTGGTATAGACGATGAAAGAATGAACCTTTATCGTGAGGGGACCCTGAAAGCTTGAGTTAACCCTAAACTGAAACCCGTCTCGGGCTGTTCTTGGAGTCATCTCGACCGAAATCAATAAGAACTGCATGAGATTGCCCACTGCATTGTCCGATCTTGATTTTAGGTTATAGTTTGCCAAATCCTTTCCTTGTTGCACCTTTCCTGGTTTACATTCAAGCCTAGGAAGAGACTTACCCGATGATTCCTTTGCTTGTTTACCTATGATGATGAGTGTTAGGTAACAAAGGTTTATCCTTTGTTAGGGTTTGAGTGTGCCTTCGTCCTACCTTTGAGAGTTAACCTGAGACTTACCCGGTGATGGTTAGTTTTGTACCCTTAGTTGAGTGTGTTGGTTTGAGTATCGTGCCTTTCCTTAGTTCTTTGAGACTTACCCGGTGATAGGAGCTTTGGTTTGGGAAAGTGGGTGGTGAGACTTACCTGGTGATCTATACCATCGTAGAAATACCTTCCCTTCGCAACCTCAACTTTGTTCACACATATATTTTTAGAAATCTTGAGTCGAAACCACAACTGGATACTTTGATCTCTAGAATCCGCGTTCCCCAATCATATTATGTATCCTTGTCTTGTCTTTTATCATTGCTATTGCATGCTTCTAAAGTTAGATTACTTTGCTGAATTTATTCGCACCACACCCAGAGATCGACTCTGGAATATTATTCCTTACTACGATAGATTTGTACATTGTGGGTTCGCTTATCGTTAGGCATATATTTCAGGATATTAATTTAAGACTTATTTGCGCACACACACTTTGGAGCGAACAACACACAACTTCTATGTCCAACCTTTGCTTTACCTTTGGAGTGTTGGCTTGGATGAGAAGGTTGTCACTTGTAGGGGGATCCATCCATTATTCCATAGAGACTTGGGAAGAAAAGAAAAACGCTCTCACTTTGAGAGGGAAGAACACATCAAACCTTAGATCTAGAGAGTGAGTTTTGAGTGATTTTTGTGAGAAACTTGTGGACGTGTTGTAAGATCCGTTTTGGATGAACTATTTGAAGTATTGTACGATCTTGTTTGAATTCTTATTCAGCTAAGTTTCATTGCTTTCATTAGCTTTTACTTCATCTTATTTCTATAGATTGCATGTGTGCTTGTATGATGACCTTTGATCTTGAGATGCATGTTGTTGGCTAAGTAGTTATGATTCTAGGGTGATGGATAGATGGTTATGGCTTGGATAATGATAGACTGGACTTGTATGTTAGTTTAGGATGATTTGTGTGCTCGAAACCCAGCTTAGAGAGAAATCTCAGCTTGTTTTTCATATTATCTTGGCCAAGTGCTCATGATCCACCCGAGAGTTGTATTCTGTTGTTCGTATATTGATGAATCTGTATGTTAGGATGTTCGATTGTTCAAATCCTAGATTTTATTGAGTTAAATCTAGCTTACCGTGACCTAATGTTAGCAAACTAAGTGAGGAATGAGACTTACCCGGTAATTTTCGCTCTCACGTATATATGATGATGACCTCTAGGTAGTAGAGGTGTCAAAAGCCTCTATTGGATTGAGTGTGCTAGGATTGCTGCATAAGACTTACCTTTTCCGATACTTACCCATTAAGGATGGGTTTGGCCCTTAGTTAGTGATCCGATTTGTGTAGAATTCCCAACCTTATCTTCTTGAGACTTACCCGGTAATAGGACTTTGATGCAGGAATAGTGGAACATGAGACCTCCCCCGTAATTGTTCGCATAGAGAAACACCCTTTCCTAAATAGCCGCGGCTTTGTCCTTGATGTTTAGAAGCTTGAGTCCAATGCCATAACCGGATATCTTGATCTCTAGAATCCACTTTTCTATTGTTGATCACATATATCGTGCTTGTGTTGTTGTTTGCTTGATAGTTTTGTATATCTTTGATCTTTGATTGATCACCACAAAAACTCAAACAAAAGTATCATGGTTTTCATTTCTTTGTTTCTTTCTCTCTTAGTCTAGATTTGCACTATCCATGATCACTAGTTTGATTTAAGTTCACCTTAGTCTTTGTGTTCAACCTCGCAATACTATCCTTGCTACGAATCGACCCATACACTGTGGACTCGCTAGGTAGATTAGGAGATTATATTGAGTTATAAATTTAAGACTTTTGTGTGCACGTTTTGCGCGAACGAGTTCTTGACATTCTTACCTTGGATTTGTGTTGCACATACCAAATCTAGCGTAACGAGGATCACATGTATAATCTATTAGATACAAAATAGACTAGAATTGCCTCTTAATGCGTGAACCACTACTTTGAATGAGATATCGAGAGCCTCAAACGCGACTCCTTGATGAGTGTCAAATGTAACATCATATATCTTTTATAGTCATGCATTTTCATATCCATATAACTTGTTTATGCTTCGTTTTAGTGTAGAAAGCTCCCCTTTTCATATTTCGGTGTCTATTTCGGTTTATTTCGTGCTTCAAGCATTCAAGATCATTTATGAAGCATCATGGTATGAAAAAACCAAATAACGAGGATTCAATCTTCCATGTAGTCGGAGAATACGTAGAAACATCAAGATCAACTAAAGATTGAAGAAGCCAGGTGTAAACCGTTGGAGTTGGATGCCATTTTATGACGACCTCTAAGAGATTTTTGATTTCGATCATCTTTCCTTAGGATTTGGACGATCATGCCAACTGCAAACTTGAAGATCTTTGAAAGAGCTTCAAAGTTACTATGCATGGGTCATGTAGGTCCAAACAAAGCAGCGAGAAAGGGTCAGTTTACCAAAATGTCAAAAAAGTTGTCAAACAACGTTACCAAACGGCATGCAAATGACATACAAAACAACTTTCCAGGCCGTTTCATGGCTGTTTGTTGGCCGTTTCGCTTGTGTTGTTGATCCGAATCATATCTTTTATTCTTATCTTTGGAAACATATTATTTTATATGTTTTTAGGATCCGTTGTAAAGCCTACAAGTATCAACCTTACTTTGGTACAATGCTACCACCATCCTCTCATCCCGCAACAATCAAGTAGTTCTATAGTCGATTTCAAACCCTCATGTGGGTTCGCCTTGTTGCGTTGGAAGCAAACATTGTGAGTTTGTTTATGTACTTTCTATATTTAATAAATAATGTTTTACATTCAATCATGTCCGGCTAATTTATCTCTTGATCTAAGGATTGGATGACCCCTATAATGGTTTGATTTATTATTGCATATATGTTTGTGAAGTGAGATTGTGATATTGCGTCTTTTCAAGTACTTCGTTCCCACCTTTTATTTTACCTTCGAAAGAAGTGGTGTTAATAACTGGTTTAGATAAAACAACTAAAGAGCCAAAAGCGATAGATTTTTAAATGAATTTATTGAAAAACACTTGGTTTAAGGAATTGATACTTACCTTTTACTTCGAGGGTTTCTGACTCTCGTAGAAAGTCCGATCTTTGTGCATTTATTAACTGGAGAACCACAAGCGAATGTTTCTCTTGGTCTTTTCCAGATTTCTAAGTTCTTAAAGGATTTTTCTATACTTGCCGAACCGCCGGATTAAGGGCTACTGATACGGAAATTCCCGTTGTTTGCCCGATCTAGGTAAATTGATTCCATCAAGACTCAAACAAAGAGAGGAACTTAGATAATGACACTTAGAATGACAAAAGAAAGTAAAGGATAGATGAAGGAAATTAAAAAAATAATGGAATGAAGGAGAAAGAACCAAGGGGATAAAGAGATAGAACCTTGAACTTAATTGATCAAAACTCATTTCCTTGTCTTACCTTAACTCGATCAACTATACAACCTTACACAAACCTCAAGGAGAATCAAGCACAAGAAAGAGGCAAGTGAGGAACTTTGAAGCACCAATCTTTAGGAAGATTGACACAAACTCAGTTTCAACCAAGTTGGAGAACTCACAAGAATTTCCAAAGCAAACCTCTCTTTTTGATTAGAATTTTGTGGGAAAAAACTATGACAAAATATCTTTAAACTTCAAATTAACTTCCTAAAAATAAAACTAGGAATGCCTATTATAATACTAAGAGCCTTGTGACCTAAGTCAAGGAATTCAAAGAGTTCATAACATATGAATTATAAACAAACAACCCAAAGACTTTAAAACATCTAAGTTGTTCTTCAGCAACTGTCTGGCCGCGGGCGCAACTACTGTTCACTATGGGCTTGGATCTTCCATTTTCTAAAAACTGATAACTGTTGTATTAAAGCAGGAAAACGTTCGGAAAATAAACGTCAAAACGCTTAACCGCGGGCGCGATTATAACAGGTCAAGCCGCGGGTGCAAATGCTTCGGTGCCACGGATGCGAACGGAAAAAGGCAAGCAACGGGCACATAGGGAGGAGCCCTGAGCGCGCTCATGGTGTAGGGGAGGCAAAGCTGGCCGCGGGCACGACGGTGTTGGCCACTGGCACGGTGGTGGGCGTCGTGGGTGCGACACTAGGCATTGTGGTTGTGGCGCTTGAGTGTCGTGGATGCGGATCTTGGTGTCATATGAAACTTCTTGTGTGCAATGACTAGTGTAGTTGTGTGTGATAATGGATCGATCATAGCTCCTTGTGTAGGTCCTTGAAGGCTCGTAGGATAGGACAAGGATGATCCCACATCAATTATGTGAGTTGGAAAACACGTTCTTTGTTTGTTTATGCCAAATGCTATTTTAGATTGTTACTTGCAATATTCATATATCAATGTTCACGAGTCTTAGATATATGCAATACTACTTTAATTTCATTATACTCTTGTTTCCTTGTATCACCTTTCTTCATATTTGCTTACAACGATCATTGATTTCCCTTATTTTCCCTTTTTCATTGTTTCACCAAAAGACATGATTTTCTCTATTCCCACTTTTACCAAGACTGTGCAAAATTGGACCGGACCGGAAAACCGGACTGGACCGGAATTTACGGTCCGGTCTACGGTCCATGCTTTTTTGAAAACTTGGGTTACGGTCCGGGTACGGTTTTGGACCGTATTAAACCGTAACCCGGGTTGGACCGTAAATTGAAAATATCTGGTCCGGTCTAGTCCGGTCCCGTACCGTCCAGTCCGGACCGGTTTTGGACTAGAAAACCTCACTAAAATTGCGCAATTTAGATACAAACCGGTCCGATCCGGTTGTAACACCCCGAATTTTGGGAACTCGAAGAGTTACGAGCTAGGACCTCACAATGGGTCCCAACCCTCAAAGTAGCAACAACACAACGAATCTTACAACAAAACACAAATAAATGAAAACCAAAACTCAAAAACCAAATGTTACACAAAGGGAAGCGTAAAAGACTCGCAGCCGAGTTCAAAACAAAAGGGAAAGCAAAACAGAAACATAAACCCGATCCCGTCTTATGATGTACGGGAACCCCGACTAACCACACCGTCCGGATCACTCAACAACATCCCTAACCTGCGGAACATCTACAACATCGGTATAAACCGTTAGCTAACATTCTAGATATCAGAAAGAACGTTAAGACACAAACAAACATAAGGTAACATAAACATATAGCATGCTCATACTCAACCGGTTATTATCTTTCATTAAGTCAACCAATACTAATTCAAATTCTTTTGTCACACGAGAATCTCCCGAAACTCGCCTCCGCTTCTGTCTACCAGCAGGAATAGATGAGTATTATCCGTTACCTGCGGGCCTGGGTTGCAAGAGCCCCTCATACTCTCATGTAGAACTAGACAAGTGGTCACCGCCCGATTATCATACACTTCGGCCAATTACGATTATAAGGGTCAATTGTTTAAATTATGTCAATTGTTCGACTTTATTCGAAAGTCTTCAACGATATGACAAAGAAATTGTTCAACCGTATAACTAATTGTTCAAATGTTAATTTATATATTCACTTGTTTAACTAAACGTTTGTTCAAATATATGCTAAGTGTTAATCACAACCCTTAATTATTTTATCAAAGGTTATAAATCATTCTCACTTTTAACTCTGATTGTGATGCCCTTCTCATGTACTCCAAAACACTATAACTAAGTAACTACCTAATGTCATCAAATTATATAACTCTACATTTCGTACTGTTATGTTGTAACACCCCGAATCCGCGGGACTCGGAGTGTCACATTGGGCTAGGATCTCACAATGGATCCTGACCCTAGCCTGACAACAAGCTCACTAGACCTTACAACATGACACTGACAGATATAAAACAAATACAGAGAACTGTATAAATTGTACAACCAAAAAGGTAACAACATCATAGCCGAGTGTAGACAACAACATCCTTACACAGGAGGTAACAAAAGATCATCCTCACGCAGGAGGGAAACATAACCAACCCCAAAAGACCACAATCATCCTATGTACGAGAGGTCCTCGGCCTGCCACCTTTCTAGATCACTCAGCAGCACGCCTATCCTGTAGGGCATCTACAACATGGTAATAAACCATTAGCTAACCACACATATATAAGGTAATGCATAAGCACAAACACAGTCATGGAAAGATAAGCACATCAACATGCTATCACACATTTACCCATTTATCATCTTTATATAATAGTCATTCACTCAAATCGTGTATATATAGATTGATGAAAATATGTGACACGAGGACCGATACATCCTCGCCTTTGAGCTTGATATCCAGCTGTACTAGTATCGGTCACACAATTCGTGTACCATATGGGAGTGGATTGCGCCCTTCCTGTAAAGTCATTCTAGCCTGACATCAGAGAACCTCCCAGACTCCACGGCGTGATGAAAGGGAAAGGTTATCACAGCTACGCATACGGGGCAATCAATAAAACATAGGTAGGTAATAACGACAGCTCATGCTATCATAGCAAACATATAACGCATGCACCACTCATGCAAGCACCTAATATAAGGATGGTAGCTAAGTAAGTCCTACGGACTTACCTCAACCTCGTACAAAGCTCAACCACAATCAATCTCCACTCCTAAGAGGGACACTACCTAACAACAAGGCATAGAGATATATCAATCTCCTATTAATCAAAGGGGTCACACCTAGACCCAAGGGATCCATAGGATCATCCTCAACCTAACCTCACAACCTAATAAACCTCAAAGGCCATACATGTCATATATCGATCATTACCTCATCAAAACACATCATCACACATCTAGCATGAACCTATACACTCACACTAGGAAGGGAGGGAACAAAGGCATCCTATAGCAAGCCTAGAAACAACACACACTTGCAAAGCAAAGCCAACACAAGGCTGAACTGTCGGTGGCCGCAGGGGCGGTTCCAGGAGGGGCTGGGGCGGCTCACTGCCGAGGCAGAGGCGGCTACAAGTGGTGCTGGGGTGATTGGACAGCAGAGGACACCAAGTTAGCCCCTTTCTCACTCCTTCCTTTGATTCCTTCACTCCTTCTTCATCCAACACACATACATACAAAAACATACATACATATACATCAACATATGCCAATCATGGTTGGAACATGATCCCACCTAAGGGGATCTAAGCTAGACTAAGAGAGGAGAAGAAAAGATGAAAGAATGAAAAAAGAAAGAGAAAGAAGCCATGGAAGCTTACCAAGCTCACTTCTATAGAGGGAAACACACCACAACACCAGGCTGGCTCACACAAGGCTCAACAACACACCAAGCATCAACCTCATCAACCAAACTCACAAGGAAGCTCATCCAAAGCTCCAAGAATACAAGAAAGATCAAAGGTGATCCAAGGAGAGATAAGAGGAGAAGAAGATCGTGAGAGAGATGGAGCAGGAGAGAGAATGGGGTAAACTCTCACCTGGAAGAGAAGAAGAGATTATAAAGGGATAAAGGGTAAAAAAGCAAGGGCTTGGGTCAAAGAAGACGGCTGTAACCCGCCATAAACCGCAAGGGCGGCCTGGCCTGGCCGCCCTTGCGGCTCACAAGCCCGCAGGGGTGGCCAGCCAGAGCGCAGGTGTTAGCATGAAATATGACGATATTTTAGGCACTTGTTTTAGTTATTTTTCCCTCTATATTGTGTTCTTAGATATGATTTTGAAGCAATTGTGAGCTAGTTCACCCACTTTGTCGATATAGAGACCTACACTAGCTTCGTTTTGTTTTTAGGTGAATAAAGCTTGGAATGGAGCAAAATGTGGAAGGAAAGGAGTGTTTGGTGCATTGGAGAGGCTAAGGAAGGAGCAAAATGTAGAAGGAAAGGAGTGTCACGAAACAAAGGCAAAAACAAGGAGTTTGAAGAACCACGCCCTGAATTACGGTCGTGGAAAAGGAATTTAAAGTCCATGCTCTAAACCAAGACCGTGGATTTGGCAACATAATCGTGGACATGAGTTTGGAGCACAACAGAGAGTTACACGATCAAAACCACGGCCGTGGAAATCTTATTGGTACCGTAATTGGGTTCCACGCTCTAAACCACGGTCGTGGAAAGTTATTCATGACCGTGATTTTGGTGATTTTGTGACGTATTATTATTGCCACGTCAGCCACGTCATTGGGCTTTCTCGTAAACCTATCTCGCCCTATATAAAGGCTTGAGAAAGGAGTTTTCAGGATCCCTGCTTAGACCTCGCTTACAGTTTCGCTTAAGAGTTTTGGAGACGGCCTGAGGGTTTCATTCCGACCTTGAGGATTGAAGATTCGTGAAGGACGTAATTTCGGAGATTGTGTACTTTGGATATTCTAGGGTTTTCATTGAAGGATGGAGTGACATCCTATTCTTTGAGGTTTCTCTAGATTGTTGTGAGGATTTCTGTTCTTACTTTTCTGAATTCATAAACATACTTTGTTGTTGGATTTCAAGATTGACTTTGAGTTATTATTGAGTTTTCGAGGGTTTTCATCTTTCATTCTTCTTAAATTGATTATTGATATCATAATGATGATTATTGGCTAAAACCCTTTAGCAATTCTAAGGTGAAGGGTTTGATGCATTGGAGAGGCTAAGGAAGGAGCATGGATGAAAGATGTCACGAAACAAAGGCAAAAACAAGGAGTTTGAAGAACCACGCCCTGAATTACAGTCGTGGAAAAGGATTTTAAAGTCCACGCTCTAAACCACCACCGTGGATTTGGCAACATGATCGTGGACGTGAGTTTGGAGCACAACAGAGAGTTACACGGCCAAAACCACGGCCGTGGAAATCTTATTGGTACCGTAATTGGGTTCCACGCTCTAAACCACGGTCGTGGAAAGTTATTCATGACCGTGATTTTGATGATTTTGTGACGTATTATTATTGCCATGCCAGCCACGTCATTGGGCTTTCTCGTAACCCTATCTCGCCCTATATAAAGGCTTGAGAAAGGATTTTTCGGGATCCCTGCTTAGACCTCGCTTACAGTTTCGCTTAAGAGTTTTGGAGACGGCCTGAGGGTTTCATTCCGACCTTGAGGATTTAAGATTCGTGAAGGACGTAATTTCGGAGATTGTGTACTTTGGATATTTCAAGGGTTTTCATTGAAGGACGGAGTGACATCCCGTTCTTTGAGGTTTCTCTAGATTGTTGTGAGAATTTCTCTTCTTACTTTTCTGAATTCATAAACATACTTTATTGTTGGATTTCGAGATTGACTTTGAGTTATTATTGAGTTTTCGAGGGTTTTCATCTTTCATTCTTCTTAAATTGATTATTGATATCATAATGATGATTATTGGCTAAAACCCTTTAGCAATTCTAAGGTGAAGGGTTGACAGTTATGGCTTAGATAATGATAGATCGATCGTAACTTGATTGGACCCTGAGAGTGTGAGAAATATTGTCGACACCCTAAATCACGGTCTGTTCTTGAGTTCCACAGCCGTGGTTCTCAAGATCTAGCCGTGATTTTCCCTATTTTACGAGCTTTGCTTTTGCTTTAATCCAAAGTTAAAGATTTGCTTTAACCTAGCCTTGGCTTGCCTTTTCTAGGTAGTAGTAAGACTCAACATCATCTATTTCGGTTTTGAGTGTCACAACCTTGACCGTTTTAGTTTATCTTTGATTCCTTGGGTTTGGGCATGGGTATTTGAGATCAATTCTTACCTTTAGATCTTTTTTATATTGCAGCCTCAACAACCTTTATAAAGAGTGTCTTTGGGTTAGCCATATAGGGTTTTGGAACTTCACCGTACATTACCTTACCTTAGTTATACCTTTACAATCTCAACTCTGTCCTTATATCTATAGTATATCTTGAATCGATTGCCAAAATTGGATACTTGGATCTTTAGGGTTGCTGTTTTCCTAATTATTTGCAAAGCTTCTACATTTTGATTGCTCGATTACTTGAAACTGATTTTGTTTCATTAAATCCCTGAGTTCGATACTCTGGAATACTTGCTTAGCTACGCCGATCCGTACACTGCGGGTTTGCTTGCTTAGATTCTAGTTTTATAATTAAAACTTATTTGCACGCACGTTTAGGGGCGAACAACAGGGGCGGCCCTTTGCAGCTCCAAAGACTCACAACAATTGCATCTCACCTGAGGCACATGTGCGGGGTCTCTCGAAGATTAAGGCTCTTACACCTCACCCCCTAAAAACAAGTTTCGTCCCGAAACTTGCAAAATCTCAAATCCTCTCGGACCCATAAGCCGAGGTATAACTCTCTCTCTATCGGAGGTATCACATCTCCGCTAAGAAGGTCATAACCTATAACAATCTATAACCTTAAACACCAACATGGAGGAATCATCAACTCCAGAAAACAGGGCCATAACGCTACCCAAAGGCGTAGAGGAATCACATCTCTCACATACCACATCACAAGGCATAGAGGAAGCACATCTCTAGCCAAATCGTAAGCATAAACAATGCATGGAGGAATAACATATCCAATGAACTATGTCCATCAAGGTAGCATGGAGGAAAGAACCATATCTAGTTGAATCCTAATCACACTCAAATAGCATGGAGGAAAGAACCGTCTCCAACTATAATCATACATCATGCTAGAGCATCAAGATCTAATAAGATCATAAATCACATCATAGCTAGCATGGAATAAACACGTCAACGCATATAAGCACATACACACATGATCATATACTTACCAAGATAGCACTAAGATCTACTCATCGACCCTAGGTGCATCTATCTCAACATAAAACTCTGGATAGTTCCTCTAGATACTATCCTCAGTCTCCCATGTAGCCTCCTTAGGTCCTCGTCTAGACCACTGTATCCTCAGCATAGGAATGTCCTTCGAACACAGGCGTCTCACACCTCGCTCTAGGACTGCAATAGGATGCTCAATAAAGGTTTGGTTCGGCTTAACCACCAAGTCATCATAACTCACAATGTGCCTAGGATCTGGTATATACTCCCTCAATTGAGACGCATGGAACACAGGGTGAACACCCTCTAATCTCGGAGGCAATGCTAATTTGTAGGTTGCCCTCCCAACTCTATCCAGTATCTCAAAAGGACCGACATATCGGGGAATCAACTTCCCTTTATGCCAAAACGTCTGAAGCCTCGCGTCGTAGATACTCTCAACCAGACATGAGCTCCCACTCTGAACTCTAGAGGTCGGCGCCTCCTGTCTGCATACGACTTTTGGCGACTTTGTGCAGCCAGCATCCTCTCTCTAATCAGCGTTACTCGAGCCATATCATCCTGAATCTGTTCTGGCGCTATCCCACTGATACTGCTAGGCTCATCCCAGCATAAAGGTGTACGGCACCTACGTTCATACAGTGCCTCATAAGGAGTCATCCCTATAGATGCATGTCAATTGTTGTTGTATGAGAACTCAACTAGTGGGAGGTAATCAAACCATCACTGTCCCCAATCCAAGGCACAAGCTTGCAGCATATCCTCCAAGGTCTGGATGGTCCTCTCAGACTGACCATCTTTCTGGGGGTGAAACACAGTCGTGAAGTGTAGACTCGTCCCCAAAGCAGTTTGAATCTGCTGCCAAAATCTCGAGGTAAACCGTCCATCTCGATCAGAGACGATCGTCCCCGATACACTATGGAGTCTCACTATCTGTCTAGTGTACTCCTCAGCCAATCTACTCACTGGCCACGTCTCTCTAGTAGGAATGAAACGTGCCGTCTTCGTCAATCTGTCAACAACAACCCAAATAGCGTCGAAACTCCTACTGGGTCTCCAACCGGTCACAAAGTCCATGGAGACGTCCTCCCACTTCCATTGTGGTACTAGTAGTGGATGGAGTTCACCTCCAGGTCTGAAATGCTCGATCTTGACCTGTTGACAGGTCGCACACTGTGCCACAAATTTGGCTACATCGGGCTTCAGCCCTCCTCACCAATATGAGCGTCTCACATCATGATACATCTTACTCGTATCTGGATGTACTGACTAAGGTGTACAGTGAGCCTCCTGTAAGATCCTTTGTCTCAACTCTACATTAGCAGGTACACAGATGTGGTCGTGGTACCTCATTACTCCAAATGCTCCAATGGAGAACGGTGGTGCCTCTCCACGAGACATCCTCTCTCTAATCCTCGTCAAGGTCGGGCAAGTCCCTTGCTTCTATTGGATCTCATCCAATAGACTAGGTAAAATCTCTAAAGCATACAACTGGGCATTCTCATCAGTAAACTGGATGTCCAGCTCTAGCCAAGCTAGATCCTTCTGAAGATGAGGCTGAATTGTCAGTCTCGCAATCGCCTTCTCTCGAGGCGTCTTCCGACTCAAGGCGTCAGCTACAACATTCGCCTTCCCCAAATGATACAGAATCTCAAGGTCAAAATCCTTGATCAACTCAAGCCATCGATGCTGACGGTTATTCAACTCCGACTGCATAAAAATGTACTTCACACTCTTATGGTTTGTGAAGATCTCACATGTAGCACCATACAGGTAATGTCTCTAGATTTGTAAACGTGAACTACCGCTGCCAACTCCAGATCATGAGTTGGGTAGTTCTCCTCATATGTCTTCAACTGTCGAGACGCATACGCAATCACTCTGCCCCTCTGCATCAATACACATCACAAGCCTAGCTTGGATGCATCATTGTAAACCACGAAATCATCAAAACCCTCTGGCTGTGCCAAGACATCAGCAGAAGTCAAACGCCTCTTCAACTCCTCAAAACTCTAGACACGCTGATCAGTCCATACAAATCTGGCAGTCTTCCTCAGAAGACTCGTCAGTGGACGTGCAATCACAGAAAATCCCTTCACAAAGCGTCGGTAATAACCGGCTATGCCAAGAAAGCTACGCACTTCCTTGACGTTCGTCGGTGTCTTCCATGCAGCAACATACTCGATCTTTGCCGGATCAACCATAATCCCATCGGCGGAGACGATGTGTCCAAGAAAAGCAACCTCAGACATTCAGAACTCGCACTTAGAGAGCTTAACATACAACTCTCTATCCCTCAAAATCTGCAAAACTGTCCTCAGATGACCGGCATGCTCCTCTCTGCTACGAGAGTATATCAGAATGTCATCAATGAAGACTACTACAAACTGGTCAAGGAAGTCGATGATGATATTGTTCATCAACTCCATGAAGACTGTTGGGGCATTCGTCAACCCGAATGGCATCACTACAAACTCGTAGTGTCCATAACGGGTATGAAATGCCGTCTTGTGCACATCCTGCTCCCTCACCCTCAACTGGTGATATCTTGAGCGCAAATCAATCCGGAAGAATACCGGCGCTCCCTGAAGCTGATCAAGTAGATCATCAATACGAGGCAGTGAATACTTGTTCTTGATGGTCACCTTGTTCAGCTCTCTGTAGTCAATGCACAGTCTCAATGATCCGTCCTTCTTTCGCACGAAAAGGACAAGTGCTCCCTAGGGGGATACGCTAGGGAGAATGAAACCCTTCTCAGCCAACTCCTCGAGTTGCTTCTTCAGCTCCAACATCTCGACAGGCGCCATACGATATGAGGCCTTCGAGATGGGTCTCGTACCAGGCTCCAACTCGATACTGAAATCCACACTTCTTTGAGGTGGCAAGCTCAACGGCTCATCAAACACGTCTGCAAACTCGCATACCACTAGTATGTCCTCCAATGTTGGACTCTCTCCATCCTTCATGGCATAGCACTAGAAGGTATCACATCCCTGTGCTATCAGTCTGGCTACTCGTACGACACTGATGTCAGAGCTCATCTTCCCAAGGTCCCAACCTCGGAACACCTCAATCTGACCTACCTCGGTAGAGACTGTAACAGTCCTCCTACCAACATCTAAAACCGCACGGTGTCTACGCATCCAATCCATACCTAATATGACTTCTTCATGCATCAATGACATGACTAAGAAGTCAACAAGTAACACACGAGTCCCTAAACGAAGGGGACAACTACGTATCTTACGGGTACCTCTGACCCAGCTACCATCAGGTAACCCTATAGTAAAGGGTATCCCCTCTATAGTAGCTAAATTCAAACGCTCAACACATGTATCAGAAATAAAGGAATGCGTAGCACTCGTATCAAACAAAACTCTAACAGGTAAACCATGAAGGAGAATGGTACTTGTTGCAGCCGGTGCAGACGGCTCCTCTACACTCCTCAGCTCAAAAGCTCTACCTTGAGCTCCTTTGGTGTCGGTGGTACTCCCACCACGACCTCTACCTCTACTCGGCCCGGGAGCAGATCCTTGAGTAGAAGGACGATCTAGGACTCTCTGCTGTCCCTACGTCTGTTGCTGAGGTGTCCTTTGACCACCTCCTGCTACACTAGTAGGGGAAGAACCCTGTTGTGATGCAACACCACCCTACCTACAGAAGGCAACCCGATGAACTGGTCTACCACAAGTAAAGCAAGTCACTGGTGGCCTCGTACACTCTGGTTGTATGTGTCTAGAATCACCACAATTGAAGCACTATCATCCCTTATCTACAGTCAGTGTAGACGAGGGGTAACTTTGACGTCTTTGACTCCTCCCAGAGCTAGATGCTCCTCCAACTCCACTGGTCTGCCCAGTGCGCTACCTCTTCTCAAACCGTCCATCTAAGAAGCCCTCCTCTCACTGGCTCTCTCTTTCTCATAAGCTGAAGCCCGGTCCTGATAATCGGCTAAGGACTTGCAATGGAATCCCGCCATATACGAACGTATACTCTCCCTCAATCTACGGGAGAACAAGCACACATACTGGTCCTCAGATGGTGCAGTTGGACCCAGCAAAGATAACTCAGTCTGGAAGCGGCTGATGACGTCTACAATCGGCACATCCTCAAAGCCGGCTTCCACAAAATCCTACAGCTTCTCCCTCCTCAGTGAGGCAGGGCACAACTTCTCTCTGATCATACTCCTCATGCGATCATAGTTGGTGGCTCTAGCTCGTACAATGCTCCACCACTGATGTGCAAGGTCACGAAATAGAGACTGAACCATCTCTATCCGTCTATCCTCAAGACATCTGTTAGACTCTAAAGCTTAGTCTACATGTCCTATCCAAACCTCAGTCTCCAACCCTACCTTTCTAGAGAAAGGTGGTACGCCCATTTGATGGAATGCCTTCAACTAGGCATCTGGTCGAGGCCCTTTGGTTCCTCCAGGACTCGAACAGTCTCAGCAGCACGTGCCGACATAGCTGACACCTGTGTGGCTCCCTAAGACATCTCAGAAGATCCCTCATGCCCTGATAGATCTGAGGCCCGTCTGCCAGCTCTAGCAGCCTCCTCAACGCGTCTAATGTACTCCCTAAACTCTGGCCCTCTCATGGAGACGCGATCCGATTCATTAGACTGGACTCGGTGTGAATGATGTCTCCTCGATCCACCACTCCTTGTCTTTGGGACGACACTCTTAGCAATCTCCTCATGTACCTCCTCCACCACTATATATATATATATAACACATATATAAACAAAATTCACAATACATATATATACATATCTATAATGCAGATATCCATAGCAGAGGTGGCGATTTCTCGTACATTTTAACCCAAAATCACACTTAAAACCAAAAACCTTCTGAAAACGTCAGACCCCTTTTGGGTTCTGTTTATTTTACCTATCAAACCTCATTACAAGTAGCAAGTGTCATTGTTGTCAACATAAGACTCTGATACCAACTCTGTAACACCACGAATCCGCGGGATTCGGAGTGTCACATTGGGCTAGGATCTCACAATGGATCTTGACCCTAGTTTGACAACAAGCTCACTGGACCTTACAACATGACATTAACAGATATAAAACAAATACAGAGAACTGTATAAATTGTACAACTAAAAAGGTAACAACATCATAGCCGAGTGTAAACAACAACATCCTCACACAGGAGGTAACAAAAGATCATCCTTACGCAGGAGGGAAACATAACCAACCCCAAAAGACCACAACCATCCTATGTACGAGAGGTCCTCGGCCTGCCACCGTGCTAGATCACTCAGCAGCACGCCTATCCTGTAGGACATCTATAACATGGTAATAAACCATTAGCTATCCATACATATATAAGGTAATGCACAAGCACAAACACAATCATGGAAAGATAAGCACATCAGCATGCTATCACACATTTACCCATTTATCATCTTTATATAATAGTCATTCACTCAAATTGTGTATATATAGATAGATGAAAATATGTGACACGAGGACCGATACATCCTCGCCTCTAAGCCTAATAGCCAGCTATACTAGTATCGATCATACAATCCGTGTACCATATGGGAGTTGATTGCGCCCTTCCTGTAAAGTCAGTATGGCTTGACATCAGAGAACCTCCCAGACTCCACGACGGGATGAAAGGGAAAGGTTATCACATCCACGTATACGGGGTAATCAATAAAACATAGGTCGGTAATAACGACATCTCATGCTATCATAGCAAACATATAACGCATGCACCACTCATGCAAGCACCCAATATAAGGATGATAGCTAAGTAAGTCCTACGGACTTACCTCAACCTCGTACAAAGCTCAACCACAATCAATCTCCACTCCTAAGAGGGACACTACCTAACAACAAGGTATAGAGATATATCAATCTCTTATCAATCAAAGGGGTCACACCTAGACCCAAGGGATCCATAGGATCATCCTTAACCTAACCTCACAACCTAATAAACCTCAAAGGCCATACATGGCATATATCGATCATAACCTCATCAAAACACATCCTTACACATCTAGCATGAACCTATACACTCACATTAGGAAGGGTGGGAACAAAGGCATCCTATAGCAAGCCTAGAAGCAACACACACCTGCAAAGCAAAAGCCAACACAAGACTGGACTACAGGTGGCCGCCGGGGCGGTTCTAGGAGGCGTTGGGGCAGCTCACTGCCGGCGTAGGGGAGGCTGCAAGTGGCGCTGGGGCGGCTGGACAGAAGAGGACACCAAGTCAGCCCCTTCTTCACTCCTTCCTTCGATTCCTTCACTCTTTTATCCAACACACATACATACAATAACATACATACATATACATCAACATATGCCAATCATGGCTGGAACAAGATCCAATCTAAGGGGATCTAAGCTAGACTAAGAGAGGAGAAGAAAAGATGAAAGAATGAAGGAAGAAAGAAAGAAGGAAGTCATGAAAGCTTACCAAGGTCACTTCTACAAAGAGAAACACACCACAACACCATGCTGACTCACAGAAGGCTCAGCAACACACCAAACATCAAGCTCATCAACCAAACTCACAAGGAAGCTCATCCAAAGCTCAAAGAACATAAGAAAGATCAAAGATGATCCAAGGAGAGATAAGAGGAGAAGAAGATCGTGAGAGAGATGGAGCAGGAGAGAGAATGGGGTAAACCCTCACCTGAAAGAGAAGAAGAGATTATAAAGGGATGAAGGGTCAAAAAGGAAGGGCTCGGGTCAAAGAAGACGGCTGCAGCCCGCCATAAACCGCAGGGGCGGCCTAGCTTGGCTGCAGGGGCGGCTCACAGACTCGCAGGGGCGGCCAATTAGGACGCAGGGGCGGCCCTCTGCAGCTTCAAAGGCTCACAACAGCTGCGTCTCAGCTGAGGCGCAGACTAAAACTCTTACATATGTAAAATTTATGGAAAATTTATGTAAATGACACAATCCATTCAATTATGGAAATTTTATGTAAATGACACAATTCATTTAATAAACACAATAACCTGATCTTAATTTTGTCATTTTAATTGTGCAAATATTTCCATTTTCCACACGAATGAATTGCGTCCAACGTCTACCACGGCCTCCGCCCGCCTGCCACCCACCAGGACCCACACGCAAGAATAACAATTGTATCAAAATCCCAACGGATTCTCATATTTGCCCCTAACATTCTCTCGTCTTTACCCTCTCTCCTCCCCCGACTCTGTACGTCTCTCTCTCTCTCGCTTGCCATTGACGGGCCCTTCGAGCTCTGAGCCCGACCTCTCGGAGTTCAGGCTCGGCTCAACTGGAGGTAGAAATCCAGGAATTATGAGGCCCTGTTCCAGCCGAATCAACGTTGCTGCGAGCACTCAAAAGCTCGATGTCGACAATCGTCTGTCCCTCCGGATCTACTACCGAATTGCCGATACTCTCCTCAGACAGGTTTTTCTCTTTTCTCTTAAATTCTTGTCTTTTTTATATTTATTTATTTCTACTTCCCTTGATCTTTGATTTTTATGGACGATACTGATATGTTCAATGCTAGGTAGGGCAAAGCTTGATCACTTTGTCTTTTAGAATCTAATCAGACCAGCTATTTATCACAATTTGATTTGAGTGTTTGTTTGGTATTTTTATGAATTTCCGATTGTAGAGGGAAGGGGAAAGTGAGAGGGGAATGAAGGAAGAAGAGTGATTGAGAGGGCGAGTGTTTGTTGTGATACCCCAGCCATTCCGAGTTGAATCTTCTCGCTAGTACTTGGGGTGGGGTTCAATCTTTCCCGAGCATCAAATATGGGCACTAGAGTTGAATCTTGCATTCATGACATATGTTCTGTAATGAATTTTTGCACGGATCACATCACGGAAGACAACGAATTTTCAGTTTTCATGTTCATGTGTGCTTGTTTATCGAGTTGCTGCTATTCTTCCAGCATAATCAATGAGATACAATATGTATTCCAGATTGATATGAGTTTTAGAGGCTTGGGGGTCCTGTCCGATTGAATAATTCTGGGACATAAACTTGGGGGTCCTGATGGACTTTGTGTAATATTGGATAAAAATGTTTTATGCACACAGCGGTTTTTCATGTTTGACCTGGTATCTTGTTCCATTGCATCATCCGATATAATTGTTGAAATATTTATAAATTTTCCTTAACAGTCGTACCTTTCTTTGTTAAAAACTTGAGTTACCAAAGGAAGTGGTGCTACTGCCTTCGAAGAGGATATCATCAACTTTTACAATGAAATGATGCCTTCTCTTATGTTTGTGCTGACCTTCTATCCACATGGAATTTAAGTACCTGAGCTAAAATGTCAGTGTGCCATGAATGATATTTTTAGAAGAAGAATTAATGTGTGCATGATATTTTTTCAGAGTCAGTGAGTCACACACTCTTATGACACTTCTTCTATGTTTCAGTGAAATGATTGTTGTGATAAGTGAAGGATATAAAGTCCTGTCAAATGAGTTTGAAAGTCTGCACTTGTTTTTTAGCTGTACCAATTAGTACTACTAATGAAAATCATGTATTCTTTGTTGATGCGGGTGTCTACTTCTGAAGGAGGTTACAACTCATGAAATTGATTTGACTGTGGATTTTAGTTATTACTTGTTCATAACTTAATGTGTGTCAACGTAATTATATTTTAATGTCCCCTTTATGTGTAAATGTGTTTATTTTGAACAAATTCTTCCATTTTGCAGGCTGCTATATTTCGTAATGAGAAGAATGTTATAGATTTGTATATCATGCTCCTAAGATTCTCGGGGTGAGTCGTACTACAGATCCTTTATGATCAGGCCTTCTGTTTTCTGTGAGCAAACTGGTAGTATTGTTTGGAAGTTGCTAAATAGCTGTAGTTGCATTCGTTATATACTTTTCCTTCATTAATTTTCCTCTTATTTACTGGAATTGGTTCACTTGTCCATATTATGCCATCTCTTGTGCTTCAGTTTGGTTACTGAAACTATACCTCGGCATCGAGATTACAGAACATCTCCTCAAACCAAAAAAGATGCTCTAAAAAAGGTGATGAGCATCCCGTCTTTTGTATTTTGTGCGTCAAAATACTATAATACACGCAGAGTTTCTTGAACAATAAGTTATACACTGAGTCACTGACATTCTTATTCACAACTACAGCAATTCTTGAATGCCCTAAATGAGTTGGAGCAAATAAAGCCAGCTGTAAGAAAAAGAATTGAAGATCTTGAAAGGAAATATGAATATCAAACAAATCCAAGGAGCCAATCTGACAACAGTAATTCTGTTAATTCTTTTGAATGGCCTCACAACAAGAAGCAACCTGTGCCTAATAACCAGCTAGTTAAGGTACTTAATTTATGATATCTATACTTCTCTTCATTCCTAGATCTGTTTCTTCTGTCCGATTATTATATATGTAACCAGTTGCATAAGGTACTTACCCGTTCATATATTTTCTTTCATATAGATATATTACTATTTACATTCAATTTGGATATTCTCTATAATGACCAGTAGTTCACATGAGTAAATCTGTACACCAGGTGACGGGGCCTGCTTCAAGCAACATTGCTTATGAGGACCCAAAATATAAGCAGCAATTGCATATGTTCCCTCCCAATGAGCAATTCCATAGATTGTGAGTCTGCTTGTATATCATGAACGATTTGGTCAATAAAATGTTTGTTCCAGATATAATTATATAAACATGCTACTGTTAGACGCGATTAATACATAATATTCTTTTATTCTTTTCTATTTCTGGATATGATAAATCTATTTCCAAGATTAAGAAAATACAATATCATTGGGTGTGCCTGGTTATGTACTCGTTCATCTACATAAGTGTCTCACCTATCATTTATAATGGTGCTAACCTATATTTGCATCTCCTTTATCTTTTCTGAATTTCTCTTCTCCCTGAAAAATAAGTTAAAAAAATAACCTACAACTAAACACACCCAAAATGGGACAAAAATAGATGCATTTCATTGTTTTCTTGTAATAATAAATTTTATCTTAATTGCAAGGGAGTTCTACCCTCTAGATGTTAATTTCATAGTCTTTTTTGAGGATCGCAGAATTGGAGAAAATTTCAATTTCATAGATGTTTCAATCCTTGCTGGAATTGGGAAAATCGGTGTTACAGCAGTGGTAATATTTTCTGGAGTTAAAGGAGCATGGTAAATCATGCAACAATTTAACATCCACAAAGAAACACTAAAGATGGGTATTAACATACCATACAGAATCAAAGTTGGACCAAAGGAGTCCTGGTGGTATGCAGTATGCTAATGTTTCATATTGGAATTTAGGCCGTTTCCTTTTCTCCAAGGATATTTTTATCAGCGAGATGGAAATTGGATCTGGAGATTTCCGAAGACACCATTATAAACTAAACTACAAAATTTTCACACCTTTGAACTTCTATTTTCTCAATAAAAAAATTGCTTCCTCGTCAAACCATGTAAGTTCTGGGACAAAATGTTTTTCACCTTTTTCTATAATTTGCACTTCACAGCCAAAAAATGAAGCGACAAAAACAAAGCAGCAAGGTTGGTATTATTTGATCATGAAAGTCTAGCACATAGTGTTGAGAAACATGTCACATGCATGATTTAAAACATGTTAGTGAAAGGCAAATTTTTATTTTTTATATTTGTGCTCCTTTTTATAACTTGATAAACATCTTGGTATCTAATACTCATCATAGATCCTTGACAATGCCACGCCCGAAGGATGAAACACTATCCAGACATTCAATTTTGGGTCCCAATGGGCTTCGTGCGCAATGGCAAGCACCGGTCAAGGATACAGGGGTAAGATGCTGGTTATATTTGCTTCTCTCTGTTGATTTAATGCTCATTTCACTCTCCTCCCGCTAAATGCAGGTTTATTATCCAAACAACTTTGACGTGACTCCGGTTGAGATTCCCAGGTAGTTTAGTAGCCTAGACGTTTCTTGTTCTGGTGTTGTCTTTCTTTTGTATCCTTGTTGCCAAAATATCTGATTTGCAACTAATAAAATGGAAGAAGTAATTAAACAAATTTGATATCATAGTAATTTTTATCCATTAAAGTCCACAACTATTTCTTTTTGTTGATGAATTGAGGTTTTTAAATTTACTAGTCTTTTTCTGATAAACAGGATACAAGCTATTGAAGACGCACCTCCAGTTGAAAAGGGCCCAAGCAATATTGCAAGTGAACTTTCATGTTTGGCACCAAACCTCCACCAAGACAATGATGGCTTGAAACCATCCTCTAATGAACCTAGTGCAATGATTTCATTTGAGCCTTCAGAGTCTCTTGATACTGCCATTGTAAAACAGCCTTCTCCACCACCAGTTCTCGCAGCTGTGCAAGATCTAATACCTATAGATCCATCCCCGGCCACTGAGGTCCAACCCCTGAAGAACGAGCACTTGCCTGATAGCTTGGTTTCTCCGGAATCTCCAATGGAGTTGCATATTGTGAGAATCTGAAGCCATTTTCTTTATCCTTCCTTTTCTAAGCAGTGCATTCGAAGCTGATAGTTCATGGTACAGATTCCAGCCAATGTGTAGTGTTTGAGTAATATTATCTGTGATTTTCTTTACAGTCCACAACAATGATGGATGCCTTTATGAGGATGGCTCGATCTAACACAGTGAAAGATTTGGAAACTTGTGGCATTCTTGCTGGTTCACTTGTAAGTTATAATCGCATATTTCTGCTGGTTCCGTTCTAAGTGTTTTGAATCAAAATGGTTATTATCTTTTTCGCAGAAAAACAGGAAGTTTTATATTACAGCATTGATAATTCCTAAACAACAAGCAACTGCAAATTCGGTAAGTTTTTGTTCCATTCCGTGCTAAGTTGGGCATTCTTCAATATATATTTAACTTGTGCACTTTATGTTCAGTGCCAGGCCACAAATGAAGAGGAGATATTTGACGTACAAGACCAACAATCTCTTTTCCCATTAGGATGGATCCATGTAAGTGCAGTGTTTAATGCAGACATATCCTATTCTTCCAACTTATGCTGTTATAAGCGGATAAATTGATTTGGAAGCTACCTAGATTGAACGTAACCTGAATGGATAGTTTATCAGTAAGAGTAGGAAGCTCATGTATTGCTGTCTTGATCCGAGAGTAAAGATGTAAGGTACTGAAGATACACACACTACAATAAATTCTGGGATTAATGATTTTCTGCTTTCTAACTAAGAAATTAAGGAGCTCAGGTATAATTGTATTGAATTGACGATAACTGTGTAAGTACAGACATACTTTGCCATATGATTTTGCCTTGTAAGTAGACATACATAACTAGCTCTCTTTTTTTTTTTTATCAGTATGTCAGTATGTAGGCCCATAACATTATGCCGATAACTTAGCCTTCAGATCTCAGATTAACTGGGACTTGCAAGAATCTGATTGTAGGAGTTGACTGAAGAATTTTGAACTTCATAATATCATTTATCTCCTGATGGTATTTTTTATCTTTGTTCTGTTGCACAATTGACCCGAATGCAAGTATTCTATCTGTGATGTACAGGGATATGCTACTGCTATGTATAATTTCCATGATAACTAAATATGAATATCTAAATTATACCAAGCTTCTTTAAAGATGAATTCAACTATTGAACTTGTTGCTATTCTTTTCTTTGGCATACCCTAAAAGTACACTGGAGATGATGCCAGACAGATAAGGTTATAGTTTACACCCAATCTAGGTCCTCTCTGCTTCGTCATGTGAATCAACATGTTCACGCGAGTGGAAACAAATTAGCTCCTTGTTGGCTATTTCTGAGGCTTGACTGGAAGATTGACTTGGGAGTTGTCACTCCCAATTGGTATAAATGTGTTGATAGACAAAATATCAAATGAAAGATCACAGTGCCATGCACTGTTTTTTCCAGTAAATAAAATTTAGATGTTGTGCACGCTATTAAATTACTGAACTATCTTTCTTCCACTTTATTCTCTATCTATAGTTCCATCCTGCTGACACTGAAGTACCTCCATTTTGGTTCTCTAATCTTTTTCACGCTATAAATATCCAAATTTCAAACCAGATGGCATAGCAGATACTATGACAATATAAAATCTTTCTTTTCTACAAACCAGTGGCAATGTACTACATTTCAATTGCTCTTCCTTTGTTTCTCCTAAAGCTGTAACGTACTACAATATTGCGACTTCCTCCTCCTCCTTCGTACCACTGTCTACCTGTAGCTTCCTTTATGCCTTTTTAAAGATAATGTCCATCTTGACTCTCGGGTCTCTCACTCATATCTTGTTCTGGATTCAAATATGGTATTAAATACCAAACAAAGATTGAACTTCAAAAGTTGCCAAATTTGATCGAGGTGAATCATAGCTCCAGATGTATGTGAACTAGTTCAGGACAGACTTGTGAATTCAAATCTCAATACTTCCATGTGAATGTATAAATTGTTATTTAATATGGCAAATATTTTGAGCTAGTATTTAACTTTGGATTTTGTCTTTTTTATATCTCATATTGTGTTTTTTTTTTCTTTTTAATTTTCAGACACATCCAACGCAGTCTTGTTTCATGTCATCCATTGATGTTCACACTCACTATTCATATCAGGTATATAATTTATTGTTTATACAGTATATTTCATTTTTTTCTCATCCTAAGAAATCAGGATCTGTGATCTATGAATGTAGTTTTTTATCAGTTGCTGTTTAACTGCAAGCTGTTACTCATGGCATTTGTGTGTACCATCACAAACTTTTCTCGAGGGTTATGGGGGTTGCAAATGAGGATCACTCAGAATGATTTTGGTTTATTGTAATTGAGCTTCATGAGAACACCTGTCTCATTCAAGACTGCACTTTCTCAGCCTCTTCTCGTATGCAGGTTATGTTGCCTGAAGCGGTTGCAATTGTGATGGCACCCCGAGATAATTCTAAGTATGACCATGATTCCTCTAACCAAAAAAAGTTGTAAAAGAAAAGGTTTTGGAAGCTAATGAAAGTGATATCTTGTGCAGAAAGCATGGCATCTTTAGGCTAACGACTCCAGGCGGCATGTCAGTGATCAGGCACTGTGAGCGGCGAGGCTTTCATTCGCATGATCCGCCCATGGATGGTGGGCCCATATACAAACAGTGTACAGACGTATATATGAACCCCGAGTTGAAGTTTGATGTCATAGATCTTAGATGATTCTGATGCCACTGTAAAGGTAACTACTCACTTTGAATTATGTGCCGACATGAGTTGACATTTTGATATTTGGCGGGACTTTGTAAGATGCAAAGAAAGCGGTGGTGTTCTACTGGCTGGCAGGGAACTTTGATTGTGTATTGAATTTGTCATTAAGTGCATTGAGATGTCGTGGGTCTGTTTAGTTTGAAAATAAAGAAAAATGTCGTAGGAAACCATTTTTGTCATTCTTTATGGTAATTGTTAGGTTAGATAATGCATGAGACGTGGCCCGACTTATGCATCAACTTTAGACAACTATGTTTGTGTCGAGTCTCTTCTAAGTTTAAGCAATCTTTTTCACATCTACCACGTGACAATAATTTTTATTTCCGTTCCTCCATGTGCATCACACAACTTCAAATCTACCCCGTCACCAATTCATAGAATCCCAACAAAATTTCAATTTAAAATCCCAATGAATTTTCAAATTAAAAAAAAAAAAATCTCACGATACACTTCTTTGTTTAGATTTTTTCTCTTGGTGTCCTTAGAATTTGGACTTCTTTTTTTGGTATCCATAATACTCTTGTTATTTTCATGATTTAATTTGTTGTCTCTGTATACTCATTCTTAATATATTATATTAAAAATTGGGAGAATTTGATATACTAGGCTTTTGAGTTTTTGTTTAAAAAAATGTACCCCATATTTTTTACCACTTTCATTTAATAGTAGGTAAAAATTATTAACCCTTCTATCAGAAATAATAAATGATGTTTGGTATTTGTTATATAAGTATAATTTTTAATTACTGAATTTGTTTTCTTTTATTATATTTCTTGCCTTATTTATTTATTTTTTTATTTTCTTTTTTATTTTCTGAACTGAATTTCTCATACCGGAATTTCTCATACCAGAATTTTCATACCAGAAATTTCATACCAGAAATTATCATACGAAAAGTTCATACCAGAAATTTCATACCAGAATTTTTTTCATACCAGAATTTTTTTCATACTAGAATTTTTTCATACCAGAATTTTTTCATACTAGAAATTTCATACGAAAAGTTCATACCAGAAATTATCATACGAAAAGTTCATACCAGAATTTTGTGATACCAGAATTTTGTGATACCAGAATTTTGCCATACCAGAAATTGTCATACCAGATTTTTTACACCAGATTTTCATACCATAAAATTACATACCATAAAATTACATACCATAAAATTAGATACCAGAAATTAAATAGCATAAATTATATACCAGAAATTTGATACTATAAATTAGATACCATAAATTAAATAACATAAATTATATACAAGAAATTTGATACTAGAAATTAAATACCATAAATTATATACAAGAAATTTCATACCGGAATTTTTTAATACCGGAATTAACATACCGGAATTATCATACCAGAATTAACATACCGGAATTTACATACCAGAGCTAACATACCGGAATTTACCTACCGGAATTAACATACCGGAATTTACATACCGAAATTAATATACCGGAATTTACATACCGAAATATTCAAACATGCCCATCTAATGTTCAAACATCCAGCAAAAGCTATCCTACAAACAAGATCAACCAAATTGTTCGTCTTATAGTGAAAAGTATCTAAAACAAAATAAATTCCCATTACTTTTCATCCATAGCTGTAATCAACAGAACTTAAAACCTATAGGGAAATTCTTCTCCTTACTAGGCATTGCCACGAGATGTATCTCCTCGTTACCAATAACCACCACAGTTGTCTAAAACACACTCACACAACAAAAATGTTAATCCAAACTATAAAACTCCAAATATGTATGAATTGCAACAATGGAGTATCTATAAAGACTACATTAACCTTGCGCTCGTAGAAGCAAGTAGCGTGGAGAGTTAGAAGATTAGGTTGTTGTTCTGGAGGCACCGGCGATTCTAATTTGCAACGAACGGAGTAAGAGGATATTGTTTGAAGGACTGATAAAGGTGAAGATCGCTCACTTGGAGGTGAGATTTGAGAAATTCGAATCCTGTTGTTAGGGAAATTGAAACTCGAATTTGCATCCTTGGAAATTGGACACTCGGTTTCTGCTCTTCATCCTCCAATTGGTAAGGATGGAGTCGAGAGAGAGTTGCAGAAGTGGGCAACGCTAACTTAATTTGGCCTTTTTGGTGGTGGGAAGATAAGACGGCCGGAAGAAAAAAAACAAGAGAAGGGGAAGGGAGGTAGGATTTTTTACGGTAAAAAAAATAAAAAGGGGTCTAGTTACTTAACAAAAAAATAAAAAAGCATACTTACTATCATGATTTTTCAAAACAGCCTACTAACCAAATTTGCCCTTAAAAATTTAATCTTAAAATATAAAAATCAGAAATAAATTTAAAATTGACCTCTTTAAATTTTAAACTAATTAGTTTTATACAGAATTATTTTTATATTTTTTTAATTGAAAAATCTAGAAAAGTAAATTTAAAGCTAATTTTTAATTTTTTAAATTAAAATTAAATAATTATTTATTTATGGATTTTTCCGTTTGGTGCCCCTAAGTTTTTGGCTTTTCCGGATGGTGCCCAAAGTTTTTCACGTTTCCGTTTGGTACCCCTGAGTTTTTGGCTTTTCCGGATGGTGTCCAAAGTTTTTCACGTTTCCGCTTGGTACCCCTAAGGTTTCGGCTTTTCCGGATGGTACCCTTATTTCTTATTATTTGTCTAAAATAACGTTTCTTATATTAAATTTATAAAAAAAAATTAGGGGGGGAATTATAACATTTTATATCATAAATTTTGAAGACAAGTATATTTAAATTGAACAAATTTAATCAACTATTAATAAATTATGATATTTTTTAAAATATAAGGTTTTTACATATTATTTTATGATTTTTAATATATTTATTACTATTTGATAATTTATCATATTTTGCATCAAAGCATGAATTTTTTTTATGTTTTATCGAAACTAATTTTTATAAAAAAAATTTATTATCAATTTTTTTCCCTATTTTTTTATAAATTTAATATAATAAACGTTATTTTGCGTCAAACATGATTTTTATACAAATTTTTTTTTATC
>BSUD01000005.1:109817856-109975743 GCA_033239045.1 Fagopyrum esculentum
AACATAAAAATTAATTTAAAAAATATGATAAATTTTTTTTATAAAAATCATGTTTTGATGCAAAATAACGTTTCATATATTAAATTTATAAAAAAATAGGGAAAAAATTTGATAATAAATTTTTTTTATATAAAAATTAGTTTCCATATAACATAAAAAAAAAATTCATGTTTTGATGCAAAAAGAAAGTATCAAATAGTAATAAATATATTAAAAATTATAAAATAATATGTAAAAACCTTATATTTTAAAAAATATCATAATTAATAGTTGATTAAATTTGTTCAATTAAAATATTCCTATCTTCAAAATTTATAATATAAAATTGTTGTAATTTTTTTCCCTAATTTTTTTTTATAAATTTAATATAAGAAACATTATTTTAGACAAATAATAAGAAAGAAGGGTACCATCCGGAAAAGCCGAAACCTCAGGGGTACCAAGCGGAAACATGAAAAACTTTGGACACCATCCGGAAAAGCCAAAAACTCAGGGGTACCAAACGGAAACGTGAAAAACTTTGGGCACCATCCGGAAAAGCCAAAAACTCAGGGGCACCAAACGGAAAAATCCTTTATTTATTTTTGAATCACAATAAAATATAGAAAATTAGATTTAAAACTAATTCAAAATACATAAAGATTTACTATAAATTTATTTTCAGGTAAATAATTAGTTTTAAAACTTATTATGATTGTTTTAAATTTTAAACCTATTAATCTAAAAAAACACTAACTAATGGTATAAAAGTAATTTTTTATGTTTTAAGTTATATATTCTTAAATTTTAGAAGTCTCAAAAAATATTTTTAAAAACTCTATGCACCTTTATTTAAAATTAAAAAAATAGTAAAATTTTATTTATTTTGAATTAGTTATAAATTTAATTTTCTATATTTTATTTTAATTCGAAAGTAAATTAAAAATTTTTACTATTTTTTGAATATTTTAATTATAAAAAGCTTTTTTTTTTGATTTTTTATATTAAGAAAATAAAAAAAATACTTCTACATCACTTGTTATTTATAAAGTTAATATTTAATGTGGTCGTAATTAGTTTTCAATTTATTTTTCAGATTTTTAATTTTATAGTTAAATAAGTGGTTCACACAAGGTACTTTGGTTCGAGTTTTGTATGGCCTTAGGTCGATTGAAGAGCTTCTACCTTGAGTTTTTCCACCGCCATTGATGAATTACAGGTAGTACGAGTTTTGATGCTTACTTGGTCAAGTTTTTGCTCTTCCTAGGTCGAGTTGCCTCTTTCACCCAGAGTAAGTGTAATCTCCTCTTGAAAGATTTTTTTTTCGAGTTTTCCCTTCAACTTAGGTCGAGTTTTGGTGCTTCTTTGCTCGAGTTTCTTGAGTGAACTCGACCTAAGTGGACTTTTTGCAAGTGAGTTGTTCATATCTAGGGTTTCCATGTCTTCTTACCTCGAGTTTTTGTAAACTCAAGGGTCCTCTCATCGGGCTTCTTTCTTGTCTTCTTCCTTGCTTTCCTTCCTTTCTTGCATTCTTCTTTCTTGGGCTCTTTGATGATGATGAGGATATGGTGAGTACTCCTTGGATTGGCATAGATTTATCGTTTGTGCTCCATTGTAGATCTAAAAACACAAAACACAAAACACAAGGGAAGTAGAGATTCTTTGATACTTTAAAGCATAAACAATGATGCAAATGTCTTTTTCCATTCAAAACTAAGAAAACACACACAAAACTTCATCTATAAAGATAGCATATAAGCATGCTATTGGGATGAGCAATACAAGTCATATGTAAGCATCATTAAGACCTTTAAGTATCAAGCATAAGTTGTTTTAACTTAGGATTCTAGGCCATAGGTTTTATGTGTGAAGATTTAGCATGCATTCTTATATGCTTACTTTCATGCTCATTTTTTTTTCAATTGTGTCATAATGCCTTGCCATGACTCTATTATTTTGAAAAAGTGATCTTGACGGTTTATTAGATGCTTTAAGCAGAATTTCAGATAATATCTAAACATCTAATCGTAGGATCTACAAGTACAATTGATAGGCAACAATTGATTGTTTATAGGAAATACCTGTTGATGCGTGAACCGGATCTGATCGGAAAGGAACGAAAGAGATGAGAGCCCCACGTGTTGCTCCTCTAGTTGGTCCACACGATCCCGGTCAAGATTGCCTTTGGTTTGGAGAAACTAGGACGAAAATCGCAAAGCGTGCAATCGAATTGCTTCGGATGAAGATGGTAGTCAACCCTCTCAAACAAAACAAAACCAACTATTTGCTTTTTATTTTTCTTTTGCTCTCTCTATTGCTCTCTTTGTTCGTCAAAGTGCAAGTGAGGAGAGATTAATTTTACTAATTAGGAGGAGGGAGTTACAACCCATTACAATTCTAACGTAGAGAATGTGTAACTCCCCTAATTAACCTCCCTAATTAATGTCCACTAAATAATTATTTTACAAATAAATAATATGGATATATTAATAATATACAATATATTTATTAATATTCAACCATCATTCCCGTTGATCTAGTCCGTCAACTCAAAGTGTGTGACCGCATAGGACCCGTTTATAATAGTTATGGGTTTAACTTGTTTAAGCCATTAATCGTAGTTGGCTTCTAGCAAAGCACTACGACTCCTAAAATAATCGGATTGAATTATCTCCGTTAATTTTTCTGTTCCAAGTTTAGTCATTGCACATTAAATTAAAGGACACAATTCCTTCAATCTCCCACTTGTCCTTAAACAAGTGTGCAATATAAGATACCTTTGTCTCTTAATGTCTTATTTGACGATATGGTGACATTCATATCTAATGTCAAATGTGTTTCTTGAACTCCGAGTTTGAACTGTCAATTAAATGGATGATTACAAATAACCCATCCGAGCATGGCCATGCATTTTTAGTTCTCGCTCTTCAAGTGGCCGAGACACCAATCCTGTTCAATGTATCAATATACACAAACCAGGAGGACTTCTCCAATCTTGTATGACTATGGCTCCCACTCAACTTTTGACAATCCTAACTACTGCCTTTATAACTCCCTTTTACGGAAAGCGTTTAACAGTGTCAAAGAAATACCAATCATCAAGTGAGACCACAACATACTCATGTCTGAGGAATCTACTAATCATGGTTTAACTTAAAACTATACAATCTCTTTTGGAGAGTCTTAAGGTGGGTCAGTCTTACATGTATCATCCATACATATATATGTAAATGACTAGACATCTCCATGTCCCTATAGCCCTTAAAACCTGGCGCTATCAGTCAACTTACAATATAGTTACTAATAAAATCATCCATGTCCATTTGATGATTTCGAACTATAGACTTTCAATAATTCAAAACTTCATTTCACTTAATGGGGTTTCATTCACCAGAACACATAAAGTGATCCCATTTGTTAATAATGAATTATTTGGACATATTATTCAATATCGATCAAAACAATATATAAATAAGGATGAAATATCATATATCATAAAATCATCAAGTCAAACATAAAACTAGTGTCCAACACTCAAATACACAATGTAATATAAAAGCAAACTCAAAGCCATTCTCCAATGTGCTTGAGACCCTTAGCCCTAATGTGACTCTCATGCTTGGGCCTAAGCATAGGCTTGGTCAATGGATCTGCAATGTTGTTATCAGTATGCACCTTACACATCCTAATGTCACCCTCAGTGATGATGCGTCGAATAAGGTGATACATCCTCATAACGTGTCTGGATTTGGAGCTCGAACTCGGTTCCTTTGCCTGGGCTATGGCACCATTGTTGTCACAATAGATGTCGATAAGCATTGAAATACTAGGAACAATACCGAGTTCATCCAGGAACTTCCTCATCCAAACAGCCTCCTTTGATGCTTCACTAGCAACAATGCACTCAGCCTCTGTTGTAGAATTTGCTACTGTATTCTACTTGGAGCTCTTCCAGCTCACAACTCCTCCGTTAAGGATGAAGACATAACCCGATTGAGACTCAAATCCATCTCGGTTAGTCTGAAAGCTTGCATCAGTATAGCCTTGTACGATCAATTTTTCATCTCCCCCATATACTAAGAAATTATCTTTGGTCCTTCTCAAGTATTTTAGGATATTCTTAGCTGCACTCCAGTGTGCTTCTCCAGGACTTGATTGGTATCTACTACACATGCTCAAAGCATACGTAACATCAGGACGTGTACATACCATGACATACATGATAGATCCTATAGCAGAAGCATATGGGATCCCGTTCATCTTCTCAAGCTCAGTAGGTGTTTTAGGACACTTCGTCTTGCAGAGATATACACCATGTTGCATGGGTAAAGACCCCTTCTTGGAATCCTGCATCTTGAATCTATCAAGAATTTTATCAATATAAGCTCCTTGACTCAATCTAAGAAGCCTCTTAGATCTATCTTTGTAGATCTTAATTCCAAGTATGTAATCGGTCTTTCCTTAGTCTTTCATTGAGAAACATTTCTTCAGCCATTCCTTTACGGACTCTAGCATCGGAATGTCATTCCCAATAAGTAGTATGCCATCCACATACAAGACTAAGAAGGCTACATTACTCCCACTAAACTTCTTGTAAACACAAGGATCCTCTTCACATCTAATGAAATCAAACTCTTTGATCTTTTCATCAGATCGAAAGTTCCAACTCCTAGATGCTTGCTTAAGTCCATAAATGGACTTTTTAAGCTTGCATACCTTCCCAACATCATTTAGATCTTCAGAACCTTCAGGTTGTGTCATGTACACATCCTCTTCCAAAAAACCATTTATAAAAGCAGTTTTGACATCCATTTGCCATATCTCATAGTCATAATATGCGGCAATAGCTAGGATTATCCTAATGGATCTAACCATGATAACTGGTGAAAATGTCTCGTCATACTCTATACCATGAATCTGTCAAAAACCTTTGGCAACTAGCCTTGCCTTGTAAACAAACACATTTCCATCCTTGTCAGTTTTGAGTTTGAAAATTCATTTGCTTCCTATGGGTTTTACCCCATTTGGCAAATCTATCAAGTCCCATACTTGATTTTCAAACATCAAATCCATTTCGGACCTCATGGCCTCAAGCCATTTCTTGGAGTCTGAACCCGTCACTTCTTGCTTATATGTAGAAGGATCACTATGTTCTAACATAAGAACATCAAGGCTTACATTCAAGATGAAATCATCATAACGTCTTGGTTGTACCCTCGGCCTTTCCGATCTATGGGTGGGCTCAACTTGTTCAACAACTGAATCCGGAACATGATCCACAACTGTTTGTAGATCCTCTTTTTCCGGCTCCTGAATGATCTGAGGCCCTAGGCCTTTAAAAGTAATCATCTCATCAATGACATCATCCATGTCATCTTGTTGTTGAGTTTGTTGCTCTTCATCGTCTTGAACTGTTTCAAGATGAATATTTCTCCCACTTGACTTGTTGAAAAGGAACTCTCTCTCCAAAAAGACACTATCCCTTGCAACAAACACCTTTTGTTGAGTTGGATTGTAGAAGTAATATCCAAAACTTCCTTTTGGATACCCTATAAAAAAACATTTATCTGATTTTGGGGCAAGCTTCTCTGTTTGTAAACGCTTTACATAAGCTTCACATCCCCATATTTTCAGAAAAGACAACTTTAGAACCTTTCCAGTCCATATCTCATATGGAGTTTTGTCTACAGTTCTTGACGGAGTCTTGTTTAATGTAAGTACAGCGGTAGTGAGGGCATATCCCCAGAAGGATACCGGAAGATCAACAAAACTCATCATTGATCGGACCATGTCTAACAAGGTCTTGTTTCTCCTTTCAGACACACCATTAAGTTGTGGTGTTCCTGGGGTAGACAACCGTGTTACTATCCCACAGTTTTTCAAATGATGATCAAACTCGTGGCTCAAGTACTCATCACCACGATCAGATCGAAGTGCTTTATTTTCTTTCCACTTTGAGTCTCTACTTCATTCTGGAATTCCTTGAACTTTCCAAAGGATTCCAATTTATGTGACATTAAGTAAATATATTCATATGTACTCATGTCATCAGTAAACGTAATGAAGTATCTGTAGCCACCTCTAGCTTCTGTTGTCATTGGCCCACATACATCAATATGTATTATGCCCAACAATTCAGTAGCCCTTTCATTGGTTCCTTTGAAAGGTAACCTTGTCATTTTGTCTATTAGACATGATTCACATGTATTAATGGATTCATAATCCATGTCTTTTAGATGTCCATCTTTATGGAGCTTCTTCATGCAATTCACACTAATATGGCTCAGTCGACAATGCCATAGGTAGGCCTCACTAAAACGATTTGGTTTTTGCCTTTTGTTATTTATATTATATACATCCGATTTGAGATCCAACACAAAAAGTCCATTACTCATTGGTGCACTAGCATATAAAATATTGTTTCTAAAAACAGACATAAATCCATCTTTAATGCTACAATCAAATCCCTCGGAATGTAATAATGTAACCGAAATAAGGTTCTTGGTAATGCATGAAACAAAATAACAATTATTCAGTTCTAATATTAAACCAGAAGGTAAAGACAGACTAAAATCTTCCACGGTAAGTGCAACAATACTTGCTCCATTTCTAACGTGCAGGTCTATCTCCCCCTTCTTCACTTCCCTTTTATTTCTTAGTTCCTGCACATAAGAAATAATGTGAGCACCACAAGCGGTATCTAATACCCAAATGAGATCATATTCTAATGTGAGAACATTTATTGTCATTATTTCAATAACATAAATACCTGAAGTGCCGGAACTCACAGTTCCATTCTTCTTGTCTTCCAGGTACTTGGGACAGTTCCTCTTCCAATTTCCTTGGCCTTGCAGTAAAAACAATCATGATCAGCAGCCATCTTTGACTTCTCACTACCCTTGGGTTTGGAAACTTGCTTGCCTTTCCCTTGGTAATTCCTCTTACTCTTAGCCACCTTCTTAAAACCCTTCCCTTTGTTGACATTCAAAACTTCCTTCTTTTTGTCATCAATAATATTGCCCTCAGCATTTTTAAGCATGCCATGGAGCTCATTCATATCATGCTTCAGACCATTCATATGGTATTGCATTCTGAATGGTGCAAAACCATCATGCAAGGATCTAAGAACAATATCAGTGGCCATCTCTTGGTCATATGGGGTCTCCAAAAATTCCATCCTCTTAAAAAGCCCAGTCAGGCTAATCACATGAGGACTCACTGATTTTCCCCTATCAAGCTTGCTATCAAGTATAGCTTTGTGAGTCTCATATCGCTCTATCCTTGCCCGATCCTAAAACAACATTTTCAGTTCAATTATGATAGTATAAGCATCAGAATGCTCAAACCTCTTTTGCAAATCAGGCTCCATTGCAGCAAGCATGAGACAATTACAAGTAATGCCTCAGACCTCACCCGAGTTTATGTTGCCTTCTCCTCATCTGATGAGGTGTCGGTCGCAGAAGGGATAAAAGTAGCTAAGACGTCCTCACGTCCCTTGGACCTGAGAATGATTCTTAAATTCATTTCCAAATCAAGGAAGTTGTTCCATTGAGCTTGTTTTTCTCAACAATTGAGCATAGAGAATTTCAAATTATAGTTCGACATTATCTACAGAATATAAATGACATACAAATCAGTATATGTTTAAAATTGCAAATACTTATATTTAAACAATTTAAAATAAGCAAAAGCACATTTTATTAAGTTGTTGTCGTCCCTTTGAATAAAATATTCCAAGATCCCATCCCAGACAAGACTCAACGTACTTTTGCAATGCCTTGAGTCCTATGTGTTCAGGGTAAGTAACAATTACTAATTATAACTCCTTATAATTCTTGGTTGATGATCCACATCCAATGCATAAATCATCTCATGCTTCAAGATCCAAAACTTTGCCTTTTGGTCTCTCGTTGGATACTACCATATCAAGGTTTATGAACCCCTGTATAGATTCACCCTCACCCAGTCCAAGATTATGGAAGAACACCCTCACTTTTGTGAAGCCCATCCAACCAAAAATCCAGAATTTAATGTGTTATGATATGGAAAGGCATTGCCCCAATTTACCTTTAAAACTTAAGTCTTTTTATTTGTATTTTATTTATAAGTGAAAAAATGTCATAAATAAAAACAATATAAAACTTAAAATAAAGTATTCAAAACGCAATAATTGTGATCCTAGTATGCCCCCTACGATGCAAAAAAAAAAAAAAAAATCTAATCTTCATAATCACTTCATCTTGTTTCCTTCATGGATCTCCATCCTTGACCTTCTTATGTTTTATACTTCTTCTTGTGTTACAATTTTGAATTACTCTAATTGCATAAATTAAATTACAACAAAACAAACGATACGCAGATCGTGTACAAGAAAAACATAACGATACACATATCGTATTTATGGGCCATACTAGTCACCTTATGCAAGCAATATACCATAATATAAAACAAGCATAACAATATATCTCAATTTAAAATTAAATCCTTATATGATATTAATCAGTATTAACCATAAATGTAATAATTGGATTAAATTGTATGAAAAAGATATAATATCAAATATTTAATCTTAAGTGGGATTTCCTAACTTTTAGGAAACAATTAAAATAAACATTATCATAACATTATCCATCTTAATTTTATAGGCAAAATCTCAAATCACCGGCAAATATTTTATATCAAACATTTTGTGACCTAGCCAAAAATTTTATGGCAAATATTTTATATCGAATATATTTTGAGATCCATCCAAATATACATACGGCAATCATCAACCGGTTCGGTCAATTTTGTGGCCTTTCCATCACGTAATCGGATCGAATCTGACTCGGTTCGGTGGTATCCAATTTACATATCAATTCATACAATTTCATGTCTCAATTCATCAAAATCTCCATTTCAAATTTACATCTTTATCCATATAAAATTCACCACGAATTTAAATCAAGATCCGCATAAAATCATTGATCCTATCAATCTATGCAAGATGGCTCTGATACCAATTGAAGGTTTATTAGATGCTTTAAGTGGAATTTCAGATCATATCTAAACATCTAATCGTAGGATCTACAAACACAATTGATAGGCAACAATTGATTGTTCATAGGAAATACCTGTTCATGCGTGAACCGGAACGAAAGAGATGAGAGTCCCACGTGTTGCTCCTCTAGATGGTCCACACGAGCCCGGTCAAGATCGCCTTTGGTTTTGACTGCTAGGACGAAGATTGTAAAGCGTGCAATCGAATTGCTTCGGATGAAGATGGTAGTCAACCCTCTCAAACAAAAAAAAAAACAACTATTGGCTTTTTATTTTTCTTTTGCTCTCTCTTTTGCTCTCTTTGTTCTTCAGAGTGCAAGTGAGGAGAGATTAACCTTACTCATTAGGAGGAGGGAGTTACAACCCATTATAATTCTAACGTACAGAATGCGTAACTCCCCTAATTAACCTCCCTAATTAATATCCACTAATTAATTATTTTACAAATAAATAATATGGATATATTAATAATATACAATATATATAAATTATATATATATATATATATATATATATATATATATATATATATATTAATATTCAACCATCATTCCCGTTGATCTAGTCCGTCAACTCAAACTGTGTGACCGCATAGGACCCGTTTATAATAGTTATGAGTTTAACTTATTTAAGCCCATTAATCGTAGTTGGCTTCTAGCAAAGCACTACGACTCCAAAAATAATCGGATTGAATTATCTCCGTTAATTGTCCTATTTCAAGTTTAGTCATTGCACATTAAATTAAAGGACAGAATTCCTTCAGATCTATCATATGAAACATACACCAAAGTGATTTTGCTTTACCTTTCTTTTCTTATTTTATTTCTTTTGACTTTGTATTTTATTATTATAGAAGTCTATCTATGTGTTTTCCTTGTTTTGCATGAGATAAGACATCTACATCTTTGTGTATGCTTAAATTGTCAAATAATATTTAATCTCCTTGTGTTTTGTGTTTATAGGTGATTTAGGTCTAAAATTGAGCATAAATGATCAAACCCAAGGAACACTTATCGGGGCATCAATTTCATCATCACGAAAAGAAGGAAAGGAAGTAAAAGATCAACAAATGCAAGTAGCTAAAGGAGCAAAGGAACCTCAAGGAGGAACCTCGGGTGAACTAAAACCCGAGTGAAGAAGACTTGAAAACCCCAACAAAGAAGAATCCAAAGTCCTATTGTCGACTAAGGTTAGATTTATCCAAAAACCTAAGTGAAATAGACCAGAAACCCGACCAAATAAGACAAGAAACCCAAGTAAAGAAGACAAAGCGTCCACAAGATGAGGTGTACCTTGAGCTCGACTGAAGAAGGCAAGAAAACCCAAAGAAAGAAGCCTTTTGAGCAAGGGTATCAATGTGCCTCGGGTGAAATGTGCAACTTGACTGAAAAAGACGAAAATCCCGACTGAAGAGGACAAAAAACCCGACTGAAGAGTAAAGTTGTAAGGCGGTAGAAGAACTCGACCTAGAGTGAAACCTTCACCCAATCTTAGGCCAAGCTTAACCCGGGGTTGCCAAGGCTGGTGTAGACCACTTTTATAACTAGCTCATGCTAGTTGCATGGATGCTTTTTGGATGATTCTAGAATGGGAATCCACGATTCTAAGCCTATATATATGTCTCTTTCAAATGTATCAAGTCATTCACCAAAAGTTCTCTAAAAATTCTCTCTTTAGTTTTAGTTTGGCCGATTTAAAGACTTGAAGGAGTTATTGGTGTTCTTGATATATCTCTTCTCTAGATCTTTATTCCAACTTATTTTGATCATACCTTTGGATTGGTAAGTTCAATTGCTTCCATTATTTTTCCTATATTCCTTATTTTTAGCGTAGTTTGTCATCATTCTATTCATTAATATTTGTGTTCATGTATGTTTAGTCATGTGTGAGTAGTCATCTTGGTAGAATTTTGGGTGAAAACTCAAAATCATGCTAGAATAGTATGTTCTATCCCGTGTTTTTGAATTGATAAGAATCAAATGCATGTTTAGTAGTGTATTAGGGTTCTTGAATTTATCCATGACTTATTCCATGTTTGTACTTATTTTGAATGTCGGATGCTAGATTAGTGATAGTCTAGATTGTTCCCTTAGCACATTGTATATTTCCAAGCATGAAATGAGTGATGTATGAACCAATCTCCCTAGACGAGACTGATAAGTAATTTGAAGGTGATTGTGCAATATTTGATGTCTATATTGCTTGAGTACTTATAGGTAGGGGCGAAAGGATGGCTAGGTTACGTGTCTTGTGAATGTCCAAACTATGATTATGCTAGGTTGTGAAAACGAATAACAAACACAATGTGATGCTTGCATAGTCTAATATAATCATAAGTTGTAGAAATGCTTATCAACGAATGTGTAAATAACAAACACCATGTGATACACACTAGTTGAAACAAGCCAAATGGTTTGACAAAGCATACATTTACCATGCTACATTAGTTTTTGTGACTTAAAACTCTCATCGTTGATTGAACACAACATGACCAAGCATGCTTCTAGTTATGGTTTGGAGGAATTATCCCCATTTTCTAGTGTTTTTCTCATATTGATACTTGATCTTAGTCACTTGTTTGCTTGTTACCCTCTTTAACCAAATCATTTGATCACCCCTTTTTTCCTTTCATTTTACACACTCATGCTCTACTAGTTAAATTTTATATACAAAGTTGGGATATACATAGTCTCTTTGGATTTCGACCTTGATGCAATATCATATACTTACATTTACATGGCCGCACACATGCGGTACTATGTGATTTTTTGTATCACCCACACATACATCAAAAGGGTAACAACTGGTTTTTCGGTTACCTTCCCAGTCCTTAAGGTGATAATTAATGTCAACTTGTTTGGGGTTGATTTGCTCAGTACGCATCTCCACCTTATCAGCCAATTCTTTTATTTTCATCTCTAATCTCGTTGTATGTGACCGGTGTTCCGATCTTTCTCTATTCATTTCTAAAAGGATGGTTTCCATCATTGTCTCCATGGGGGTCTTAGTTGGTGGATATTTGTTGTTTCGATCAGTGAGAGTGGGACAATAAGGGCCTTCGTGTCTTGCATATCTACACATTTGACACAAGCTAATTAGTTCAACGACAACAAGATCTTGATTATGAAAATTACCTTTGTCTTTGCATGTTTTTATCTTCTGAATTCTCCTTTACGAAGGATATCTTTCCACGTGCAGATAGTTAGTTCAACGGCAACAAGCTTCCTCTATGTGCAGTTTGCGGAATATGTGACAATTATTAATATCTATCATATCCCTAGTCACTTCATCTAAACCATAGTAGAAAAATTCGAGTAAGACACTCTTGTTAAAACTGTGAGGTGGACAATTGTATAGCATCCTTGTGAATCTTTCCCAAGCGTGGTGGATATCTTCATAATCCTCCATTTAAAATTCAGCCAGATTCATCCTACAATATGCGACTTTTGCTAGGGGGAAAGAAAATGCTTATAAATTCAGCAGTGAATTGATCCCAAGTAGTGCACTTACCCGTTGGTTGTTTCTCAAACCAGTTGCGCGCTTTACCACCCAGGTACAATACAAATGTCCACATTTTTTTCGGCGTCTTCTAAACATTGCAATATTTGATCGTATTCATAATATTTTCAAAATTCCTCAAGTGTTGGTGTGGACTTTCACTCTCCTCGCCACTAAATTTGCGTTCCCGAATCAATTCTATAAATCTAGCACTTAGAGCAAATTTTATGTTTTGTCGTTCGGAAGCATCAAAGCATAGGTGGGAACAAATTCTTTAGGATCCATCCTTGCTTCTAGAGTATGTGGTTGATTAGCTATGTCCATTGTTTTTTGGGATTCCAACTTGTGGAACCAAAAGAATAAGAAACCGAAGTTCAGAAGTAACAAGAAACCTATAATAATTGACTATTAGAAACAACCATAACTATCTACAGTCCCCGGAAACGGTGTGTTACGCTAATTAGGTAGCACAAAAAGCTTTACATTTATAAACTTGATCTAAATTCCTAAACTACCTAGCGAAACCCGCAGTGTACGGATCGTTTTGTAGAAAGGAAAGTATTTCGAGGTCGAACACAAGGACTGAGGTGAAATCAAGTCATTCAATGATCAAAGATAGTGTAAATCTAAACTAAGATGAGATGATGAATAAAGAAAGTGCAAAACACAATATTTTTTGTTGGTTTTGGGTGATCAACAAGGATCACAAATATATCAACACAAACGAGCAAACAAACACACAAACACAAAGATAAGAGATAAGAGGTAAGAAATGCAGATTCTAGAGATTCGGAATTCCGATTGTGACAATGGACTCATGCTTCTAAAGATCAAAGGAAGGCTGTGGTTGTTCGGAGTTGGGTGTTTCTATAATAGGAGCAATTACCGGGTAAGTCTCATGCTCCACTAGTCTCGCACCTAAGGTCCTATTACCGGGTAAGTCTCAAGGAACCTAAGGACGGGAATTCTACACAAACCGGCCACTACCTAAGGGTCAAACCCCTCCTTACCGGGTAAGTCTCGAAAAAGGTAACTCTTAGGCAACGATCCTAGCACACTCAATCCAATAGCGGATTTTTTGGCTCACTACTACCTAGAGTTCATCATCTTATGCATCTAAGAGAGGAAATTAACAGGTAAGTCTCATCCCTCAAAAAGGTTGCTAACATTAGGTCACCCTAAGCTAGATTAGGCTCAACAAACACTAGGATTTTAACACATCTACATCCTAAAATCCAGATTCATCAATACAAGCACAATAGAGAAAATCACGAGTGGATCATGGAAACCACGGCCGTGGAATCATGAAGAACAGGCCGTGATTCTACACTGAGTTGGGGTTTCGAACACAAATCGATCCTAAGCTAACATGAAAGTCCATACAATCATAGTCCAAAGCATAAACATCATTCCTTCACCCTAGAATCACAATTATTCAGCCAACAACATACATTTCAAGATCAAGCTTCACAAATAGAGCATGCTTGCAAGTCATGGCTAGATAATGAAGAATAATCCAAAGAAAAGACATTAAAAGCTAGAATAGAAGTTACCAAATCTTACAAAGGCTCCAAGAGCTGTTCCAAGTTGTCAACAATGGAAACCTCACTCAAAACCACTCTAATCTCACTCTAAAACAAAAATCTACACTAGTCTCTTCCAAGAACATCCACAATGGGTGCTTGGAAGAGAGGCTACAATGGAGAAGTGTTTTGGCGAAGAAGCTAGGTCAAAAAGGGAAGAGAGAGGTCCTTCAATACAGCCTGTAATATCACTTAAATACTCCTCCAATAAGCAAAGGTCGGGCAAAGATATCGTGGGACACGTGTCAAAGTGGTCCAGACAGAAACCACGGCCAAAACCACGGGCGTAGAAATGGCCTCTGGGCCATGGTTTTGCTCCAGAAACTCTCCTTGGATCATCAATCAATGAGTTGGTACAAGGCATGCACCAACAAGGTCCTATGTGTTCTCCTTTGCTCCTAGCTTGCTCCTTAAAGAGTACGGATGTGTGCCACCACAAGGAATGATCCTCGAATGTATCGATTAAGCTCCAAAAGCTCCCAAAATACCTACAAAACCGACAAGAGTTCGTGTAGACGTCTATTTCGACAATATGCATGCATTAAGCGTAAACGCCACGAACTAATGCGGGAAATATGCATGAATGGAAAGGAAAACTATCTAAAAGAGTGCCTAAACTAGTGTCATAAATCATGTCATCAAAATACCCCATACTTAGCACTTGCTCGTCCCCGAGCAAGGTCCAACTATAGGCTACGAGATGGCATGATTTATGAATGCAGAAAAACAGAAAAATATTTTTGGAATTGTGCTTCTAAAATTGGATCACCGTCATAGTCATGTTTCATCGCAATGGACAAGCAATCATGTATTAAATGAATGAAGGCACGGAAAGACAATCATACTTAACTCGAAAGCATGCATGAAAGGTGAAAATGAAGAAGTCAAGATGATCATGAGCATATCCAATCTAGATCACTAAGTCATACACATAAACAAATAGGTCTTAAGGACTTAGGAAAGAAGAGGCCAAGAAACGTGATGATAAGGTGGGAATTTTCTAAGGTCATGTGGTGCAAATCCGGGAAAGGAACTAAACAACCACAACTTCACATTTACACTTCATCCACCAAAGTGTATTTTTCTCTTTCTTTTCTTTTCTTTTTTCATTTTCTTTCACTTATTTTTGAGACAATGGCATTGGTGTACAAAAGCTGAAACCTTGGTGATTAGCGGACCTCGGGATTTTTCCGAGGTGCCTCACACCGGGCACACATACCAAGGCTCGTTAGGACATTCGGTTTATCCGACTTTGGCAAGGCACAAACACCCGATTATGTGAATGGTGCCGAGTTACTCGTCATCAAAACCAAAGTCCCCAAACCTATATTTTTTTCTACACTTTTCACAACAAATTCAGCACTTCATTCACAACATTCATTCAACAACAACTTCACCCACACTTGCTTTTCACACACTCAACACACTAGCATGCTCCTATTCCCGGATGAGTCAAAAGAGGTTAAATTTTTTATATCAATTGAGGTGCTCAAACAACATGATCAAGATGAGAAGTAGAGAAAGATGAATTGCCTTAATCATTCCTAGCATGTAATTTTGACCATCAATCCTCAATCCAATCAAGGCAAACATCATAATCACACTTCATACATGGGATTCAAGAGAAGTATTTCAAGTCCACATATGCATAAATCCATTCAACACAAAAGGCCATCCGTAGCCAATTCACAAAACAATCTCATCATAAGGGTCATATCCAAACTAGGAAGCACAAAATTTTAAAAATTTTCGATTTTTTTGAAAATTTGAAATATATATGTACAATACAAAACATGAAAAGAAACATGTGGCAATAAAACGAAACTATTCTAGATGCGATCATGTCATGCTAAGAATCATGAAAACCCCACCCCATACTTAGAAACACATTGCCCCCAATGTGCAAATCAAGTAAAGAAGAGTGAAAGAAGTCCTCACAATGTAAAAATGGTGTCGTTTGGTATTTTGGTTCACTCATGTGGAGTGGCGGTGCGGATGATCGTTCAAGCATGGTAGAGAGCTCTTCATAGTCATTCCGGCGTCGAGACCCGTGCCAAGGTGTATGTGAGATGAGAGCTCTTCCATCCAACAAAGACACCTCAAGCCGTCCAAGTCTCACGTCCACTCCACCCATGGTTGAAAATGGGATCATCGTCATCAACTTGCCTTGCAAGGCTTCCTCATTACCTAAAATCTACCACACAAAAACAAAAACACACAAAAACAAAAGCAAAAGCAAAAGAGAAAAGGGAAAGAGTTTTTACCCTTGGGTTGCCTCCCAAGAAGCGCTTCTTTTAGGTCATTAGCTTGACCAAACTCTGTGGATGTGTCAATCCACCTCAAATACCATGGTTTGCTTGAGGAGTCCAAGCAACCATCGCTTTCCGGCATCCATGATGACAAGCAAGGGCCACTTGATGCCCAAATATACCTTAAGTTCTCTCTTCACCGGTGAGTAGTAGACTCCTTCATCACCGCCCCCTTGATGATAGTATGAAGTTACAACCATAGGTGCCACCCCATACTTAGACAATTGGTACTCCGCGATCACACCGGTGAAATGCTTGACATCCTCATCCTCTATGATCCGAAGAAAGCCGATTCTTGGAAAGAATTCTTCATTGAAGTGCTTCATAACCATCATGGATCCATCATGCTTGCCTCCATCATTCAATATGGGAGATTCCTTAGGAAGGGGACTCCAATCTTCGTGTGTACTCCGGGCAAGCAAGATAGGATTGGAAGGAGTTGAAGTTATCTTAGGGTTGTCTACGACAGAGCTTTCCACGGGCAAATCCACAGGTGTGGAAGTGCCAGATAGGTCGTGGTTCTCTCTGTTTTCCTCATCCCTCGTGAGCTCTTCAAGTGTGGTTCCGGGGTTGATGGCAAGGATGTCCAGGGGTGAGAGCACTTCATTGCACTCCTCCAAAGGTGAAGGAGGTGGAGGTAAGCCTTGAAGGATGGTAGGATCTCCTAGCATAAGAGCATTCCCAATCTCCTCAATCTGCCTCCTCATTTGTTCTTCTCTCTCGAAATTCAATCTTCTTTCATCCTTCAGGGCCAAATCCCTTAGCCTCACTTGCTCCCGAGCTTCATCCAACTCTTCTTGAAGTTCCTTAATAATCATGGTTGATTCCGGCAATTCTTGGATCTCCTCATGGTGAACCTCTTCTTGTTGAAATACTTCCGCTTCAAGCACCATGTGGGAACTCGAAATGGAAGCAAGGTTACTCTCTAGATCATCCATCTTCCTCAACATTTCTTCCAGCATTGATTCCACTCGATCATTGTGAGGTTGATGGTGAGGTTCTTCATGAGGGAATGTAGTCATGTGAGCTTGATCATGGGACTCATGAAAGGCATTAAACTCCTCCCAATACTCAAACTCATCATGGAGAGGTCCTAGATCTTGGTATTCCATCCACTCCTCATACTCCATGTTGTCAAGGTCGTCTTGGAAGTACAATCCGTCCATGGCAAATATGAAAAGGCAAAGATAAAAATAACACAAGATCAAAAGTAACAAGAAAGATAAACACTATGAACAATCAAAAGCAAATGACTTAATCTAGATCTGATCCCCGGCAACGGCGCCAAAAACTTGTTACGCTAATTAGGTAGCACAAAAAGCTTTACATTTATAAACTTGTTCGCCCCTAGAGGTGTGTGCAAATAAGCTTTAAATTTATAAAACTAGAATCAAGCAGCGAACCCGCAGTGTACGGATCGAGGTAGCTAAGCAAGAATTCCAGAGTATCGAACACAGGGATTTGGGTGGGAACAAATTCGATTTCAGATTATCAAGCAGTAAATATGGGAGTTTGCAAGTATTGGGAAAACAACAATCCTAAAGATCCGGGTATTCAGTTGCGGCAATAGATTCAAGATATACTAATGATATAAAGACAGAGTAGAGATATGCAAAGGTATACTAAGGTAAGGTAATCGTACGGTTGAGGTTCCAAAAACCTTATGTAACTCACTTAAAGAAACTCCCTATACAGGTTGTTGAGGCTCAATATAGGAAGGAACTAAAGATGAGGATTAGTGTCAAGTACCCAAACTTATAACCTAAAGATCAAGACTAACTTATCCGATTGAGGTTGTTGAGGCTCACAATCGAGGTAGAGGTTGTTGAGGCTTCACTACCACCTAGAAAAGACAAGTCTAAACTAAGTTAAAGCAAATCTTTAACTTTGGATCAAAGTAAAAGCAGGCTCGTAAACTGGGGTGAAATCACGGTCTGTTCTTGAGTTCCACGACCGTGGAATCTCAAGATCCAACCGTAATTTAGGGTTGTCGACGATTCTCTCTAACTCTCAGGGTCTAATCTGTTTGCGAACGATCTATCATCACCTATGCCACAACTATCAACCCTTCACCTTAGAATTGTTAAGGGTTTTTAGCCAATAATAGTCATTTTGATATCAATTCAAGAATTAAGAAGGAAGAGATGAAAACTTCAAGAACTATTAATAACTTTCAAAAGAATCTCAAGATTCCAACAAGTGTTTTCCAAAGATTCAAAACGTAATAACAAACAAATCACAACTATAGGAAAGAAGAGAAACGGGATGTCAATCCGTTTCCGATTCAAACCTAAACAAGAAGAGAGATCTTCTTGCAATTCCTTCAAGAACTTCGATCTTTCACAAATCCGAAGATCGCAGCGACAATCTCCACCGAACGTGCGAGATTTGAACAACTCTTCAACTCAGCTTCGATCTCCAATGAGATCTCCGAAATTGCCTCTCAAATGAAGAAGCGCAAGCGGAAAATGCCAAAACGCTAAACAGGAATCGTGCGTCTATGCGTGGAAGAGCGAGCCTAAGCGGGGATAAGCGATGATGATGAAATCTCCTTTCATCCGTCTTTTTATAATGCAGGGCAAGGTGTCGGGCCGGCCCATTCTTCAAAAGATCATGGCTTCGAAATATTGCGAAAAGATTCGCCAAGATCACGGTCGTGGAATCTTCCACGACCGTAATTCTGAGGCGTGGAAATAAACACGGGTAGCTTCCACGGCCGTAAAATCCCCTGGAATGAACATCGAATTCTGCATCACAATCCACGGCCGTAATTTAGGGTAGAACCGTGATTTTAGCCTTCACTCGTGCATTCCTCAATCTAATGCTCCAAATTGCTTCCAAAAGGTGTCCTTGATCTAGAGGTTCATCAGCTCAACTCTCCTTTGCTCGATTTCGTTCGGAAATAGCTCCAAATCACCTATAATCAACATAGAACTCGTGTAGACATCCATATCGACAATATAGGCAATACTAGCTCATATATGCATAAAGCTTCATCAAAAGACTATCAATATGAACCAAATGTGACTAGAAAATGTGCCTAAAACATCACAATATTTCATGCTAACAAATAACCCCATACTTAACACTTGCTTGTCCCTAAGCAAGGTCTTACAAAAAGCTTTAAACAAGAGTTAGGATGAAATATGTGTACCTTCTTTTGGATGAAAACAACTTCTAAAGAATAGATCATTCTCAAACCTTGCTTCAATCGTTTTTCAAACTTTCACACATTTATTTAGAGAGTAAAAATAAAGAAAACTCATGAATAAACTTAACTTCCAAACAAGCGTTAAAACCTTCAAACTTTATCAAAATCAATCACAAGAACTTCAATTTAGATCACCAAGCCATATAACATTCTTTTGATCTTAAGGACTTCCAAAGAAAAGGTATAGAGCATGGAAGGGAAGGGAGAACTTTAAGGGAGAGTGGTGCATAAATCCGGGAAAATGGATAACTACCTTCTTCTTCTTTTGCGGTTCCCGCAGCACAACACTTCACTTAGAGCTTCGCTCTTACTTTTCATTTTTCGACTTTACTTTTGGAGTTATGGATAGAGGTGCACAAAAACCGAAGCCTAGGAGATTGGCGTTTCTCAAATTTGCAAGAGATGCCTCAAACCCTTAGCGCACATACCATAATCCGTTAGGAATATCGCTCAATCCGACTTTGGCAAGACACAAACACCCGGCTATGTGAATGGTGCCGAGTTACTCATCGTCATGATTGACTTCCCCAAACCTATACTTTCTTTCTATTCAATTGATTGCAAACATTTGCTCTCATGGCCCTCCCACATCAAACATGCCTTTTTCTCATTCACTTTCCAAGTTCCCGGATAGGTAAAGGAGGCTAATATTTCAATGAGGAGCTAGATGATCAAAGAAAGAAGAAAGAAAATATCGAATTGCCTTAATCATTTCAACAAGAAGTATAGGAACTTATAATGTGATTTCAACTTCAATTTCTTAATATGATTTAGGTAACGTTTTCACATTATAAAACTTGCAAAAGAGGTGAAATTTATTCATTTGCATTCTTTTCGATTTACTATCCTTTTAAGCATGCAATCGTTATCAAACTCAATTCGCAAGTAGTGATTATCATAGAATTCATCTCAATTCATTAGAAGCATAAAATTTTCAAATTTTTCAATTTTTATGGGTTTTTAAAGTTCTTTTTCATGCAATGCAAGAATGAAACGTGTAACATATGATGAACATGCAATAATAGTCTCGGAATAGAAGCAACATATAGAGTAGAGTTATTACAAACATTTAGTACATCCCACCCCATACTTCAACTGCACCATGGGGGAAAATACGCTTAATTAGAAAAGGTCCAGTTCAACGAGATTTTAACTTACCTGGAAAGAGGCGAAGTCTCGAATTGAAGAGGAGAACTTGATCTCCTTCTTGGAAGTCCTTTGGAATGATATGCTTATCATGCCAACGCTTTGCTCTTTCCTTGTAGATCTTAGCGTTTTCGTAGGCGTTCAAACGGAGTTCATCCAGCTTGTTGATGTCTAGGAGACGCTTCTCTCCCGCTTCTTTCATGCCGAAATTCAGCCATTTGATAGCCCAAAACGCCTTGTGCTCCAGCTCTACCGGCAAGTGACAAGACTTCCCATACACAAGGTTGTATGGTGTGGTTCCTATGGGAGTCTTGTATGCAGTCCGGTATGCCCATAATGCATCATCTAGTTTCAAGGACCAATCCTTCCTAGTCCTTGAAACCGTCTTCTCTAGAATTCCCTTGATCTCCCTATTTGAGATCTCAACTTGTCCACTCGTTTGTGGATGGTAAGGGGTGGCGATCTTGTGAGTAACCCCATACTTGGATAGAAGAGCTTCAAAGCGACGGGCTATGAAGTGAGAACCTCCATCACTAATGATCGTCCTTGGCGTTCCGAATCGCGGAAAGATGGTCTTGTTGAAGAACTTAACCACCACCTTGGCGTCATTTGTGGGAGAGGCAATGGCTTCCACCCATCTAGAAACATAGTCTACCGCCAATAGTATGTATTGGTTTCCACAAGAAGAAGGGAATGGTCCCATGAAGTCAACTCCCCAAACGTCAAAAATCTCCACTTCTTGGATGTTGTTGAGGGGCATCTCGTTCCTTCTAGAGATATTGCCTGTTCTTTGACAAGCATCGCAACAAGAAACAAAGGATTGCACATCTCTAAATAAAGTAGGCCAATAAAATCCGGATTGCAATACCTTTGCGCTAGTTTTGTTTGAACTAGCGTGTCCTCCACAAGGTAGTGAATGACAATGACGGATGACACTTTGCATCTCATCTTCCGGCACACATCGCCGAATGATGCCATCCGGACCTCTCTTGAAGAGAAGAGGCTCGTTCCAATGGTATTCCCGGACGTCCTTGAAGAACTTCTTCCTTTGCGCATATGATAGTCCGGGTGGTATCTCCTGGCAAACCAAATAATTAACGAAATCAGCAAACCATGGTTCGTCACCCTTGGAGATTACCTTGATGCACTCCTCAATGATGTGTAGGTGTTCGTCCGGAAAGGAGTCATCAATGGGTAAATGGTCGTCCTCTAGATGTGTTAGGCGACTTAAATGATCCGCAACAGAATTTTCCGAGCCTTTCTTGTCGCGGATCTCAAGATCGAATTCTTGTAGGAGAAGAATCCATCTAATCAGCCTTGGCTTCGCATCTTTCTTTGCAAGGAGATAGCGGATCGCAGCATGATCCGTGTAGATAATCACCTTTGCACCTACAAGATAAGAGCGAAACTTGTCAATAGCGTAGACAATGGCTAGAAATTCCTTTTCCGTAGTGGCGTAGTTGAGCTGGGCTTCGTCTAGCGTTTTGCTAGCGTAGTATATGGCGTGGGTTCGTCCTTCCTTTCGTTGCCCAAGAACAGCTCCAATGGCTACGTCACTAGCATCGCACATAATCTCGAAAGGGAGAGTCCAATCCGGTGGTTGGATAATGGGTGCTGAAATTAGAGCTTGCCGGATGGTGTTGAACGCATCTAGACATTCCTGCGAAAACTCAAAAACCGCATCCTTCATCAATAGATTAGTGAGAGGTTTTGATATCTTAGAAAAGTCTTGGATAAAACGTCTATAAAATCCAGCATGTCCTAGGAAACTTCTTATTCCCTTAACCGAAACTGGAGGAGGGAGTTTCTCTATGGTCTCTATTTTAGCCTTGTCTACCTCTATCCCTCTACTAGAGACTAAGTGACCTAAAACGATTCCTTCCTTAACCATGAATTGACACTTCTCCCAATTAAGAACTAGGTTAGTGTCTTCACATCTTTGCAAAACAAGAGAAAGGTTAGAAAGACAATCGTTAAAGGAGGAACCGTAAACGGAGAAGTCGTCCATGAAGACTTCCATGATTTCCTCTACGTATTCGGAGAAGATGGCCATCATGCACCGTTGAAAGGTGGCTGGGGCGTTGCAAAGCCCGAACGGCATTCTCCTATAAGCGAACGTACCCCAGGGGCACGTGAAGGTGGTCTTCTCTTGATCATCCGGATGTATCGGAATCTGAAAGAAGCCACTATAGCCGTCAAGATAGCAAAAGTGTGAATGTTGTGCTAACCTTTCAAGCATTTGATCGATGAATGGCAATGGAAAGTGATCCTTCCGCGTTGCGTTGTTGAGCTTGCGGTAGTCTATGCACATTCGCCATCCAGTTACAGTTCGGGTAGGAATGAGTTCGTTGTTCTTATTGGTGATGACCGTCATTCCTCCCTTCTTCGGAACTACTTGAACCGGGCTCACCCACTTGCTATCGGAGATAGGATAGATGATACCTGCATCAAGAAGTTTAAGAATTTCCTTCTTGACAACCTCTTTCATGGTCGGATTCAACCGCCTTTGAGGTTGTCTTGAAGTTCTAAAGTCTTCCTCCATTAGTATTTTATGCATGCATAGGGAGGGTTTAATTCCTACTAAGTCCTCAATAGTATAGCCTATGGCTTTTCTATGTTTCCTAAGGACAATCATGAGCTGTTCATGTTCATCTATGCTTAATTCGGAACTAACGATAACCGGGAAGGTGGAATTAGATCCAAGAAAAGCGTACCTTAGGTGAGTAGGAAGTGGTTTGAGTTCCATCGCTTTCGGAGCTTCCAATGTTCCTTGAGGGGCTTCCGAAGTTTCCTTAGAGGTTTCTAAGGATGTTGAATGGTTTGGAGAAGAATTAGGAGAAGTTGAAGAAGTGTGCCGATCACTCTTTTCCACGGTTAAAATCACGGGTTCCTCTGGTCTTCCACGGCCGTAATATCCTCTGGAATGGAGGTCGAATTTGGTCGTGGAATCCACGGCCGTGGAATACAGAGTATGACCGTGGAATCTTGTATTTTCGGCCTCATCGTGGAGTTTTTCAAACTCCACTTCATGCATCTCTTCTTGTGCTTCCAAGGCTTCAATTTCTTCTTTGCACTCTCCTTCTTCTCCTTCATGGGTTAGACTCATAGTGATAACCTTTTGCAAAGGATCGTTAAAGAGAATCGCACTTACCTCCTCCCTAGACAAGCCTTCTTCGTCTTGGATGTTGTAAATATCCTCATCAAAGATCGGCTCCTTCACTAGAGTGGAAAGAACGAACTCTACTTTCTCTTCCCCAATGTCAAAAGCGAGTCTCCCATTCTTGCAATCGACCATGCAGCCGGAAGTTGCAAGAAACGGTCTTCCGAGTATGATCGGGACCGGGCTATCCGCAGGAATGTCAAGCACAACAAAATCAATGGGGACAAAGAACTTGCCTAGCTTAACAGGGACGTCCTCTACAATGCCGACGGGACGAGTAATGGATCGATCCGCCATGTATAACGTCATCTTCACCGGTTTAGGGTCGCCTAAACCGATCTTCCTGCACAACGCAAGTGGTATGATGCTCACACTTGCTCCTAGATCACACAAAGCGTCATATGTGACCTCTCCCACTCCTATGGGAATGCAAAATGACCCCGGATCTTTCAGCTTTGGGGGCATTTTCTCCTTCATAGTCTTGATGAGGTCCGAAGAATCCGAACTCATCTTGACTTCTCCAAAATCTTCTAGCTTCCTCTTGTTAGAGAGGAGCTCCTTCAAGAACTTGCCATAAGCCGGCATACCTACAATAGCATCAATGAAAGGTATATTAATATGCAGTTTGCTCATGAGTTCTATGAACTTACCGAATTGCTTATCTAGGCGCGTTCGCGCTCTAGATTGAGGGAATGGTAGGGGAGGTTTGAAAGTTGGAGGTGGAACATAGACGTCCTCCTTCTCCTTCCCCTTTTCTTTGCTCTTCTCTACGGGGATTTCAACAAACGTAGGCTGCGGATCGGTGGTAGTCACTCCGCTCCTTGTTGTAATCGCCATTACCCTTCCTTTAGGGTTGTCCTCCGTCTTTCCTGGAAGTTTCCCTTGATTCCTAGGAACTTCCTCCGCATGGTTGAACATTTGATTTTCCAAAACCTTTTGAGCTTTGTCAACCTTAGAAATTTGATCATCAACCTTGATGATGCGGTTCTCCAACCCTTGAAGCTTTCCCAAGATCGTCTCCAACATGGGATCCGGCTTTTCCTTTCCCGTATTGTTTCCTCCATTTGATGATTGCCCCTGGCTTTTCAAAGGAGTAGAGGAAGAAGAGGGTGGAGTTAGTGAATTGGAATTGGAAGGATAGGAGTTACCGGAATTTTGTTGATTGGAGCGCCAATTGTTGTTGTTCGAACCACGATTGTTGTTCCAATTGTTGTTGTTCCGGTTGTTGTTGTTTCCATTCCAATTGTTGTTCCGGTTATTGTTCCGGTTATTGTTGTTGCGGTTGGTGTTGTCACCGCCATTGTTATTGCCCAAATAGCCAACATCCTTCTCTTGCTGCTTTGGGAAGTTGGTCTTGATAGCCTCCTTCAACTCCTTGATTTCATTGTTGAGGGAGAAAATCTGATTTTGAGCTTCATGTGTGAGCTTTGCTCCTTGCTCCACACGATTTCCCTCCACTTTCCGGTGGGAATACTTCTCTATGACTCTTGCTTGCTTCTCAATGAAGTCCCAAGCGTCATCTTCTCTCATGTCCATGAACGTTCCATATGAGAGGGATTGGAGGCTGAATTGTGTTCCCGCATCTAGCCCCTTGTAGTAAATTTCCAGCAAGGCAAGCTTGGATATGCCATGATGAGGACAATCCAAGAGCAAATCCTGAAACCTTTCCCAAGATTGAAACAAACTTTCGTTAGGTCTCATAGAAAAAGCATTAATCTTACCTCTAAGTTCCGCCGTTTTGGAGGGCGGAAAGAATTTAGTGAGAAACTCTGCAGAAAGGTCTTCCCACGTGTCCAATTTCCCATTAGGAAGAGCTTGATACCAAGACAACGCTTTCCCTTTCAAAGAGAAGAAGAAAGGTTTAAGCTTGTAGTTGTTGGTAGTGGCGCTCTTTGGCCTCATCGTCTCCATCATACACTCAAAGTTTTGCAAGTGTTGGTGTGGAGATTCAGTGCTTGTACCGCCAAACTGGCTTTGGCGAACAAGAGTGATAACTTGTGGGTTGAAGCTAAACCCTTGTACATCGTCGGCTTCAAAGTTCACACCTAAACGGCGTGGTTGTTGTGTTGGATCCATCCGTTGGCCAAGAGTTCTTGGCTCATTATCCACACGTTCAACTCTAGCATTCCTAGGTGGAACGCGGCGATTAGCAGCTCCTTGTGAATTGAAAGGATTCACATTGACCGTAGGGTCGATTTCTTCTAGTGGCGGCATGGAGGAGTCACTTTCATCGGTGGATGAATGACTTCCTCTTCTTCTAGACCTCGTCCTTCTTCTAGAGGACTTCTTCATCTTACTTTCGAGATCGCTCATCTTTATCGTCATTTGGGCGATCGTGTCTTGTAGACCGTTAACTTGAGTTTGATGACGATCCATTTCGTCTTGGAGGAAAGCTTCATTCCATCGGAGTTGAGCTTCCTTCTCCGACAACCTAGTTTGAAGATCGCTTTCGTTCTCTTGAGCCATCCTCTTTTCCTTGCGTTTTTGTCTCAAGGTTTTCTCTACCTCTTGATCAAGAGGTATGAGATCTTCGGTATTCCTAGACCTGCGCATACACTCAAAACGAAGTCAAATAACGAGAGCAAGCTCCCAAGCTTGACAACCGGTTACCGAATTCGGCCGAAACCAAATCCCCGGCAACGGCGCCAAAAACTTGTTCGCCCCTAGAGGTGTGTGCAAATAAGCTTTAAATTTATAAAACTAGAATCAAGCAGCGAACCCGCAGTGTACGGATCGAGGTAGCTAAGCAAGAATTCCAGAGTATCGAACACAGGGATTTGGGTGGGAACAAATTCGATTTCAGATTATCAAGCAGTAAATATGGGAGTTTGCAAGTATTGGGAAAACAACAATCCTAAAGATCCGGGTATTCAGTTGCGGCAATAGATTCAAGATATACTAATGATATAAAGACAGAGTAGAGATATGCAAAGGTATACTAAGGTAAGGTAATCGTACGGTTGAGGTTCCAAAAACCTTATGTAACTCACTTAAAGAAACTCCCTATACAGGTTGTTGAGGCTCAATATAGGAAGGAACTAAAGATGAGGATTAGTGTCAAGTACCCAAACTTATAACCTAAAGATCAAGACTAACTTATCCGATTGAGGTTGTTGAGGCTCACAATCGAGGTAGAGGTTGTTGAGGCTTCACTACCACCTAGAAAAGACAAGTCTAAACTAAGTTAAAGCAAATCTTTAACTTTGGATCAAAGTAAAAGCAGGCTCGTAAACTGGGGTGAAATCACGGTCTGTTCTTGAGTTCCACGACCGTGGAATCTCAAGATCCAACCGTAATTTAGGGTTGTCGACGATTCTCTCTAACTCTCAGGGTCTAATCTGTTTGCGAACGATCTATCATCACCTATGCCACAACTATCAACCCTTCACCTTAGAATTGTTAAGGGTTTTTAGCCAATAATAGTCATTTTGATATCAATTCAAGAATTAAGAAGGAAGAGATGAAAACTTCAAGAACTATTAATAACTTTCAAAAGAATCTCAAGATTCCAACAAGTGTTTTCCAAAGATTCAAAACGTAATAACAAACAAATCACAACTATAGGAAAGAAGAGAAACGGGATGTCAATCCGTTTCCGATTCAAACCTAAACAAGAAGAGAGATCTTCTTGCAATTCCTTCAAGAACTTCGATCTTTCACAAATCCGAAGATCGCAGCGACAATCTCCACCGAACGTGCGAGATTTGAACAACTCTTCAACTCAGCTTCGATCTCCAATGAGATCTCCGAAATTGCCTCTCAAATGAAGAAGCGCAAGCGGAAAATGCCAAAACGCTAAACAGGAATCGTGCGTCTATGCGTGGAAGAGCGAGCCTAAGCGGGGATAAGCGATGATGATGAAATCTCCTTTCATCCGTCTTTTTATAATGCAGGGCAAGGTGTCGGGCCGGCCCATTCTTCAAAAGATCATGGCTTCGAAATATTGCGAAAAGATTCGCCAAGATCACGGTCGTGGAATCTTCCACGACCGTAATTCTGAGGCGTGGAAATAAACACGGGTAGCTTCCACGGCCGTAAAATCCCCTGGAATGAACATCGAATTCTGCATCACAATCCACGGCCGTAATTTAGGGTAGAACCGTGATTTTAGCCTTCACTCGTGCATTCCTCAATCTAATGCTCCAAATTGCTTCCAAAAGGTGTCCTTGATCTAGAGGTTCATCAGCTCAACTCTCCTTTGCTCGATTTCGTTCGGAAATAGCTCCAAATCACCTATAATCAACATAGAACTCGTGTAGACATCCATATCGACAATATAGGCAATACTAGCTCATATATGCATAAAGCTTCATCAAAAGACTATCAATATGAACCAAATGTGACTAGAAAATGTGCCTAAAACATCACAATATTTCATGCTAACAAAACTCGATCTAAATTCCTAAACTAACTAGCAAAACCCGCAGTGTACGGATCGTTTTGTAGAAAGGAAAGTATTCCGAGGTCAAACACAAGGACTGAGGTGAAATCAAGTCATTCAATGATCAAAGATAGTGTAATTCTAAACTAAGATGAGATGATGAATAAAGAAAGTGCAAAACACAATATTTTTGGTTGGTTTTGGGTGATCAACAAGGATCACAAATATATCAACACAAACGAGCAAACAAACACACAAACACAAAGATAAGAGATAAGAGGTAAGAAATGCGGATTCTAGAGATTCGGAATTCCGATTATGACAATGGACTCATGCTTCTAAAGATCAAAGGAAGGTTGTGGTTGTTCGGAGTTGGGTGTTTCTCTAATGGGAGCAATTACCGGGTAAGTCTCATGCTCCACTAGTCTCTCACCTAAGGTCCTATTACCGGGTAAGTCTCAAGGAACCTAAGGACGAGATTTCTACACAAACCGGCCACTACCTCAGGGTCAAACCCCTCCTTACCGGGTAAGTCTCGGAAAAGGTAAGTCTTAGGCAACGATCCTAGCACACTCAATCAAATAGCGGCTTTTTTGGCTCACTACTACCTAGAGTACATCATCTTATGCATCTAAGAGAGGAAATTACCGGGTAGCTCTCATCCCTCAAAAAGGTTGCTAACATTAGGTCACCCTAAGCTATATTAGGCTCAACAAACACTAGGATTTCAACACATCTACATCCTAACATCCAGATTCATGAATACAAGCACAATAGAGAAAATCACGGGTGGATCATGGAAACCACGGCCGTGGAATCATGAAGAACAGGCCGTGATTCTACACTGAGTTGGGGTTTCGAACACAAATAGATTCTAAGCTAACATGGAAGTCCATACAATCATAGTCCAAAGCATAAACATCATTCCTTCACCCTAGAATCACAACTATTCAGCCAACAACATACATTTCAAGATCAAGCTTCACAAATAGAGCATGCTTGCAAGTCATGGCTAGATAATGAAGAATAATCCAAAGAAAAGACATTAAAAGCTAGAATAGAAGTTACCAAATCTTAAAAAGGCTCCAAGAGCTGTTCCAAGTTGTCAACAATGGAAACCTCACTCAAAACCACTCTAATCTCACTCTAAAACAAAAATCTACACTAATCTCTTCCAAGAACACCCACAATGGGTGCTTGGAAGAGAGGCTACAATGGAGAAGTGTTTTGGGGAAGAAGCTTGGTCAAAAAGGGAAGAGAGAGGTCCTTCAATACAGCCTGCAACATCACTTAAATACTCCTCCAATAAGCAAAGGTCGGGCAAAGAGATCGTGAGACACGTGTCAAAGTGGTCCAGATAGAAACCACGACCAAAACCACGGGCGTGGAAATGGCCTCTGGGCCGTGGTTTTGCTCTAGAAACTCTCCTTGGATCATCAAGCAATGAGTTGGTGCAAGGCATGCACCAACAAGGTCCTATGTGTTCTCCTTTGCTCCTAGATTGCTCCTTAAAGAGTCCGGATGTGTGCCACCACAAGGAATGATCCTCGAATGTATCGATTAAGCTCCAAAAGCTCCCCAAAATACCTACAAAAACGACAAGAGTTCGTGTAGATGTCTCTTTCGACAATATGCATGCATTAAGCGTAAACGCCATGAACTAATGCGGAAACATGCATGAATGGAAAGGAAAACTATCTAAAAGAGTGCCTAAACTAGTGTCATAAATCATGTCATCACGGCGCCAAAACTTGACCGTGGAAGTTTTACCAAATGATAACAACAACATCACCCACAAGGATAATGGGATCAAATGTAGTATATTCGGTATCAAATTCACAGGACCATGTCTATTTTGGATGTAATTAGTAGACAATTATGCTATGTTAAAGGAAAGATAGAAGTAGAAAGGGAAGAGGAAAATATGTCTTTTAAGTTATGATAAAAGGGGAAATAAGGGAAATGAATGATTGTTGTAGGCAAATAATGAAGGGAGGTGATCTAAGGAAACAAGAATCACACTACAGTGAATTAAAGTAATATTGCATATATGAGACTCATGAACATTGATATATGAATATTGTAGGTAACTATCTAAAATAGCCTTTGGCATAAACAAACAAAGACCGTGTTTTGCAATTCACGTAACCCTCAATCCGGCGGTTTGACAAGCATATGAAAACCATTTAAGAACTTAGAAATCCGGAAAAGACTATGAGAAACCTTTACTTGTGGCTCTTCAATTGGAAAAGGTACAAAGACTGAAACTTTCTACTATAGTTATAAATCCTCTAAGTAAAAGGTAGATATCAATCCCATAAACCATTTGTTTTTCAATAAATCTAATAAAACGCCCTTCACTTTTTCCTCTTCAGTTGTTTAATCTAAAAAAATTATAAACATCACTTCTTTCAAAGGAAAATAAATGGTGGGAATGAAGTACTTTGAAAAGAATCAATATCACAATCTCTGAAAACTCCACCTTGAGTATATATTTGAATATGTGATGATTGTAGACTTAACACAAATAAAGCGGTTTTTATACTAACAAAATATCGATTGTATTTCTAGTTGCTTGGTTTGTTTGGTGTTTGTCTAAATATGTGCAGGCCTTGAAAAGCATTTCAAGGGACATACAAAGGCCTTGAAATCAGATACAAGAAACAAGCGCAGAGTTTGAAGAAGATTAACATGGAGGCCTTGAGAGCCATTTCAAGGGATCAAAAGCCAGAGGACAGAACGACAAGGAATTTAAATCTCTACCAAACAAATAAACCAAGAATCCAGAGAAGATCTTCCAAGAAGATTTGACTAACAAGATACGCTCAACAAGAAGATCTCGACCTAGAGGATTCGGTTCACAACAAAATCTCGTGAAGATCCTCAAGTAAAAGCACAAGATTTCTTCTCAACAATATTCGAAGATCTTCATCCAACAAATCACAACAAGATCTCAATGCTCAAAAGATAAAGATCTTCAACAACGTGAGAAGATTACAGAGAAGAAGAATCAACGTGCTTTAAGGAGATGAAGAAGATAAAAAAGATCTACAACGGCTATCTCATCTCAACCAAGAAGCGTTTTTCATGGAGAAGAAGAAACATCTACAACGGTCATCTTCCCAACGGCTAGAAGATTTCTCCATCGAAGACTATAAATGAAGATGTCGACTGAAGAAGAATAACACAAGCTTACACGGAAACATTCAAAGTCTTCAAGCGATCCAAAACATCTTCATTCGATCAAACAAGTTTTTCTTTCTCTCTTTCTATAAGATCCTTATGCCCTAGAGAGAGATAAAACTCGAGAGCTCCATTGGCATATCTAAAGAGTGTTATACTTGAGTGTGTGTTACTCTATGAAGTAACTAGGCTATTATAGCAAGGTTAAGAGTTGGAGCTAGATCGTAGCGTTGGCTACATTGAGAGAAGAAGGGGATTTCTTCTAGTTTGTATCTAAGACTCTTTAAAGCTGATAATAGATAGTTAGATCATACGGATATACCTTGGGACGGAGAGTAAGCTATTTAGAGCCGAACTTCGTAAACATATCATTGTGTTGATCTTTTCAATTCCGCACCATATCTGTTTTATTGTGACTAACCTTGTTTTGCAGGTTTACAAAGTCAAGGCCCTTGAAATCCGTTTCAAAGCCCTTGAAATCAAAGTGTGTCACAAAGAGCTCCGATCGACATCAAGGCCTTTGAAATCAGTTTCAAAGCCTTGAGATAGGTTTTTGTGAAAATTTCTCATACTCTATTAAACCCCCCCCCCCTTCTAGAGTATCTTTATCCTTTATATTCATCTAACGGTTCTTCAATCTCAATTCATAAACATATATGCAACAATAAACCAAACCATTATAGGGATCATCCAATCCTTAGATCAAGAGATAGATTTTCCGGACATGATTGAATGTAAAACAATATTTATTGAATATGGAAACTGCATAAACAAACTCAAAATGTTTGGTTCGATCACAATGAGGCGAACCTTAAAGCGGAGAATTGAAATCTACTCTAGAACTACTTGACAGTTGCGGGGTGAGAGGATGGTAAGGAGGTAAGGTGGTTGCAACGTGCAAAACTAGGGCTGATATGTGTTTTTATATAGGGTCTAAAACGGATCCTAAAAAAGATATAAGATAATAACTTTCCAAAGGGGAGTTCAAAAAATATGATTCGGATCACCATGGCATGCAAAAAGGCCAAGAAACGACATGGAAGCCATTTGACCATCCCGTTTGGGAATTAATTTAGCAAAAGTCATAGATCCAAACAGCCATGAAACAACTATGAGATGGACTCAAAAGGCCATGAGACGACCTAGGAGGCCTTTTGGCAAACCGTTTGCATGCCGTTTGGCAACGTTGTTTAACAACTTTTCCGATAGTTTAATAAAACTGACTTTTCGACTGATTTGGTTGGAACTACGTGACTCATGAGTACTACTTTCAAAGATTTTCCAAATCCAAAGGAAGATGGTATAAATCGGTAATCTCTCAAAGGTCGTCATAAAATGGCATCAACCAATAATGGTCTCCACTTGACTTCTTCAATCTTCAGTCGATCTTGATATTTCCATGCATTCTCTAACTCTAGGGAAGATTAAAATCTCGTTCTTTGGTATTTTCATACCATTATGCTCCATAGATGGCCTTGAATGCCTGAAACACAAAATAAACCGAAGTAGACACCGAAATATAAAAATGAGAGATTTCTACACTAAAATGAAGCACAAACAAGCTATAAGGATATAAAAATGCATGATAATACAACCTAAAAAGTGTTACGTTTGACACTCATCAGTAATTGGTTTTGGAATCCAAATATGTGTTCTCTCAGTTTTGATTATTTTGAGATATATATCCCACTTCGGTTTCAGATTCAGCAATTAAAAGAAATATTAAAAAGAGAAGAATAGGTAACAAAGAGGAAAGAGAGTACCCGTGAGTTTGTATGAGTGAGTTTGTGTATGAAAGAAAATTAAAAAAAGGGAAGAATATCAAATAAGGAAGAAAAATCAAAAAGAAAAGAAGATGGGTAAGATTAACAATTACGTGGTTTTTTAAGTTCCTTCATCCGTGTAAACTTGCTTCAATCAGATTACAAAACACCCATAATTTCATTCCCTTCATTCCCTCATCTCATCCCCTTAATTCTTAAGCAAACAAGTTAATTTCTTAATTTAACCCCTTTTATCCTAAGATTAATCTTCAGCTTATTAATTCTAGTTTACCAAACGCAACCCACATTCATTGCATATATATTAGATTGCATGATATTAGGGTTGAATATGTTGGTTTTGCAATTTTTTGATTGTCTACTTGTGCTTTTAAAATTGTACGTGTTCAAGGCCATATAAAACACCTTTTGAAGCTAACTTGGAGGAATGCCTACATCGAGTTAACTTTTGATTGTGATCGAGGATGTTTCCACGAAACCATATCGATTGGGACCAAGAGCTAAGAAACCAAGTCAAGAATTTCATCAAGTCTATAGAAATCTAAAAATTTGACCATCTTGCCTTCAAATTTGAATTTTCCCATATGAACCACATAGTTGTAGAGCTTTGAAATACCTATGCAATTTGTACTTGTGGGTTTCTTGGTTCCAACCACAACAACGGGGAAGTAACTTTTACTAGAGTGACGAAAAGTTGTAGATTGACCCACTAGTCGACTCGACCGAGACCATTTTGCTAGCATCTGATTGACTTATCCAAACAACAATATTTTTAATGTGATCGAGTCAACCGACATCATTATTCAAGTCGATTGGGATCAAACCTTCGCCAACAGATTCATTTTCATCTTATCTTTATTTTTCCTAATCCTTTTTGTTTTGTGCTATCTTTTAGTCTGTCTACTTTGACGTTTTTATGTTTTTCTAGTAGGACGAGGATTAACCTTCTGTCTATAAATAAGACATGTTAGCTATCAGTTAAGGATCCATTATTTTTATTTAATTAAGAGTTGGCATCTTTCATTGGTGGTAAACTACCGCATCTTGTAGAATATTACAAATATCAATCACACAACTCCCGCATCATGCAATTAATACCTAAAAGATCAAATATGATTAAAAGCAGTTATATACGCAACTCTCGTATCTTGGATAGAAAAACTCTAAACTACTATAACACATAAATTAAGACATATTCATAAGGACAAGAACCATTATCAACATCACAAATTATCCATGCAAGTCGGGTTTTTTAGATCCTAGAACTAGAGAATTTATCAAGACATAACTTACATAAATTTGCTTTTATTAATCGATGAAGAAGATAGGAAATTGACCGAATAGGGCATACTGGTCGGCCAATCAATGTACAAAAACTCGTCTTTGAACTTTTCAATGAAAACTGTATGATTAACCTAATGACAAAAATGCCTTATTTATAGGAAGATTTCTAACATCATCCTCGTAGGGTTTGTGGTAGAATCTTATCAACCCCTATCTATTAGGGCAAGATAAACGTGTTCAATTGGACAGACTAAAAGATAGTCCAAAAATAAAAAAGGTAAAAGGAAAAGATCGTCTAGAAATCGATGTCAGTAGGACTGATCGGCAGATCACGCTGGACCGGTTGTCTTATCTACATCAATACGCTCCATTCTATAGAAATGGTCGTGTGCTCGGAAAATCATGTGGAGATCCGCCAATCACAAGTTTGACATCGAGCATTCTTCGTATCTTCACTCATGGATCTCAATCAATTCAGCATTGGCCTCAACTTCCTTGATCGCATGAGAACCTTAGTGTGTTCAGGAGATTCTTCCTTTTAGCTCCGGGAAGACTGGAATATCATAAATACATGAGCAGATCTCCAAAACACAAAGGGGATGAAGTCTACCACAATGCAATGTAAAACTACACAATATGTTCGAGATATGGATAAAATGAGTATGAAAAAGTATCTTAAAATGGATGTTATCAATAATCGTCCTAGATTGAGGTTAAACAAAAAATTCAAAGCAAACCGATTGCTCCCAAAACCATTTTTCTAGAAAGTAGTTTTTCCTCTTAGTTAAAGTTTAAAATTTGGGTGAGTTGGTTAAATAGGCCTTTTTTTTCCTATTGTAGCGTCAAATAAACTCATTTGTTTATTAGGTAACAAATTAGGCCCCTAATTACACAGTTCAAGCCCAATCGATTTACACAAACTCATGCCCATTCTTGTTATACAAGGTCGAAAATACAAATCTGTAGTTAGTGGGTTTCGAACTATGATTGACAGGCTCACTCTTTTATCAGCTGGACTAATTGAACTTGTGTACGCTATTGTTTTTTTTTTGTAAAGTTACACTTAATACCAAATGTTCATACACAACTTTAATACACAATGTTAATACACAATTTCAATTACACAATGTTAATACACACTTAATATACAATGTTAAATTCTGCAATTAACAAAATAGGTCATTTCCTAGTTACACAAGCCTAAAGGTCCGTCGTTTACACAAGGTCGAGTTATACAAGCCCAACACAAGTCCAAACCCAATCGAGTTACACAAGCACAAAAGTCCGTCGTTTATACAATTAAATGTTTGGGACATTTTGTGTAATTATAAACTTAGGCCATATCTTGCAATTGTTCATCTCATGGCATTTGATGCACTTCCAAAAGTTTGGGGCGTTCCTGTAAATACATACTTGGGCCATTTCCTGTATTTATCCAATTGGGGCAGATTTGCAAATTTTAAAAGTATGCTTTATTAACGTATATATAAAGTACGGGTGTCTTTTTGTAATTATACCAAAAGATCATCAAGCCCGATTAGAGTTTCAGCTAAACCCGGCGGCGGCGACGATTGTCTTCTCCGACAGCAAGGGGGCTCGGCGACAGAGGTGGCAAGGCAGGCTCCTGACGCGGCTTTCCCGACAATGGCGGAAGGCTTTTGTTCCCGGTGGGGAGCCTCCGACGATGACGGTAATGGAAGTGGCGGTCTCCTCCATCGGCTACGGGTTTCCGGCTCCAATCCTAGACGAACAGAGAATGGGCTCGTGTCTGCATTGGCCTTCCTCCTCTCCTCCAACAACTACTCATTTCCAGATCCAATCCTAGACAAACAGAGAAGACGGCTCGTGTATGTGATGACCTTCCTCTCCGGCGACTAACATAGAAGGAGATTCAGTTGCGAGAACCTAGCGGAGGGAAGGATGGCGGTTTCTCGTTTCAAACTCGCAGTGGACAGAGAAGGCGGCAACAAGGGTTTCCGGTTACCCGCAACTGCTTCGTCGGGATCTGGAAACCCTAACTGGCGCAGGGACAAACGTAGGAGGTGTTGGAGACGTAGTGAAAAAGTCCCACATCGACAATACGATATTGTGTGAACCTAATATATAAGCACTAGGGATACTCCTCCTATTGCCAATTGGTTTTAGGATGGAACCCTGTGCTTGTATGTGTGGTTCACCGGACGTGCGCCCTCCGCGTCATTTAGTCCCGGAACGGATATAAGAAAAATGTAACAGGAGACGAGCAAACCCTAACTAACAATTAAATTGCTATCGAGGGGTCTAGTTAGTTTCAGCGATACAGAAAGGCTTTTATATACCAATCTTTTTTAAACTTTCATCCTCGTTGCAATGCGTTGAAGTTTCAATGTTAATACATGCCAATTGCGTTGAAATTGGTTTTTTCAATCCACTTGTCGTGCGTTGAAGTGGATTTTTTTCCAAACGTAGTCAACCTGTGTTAAGCTATACAATTAGTAAATTCGATGTCCGAACAATAACCATTATGATTGCTTTGTATCGTGTTTCTTTAAATGTTGCTCATATGTGCGCTTTACTGGATAGGTAGATCAGTTGTTTGTGAACTTTTGATGCTTATCTTTGTTCTATTATTCCAAATCTTTTTCCCATCGTTGGGATTGTCTCTCACTCAAAATTTGTCAATTGTAGTGTCGCACTCTATGATCTCGCCGTCGTTTAACATTTCAGGTGTCATTTTAACAGTAATACGGAACGCTAAATAAATGAAGCCATATGTCACCTAACTGCATAAAAATAACCCAACATAACAATGTTAATAAAAAAAAAAAATTTTGAATCGAACTTTTATCTTAAGACCTATCAAAGATAAAAGCTTTTACGATTTTTATCATTTAAGTGAACTCGATAATGGTTTAAGTCCGGACCAGAGTGGAAATGAATTGTGATAAAAAGCCCGCGAAGAAGTTGATCTCGGCTCAAAATCCTCTAACATAACTTATGTCAGAGGATTCTGAGCCGAGTTCAAAAGGGCTCTCTCAAGCAGCTTCTAAGACGCTCACAACACTTGTAATTCGATCAAAGACAATACAAAAACGACAGATCTTTACTCCAGACTGAATTTTTTGATTGATTTGGCCTCATACTACATGAATTTGCCTTATTTGGCTAATTTTGACCTAACCAAACAGCTCATACCTCCATTCGGAAAACACGAGCTTCCTTAACTCGGGCTTTTCAGTTGCCTTCGCTTGTGGCTGTGCCAATTCTGGCTACCACATTCTTGTTCCTCTTTCCAGTCATTTGTATCATGCTTCAATTCTTCCTGTAAATATTATTAGTTCAAAGTTTGAACAAGATTGCCTCAAAACAGCGAGAGGTGAATGCATCCTAAATGGAACTGTTGAATAAAATCATACAAGTAGTTGATTCAATTAACCCCTTCACCAAATATAGCATACAACTATATGTTCATGCCATCTACTACTCCGCTAAACAAAGCAAATGAAGCACAAAGAGTGTTGCAGAGTAAAGGCATAACCTCTAATCATTCGGATGTGTTGTGTGTCAATTACCATTACCGCCTAGAATGTCGGTTTCTTCTTTGTGAGACCAAATACACGCGTCCATGAACCCATCGCCTTCCTAGTTTCGAAATGTTCTGCATCAACAAACAAATATTGGAAAATACTTGTCATCTACTCTGCTACAAGTAGGCAAGCACTGGTAGAATGAAATTTGTCTAGGAAACTGAATTCACCTCAGATTGTGTGCGAAATTCAAGAACACATTCGCATACATGACAGGTTGTCCTATGCGGAGAGCTGTTGCACTGGTTAGATCTCACAAATGCAAACACCTGCAAACAGGTGCACAAAAAGTAGTACCATTGATCCTATGACGAGCCAGGTAACTGAAGAGAGTTTTTTTAAGTTGAACTCTAGAAGTTCAAAAAATTCAGAACAAATTAGACTCTATCATGACTTACTTCCTCTCCGCAACTGGGGCAAGATCCCTTCAGTCCCACCAAATCATTCCTCCACAGGCCTTGCAGCGCTTTTACTGGGAAATATAATATGCTGGATTCAGAATTTTCGGTTTTTGTGTACTTTAAAAATACTAACAGAGATGCTAGGATGAGTTTGGATCCATGATTATTCTGATTCCTAAACGTAAGTCCTTCATGTTAAAGTAGCTTCAATTAATAGAGTTCAGTAATTACCAGATGCAGATACAATTGGATATCCAATGACCGAACCCAACAGCATGAAAAGTGCTCCATTTAACAGAGGTAGGGAGCTCATTATAGTGGCTTCAGCGTAAACTAATTCCGAGTCAAATGCGTCTAGGTAAGCTACATTAACAGTGTATAGAAGAGGCAGAAGAAATGCTACACCACCGAAGGCCAGAATTAGGATCCAAATGCCGGCTAATGCAAACACCTGTGAAGGGTCTTCCTGCCCTACATATACGTTATTACCTCTTCAAGAAGCATCAAAGGAAACCTTCCAGCTTGCCTTAATTCATATAATAATAGAAAATACCAATAAACAGATGTTCATTCCATCCACGAAGTTGTGGGAAATGCTGAACATGATTCTGAATACCAGTGGAAAAAATCCTAGGGTACATAGATTGTTTATTAAGTTGAGGTTCAAAACACATCTGCAGAAAATCAATTCAAATTACCTGAGCATCTGCATATGCTGACTGCCGACGGATGCTACAACGTGGATACTTGACAACAGATTTTGAACCATACCATCTCAATCTCAACTATATGAAATTACAATTCAAACAATATTAATCCCCAATTTCTGAATTTCTTCGAATAAGCTATCAGTGTAAGACTCACCTCAACTCTGTCAAACATGTGATCAAGTATCAACGGCGTGCCACTATAATACGCATCCCTTGCCTAAATTCAAAATTACAAGAAAATTTGATAAACATATCAAGAGAGAAGAAGAATAACAGCAAATTAAGAAATGAAAAGTGATATACCTGGAGGTAGAGAGCCTCTAGGGTTTCTTGGCTAGCGGATTCAATAGGTCCTACGTATATGCAAGAAGGACCTTCGGACGCAAGGACTTGCTCGGCAGAAGAGACTCCGGTGTGGCTCCTGGTCGAAATTTGGAAAGTAAACGGAGCTCCGTATTTACTGCGGGTGGATATACCGAATAATTTAGTTCCTAAGTGAGGAGAAGAGAGAATTTTGCTGGTGGCGGCCATGGGAAGCGAGAAGACGAAGCTCGTGATGTGAAGGAGGAGATTCAATACATGAAAGCATATTATATGTGGTTGAAACGGTAGAGTTGATGAATGCGTCACGAACCTACTGGCTTGCAGTGGCCACAAACAATCGTTGATTTCTATAAACGGGTTGACAACTTGGCATGTTGCTTGTTTTGACGAAATGCCCTTTGTGGTTTCGGTTTGATTTTACCCATAAATATCTTTTCAACGAGCGGGGCATGGATATACTTTATAGTAAGTCTTAAACATCCGGCGGATGAATTCATTAACGCGGATCTCGAATTCGTAGCCGTCACGATCACGGATTTCGGTCCGTGAAAGTCCGGAACCATCATTTACGGACCCGCAAGTAGAAGCCGTCACCATCGTGCATTACTCAACAACAAAATCGACGACGGCGAAGGATATCCAGTGACGAGAAGGCAATCCAACCACAACCCAACTCACATTTCATACTCGAAATGCATCAATCAAGGTGGTGATGGATGACGACCGTTTCAAAAGCGGAAACATACCCCAGTGAGGTAAATGTTTACGAGTTTTGTCGGTTTTCGGAATCGTAAATCTCGATGATTTTGTGTTTGTTTGTTTGAATGACGTTTGTTTAGGTTAGATTTGAGCAGATTAGTTTAGATTTGAGGAAGAAATCGAAATAACTCGTTTGAAACGACGTTACACATCCGCCGCGGGTTCCGGATCCGTCGTGTCATTGTTCACAATGCATCCTTTTCGTTTTTAAATTAAATTGAATTAAATTTATTTAAATTTAATTAAACCGAATTAAATTAAATTAAACCGAATTAAATTAAATAAAAGTAATTAAATTAAATTAAATTAACTAAATTTAATTTAAATCAAATAAATTGTATTGAATTAAAATAAACTATATTAAAATTAATTATACCTATCAAACTAAGTTATAATAAATTTAAATATATTTAAAATGTAATTAGATTAAACTTAATAAATATAGTATTAATTAAATTAAATTTAGTTTTAGTAAAATGTTTTGTTCAGGTACGTTCAATTAATGCGGTACGGTCGTACGGCCGCCCGTATGGCCGACACGTGTCCCGTAATTTTTTTTTTCTTTCTGAAACGATTTTTTTTTAAACGAATTTTTTTTTCTTTTTCCAGAAACGAATGAAAATTTGTTTGAACTACCATGTTATAATTTATGCACTATTCTCCTATAAACTTTGAACTATTCCCATATAATCCATGAACTATTACTTTTTAATATATTTTATCAAATTATTCATAAATTAATCATTTGTATGTTATGAACTATTCAATTGTAATTCATAAACTATCATTTTATAAGTTATGCACTATCCTTTATAAATTTTGTACTTTGAACTATTCTATTATAATTCATGAACTATTCTATTATAATTCATGAACTATCCCATAATAAGTTTTGAACTATTACTTTCACTCATTTATAAATTTTGCACTATAAACTATTCTATTATAATTCATGAACTATCTATTTAGAAGTTATGAACTATTTCTTAATAAGTTTTGAACTATTACTTTCATTCCTTTATAAATTTTGCACTATGAACTATTCTATTATAATTCATGAACTATCCTTTTATAAGTTATGAACTATTCCATAATAAGTTTTGAACTATTACTTTTACTCATTTTTTAAAAAATAAAAAAAAAAATTCCGGGACACGTGTCGGCCGTACGGTCGGCCGCACGGCCGTACCGGAATAATGTGCCTTACTTGAACAACACCCTTGAATGTAATTATATTAAATTGAACAAGTATAATTCATTAAATCAATTAAATTAAATTATATTTAATTAATTAAATTAAATTATATTTAATTAATTAAATTAGTTATAATTAATTAAATTGTATTTAATTAATTAAAATCAAATTAATTTTCATATTAAATATAATTACGTAACGCATATACTACTATAAATATTAGAGGTTATGGAGAGACGGAGGCGTCCTACGGCCTCCGCTCGGAGAGACAGGGCGCGAGCGATAATCTCGGTTTGATGGCCCGACGGCAGGACGACCACCACCATCACAACGGCCAGTGAGACAGTGTACATCAGAGTCATTCCCCGTGTTCGTATGGATGTCTTACCGGAGCCGACATACGCGATAGAGTCCAAGGGGGAGGAGGACAGTTCTTCTAGACAACCAAAGCTGCTAGTTGACGAGGAGCACTGTAGGGAGCAATTTAGGGTTGTGCATACAATCTGGACCGGCGAACCATAAATTGATAACACCCTGGACCGTAGAACGGACCGGGATCGGACCGTAACGGTCTGGTTCCAAGTTGGACCGGCTTGTACCTAAATTGTGCAATTTTGAATGTTTCAGACCGGACCGGACCAAAAATATCGCTTTTAATAAAAACTGAAACTTTTACCAATGGAAAAATACAATCTAAACAGTTCAAATATTGCCGAATCAAAAACCAACAATTAACCATATCTTTCTAGTCTTTTCGCATGAGATTGTCAATCAATCTAAACAAAATAGTGGTACTACTAATAAGTAATTAGTAATGTTTCAAAATGAAATTCGCAAACCCATATTCAAATCTTCCACATTCACAAGAACACACGTAGAATGCTCCTTCATTGACATCAATCGAGTAATGTTTTCTCAAATATGTTCAATAAAGAAAATCAAATAAACCATCTTTGAACAAAGAAAATTTCTCACTGAAGCAATGTCTTCCACATCCTCAAGTACATAATTATATATTAACATAGACCTTCTGCCAAACTCGAAATTTCATCTTCTTCTAAAATATCCTCCTTATCATTTTTTTGCACTCACTCCTTAAACGCAATCAATCTTGAGTACATACTAGTGCTTGTACCATATTTGAACAAAGAAAAATTCAAATAAACCAATGTTTAGTAGATAGTAACTAGTAAGTATTGAAGATTTAAATTAACAAACAAGTACCTGAGGAGACAAACTACTTCGGTATTCAGAAATATGACGAGCTCCAGCACTAAATGTAGATTCCGATGGAACGGTAGAAATAGGAATGACTAAGACATCACGAGTCATGCGTGCAACAATAGGATATCTATGGCCATTGAGTTTCCACAATACCAAAACATCAACCTTTTTCGCTTCCCCCTTTCATGCAAGTATTGATCAAACTTGGATCTTGAAAGTTCACTTGGATCTAGTATCCCTCTTGTCACTTCCTCATTTATATCTTCTAACCACCTCGAACTACCATCATCAACACCTATTGCACTTGAATGTGACCTAAAAACTTGATCTTCCACTTGAAAATAACGAATTATATACTCCTCAAACAACTCATAACACACTTCTCTAACTTTCTTAACGAAGTCTTCCACACAAGTTTCTCTCCCATAAATGCTTTTAAGAACAATCTGCACTCCACAAAACTTGTAAAAAGGATCAAATACTGCAGGTAGAAACATCATCATATTCATAGTCTCAAGTGAATCCCAATATTTTTCATACTTATCTATCATTGCTCTTTCCATGTCTTTCACAACAAAGTCCGGGTTAGAGACCATACTATCTAGAACTTTATAAGTGGTGGAAACATGAAAGATCATATAGTTGTTTGTGACATACAAGGAGCCGGAAACTCAGGTTGTCAAATCATAAAACTCTTTTAAGAACACAACAAGTGACTCTATCTTACTCCACTCTTCATCATCAAGAGTATAGCTAACCTCATCAATATCTGAAATATTTGTCCGAGAAATTACAATCTTATACTTCAATGCACTACTCAACATATAAGTGGAATTTCACCTAGTTGATGCGTCTTGCACTAGAGAACTCTTGCAATCAATCTTCAATTTCTCAGCCAGTTGTCGAAACGATGTTAATCTAGCAGGAGAACCCCTAATAAACTTAACAACTCGAGCCTTTTTAACATAGGTATCACACAACTTGATGTCATCCTGTACAATCAAATTAATAATGTGTGCTACACACCTCATGTGCAAATATTTGTCTTTAAGAATACAACCATTATCTCTACTAACCCGTTTAAGGTAAGCACAAGCAACATCATTAGAAGATGCATTATCAACAATCACCGTTAAAATCTTACTCGACAATCCCCAAAAACTCAACAATCCTCAAGTGACCGACCAATGTCCTCTCCTTTATGACTAGAAATGAGACAGAAATTAGTAATCCTCTTTTGCAAGTTCTAATTTTCATCAACAAAATGAGCAGTGACACACATATACTTATCTTTTGCAATAGACGTTCATGTATCAGTGATCAAACACACACTTTGACAAAAATTTCTGAAAATACTTTATAACTTCTCTCTTTCTTTCACATACAACTCAAAACAATCACGTGAAATAGTGGTGCGTGAAGGCATGACAAATAAAGGACAAGCTACAAAGAAAGCTCCTCTCAACCCATCCTTTCCTACGGATCTAAAAGACATTTCATCTATAATAATCATTTCCACCACTTTTTCCCTAACATGATTTGCATCAAATGTCCAAATTTTCGTTCTCACACCATGATAGGTGATGGAATTACTATCATTTAGGATAGTTTTTAGAGTCTTTTTATCACATTAGTGTCGGTTTATCTACTAACTCCTTGATCTAGAAGAAGAAGACTAAAAGAAGATAAAAGAGGAGTTTTAGCACTTGGGAGTTGAACACCATGCACGAAGCAAAGCTTTTGTTGCCCCACCGCCCCCACAGAGCAGTATCACCGCCCCTACGGGTGACACCACATTCCGGAGCGCAGCATGCGCCTTCACCAGCACCAGGAACGAAGACTGTCGCCGCCCCTACGCCACTCCCTAGCGCCCCTGCGGTGACTTATCCTAAAGAAGCGAAGACCGGCGCCCCTGCGCCTCTACCTGCGTCTCACCCTGTGGAGCTGTGAAGCTGAAGAGTCAGTGTCACCGCCCCTGCGTTGACACTAGGCCGCCCCTGAGGCTCGGCATCTGAAGCGACAGAAAGTTGAAGAGTAAGACGTTTGAAGATCATTAATGATCCGCCCCAGCGGAACTGCCAGGCCGCCCTTGCGGCCACGAAGAAGATCAAACGTTTTTGCCTGAACCGCCCCTACGGTTCAGCGATAGAGATTTTACTCCGGCTGTTTACACCACCTTTATGGCATTAAAGGTGGCTGTTTTGGCCGGCCATTTACTCCCATTTAGTGCCATTTGTAGTATAAAAAGACCCATGGTTGATTTCTAGAATCATCCACCATTTTCCCACTTTTATTCTCTCTTGCTTCCTTTGTAATGAGTTTTTAATTGTCCTTGCTACATTGGATTGATTTGAGGCTGCATTATTACTTTGGTTGTAAGTTTCCTTTATATATAAGTTTTATTCAGTAATGTTTTGTGTTTCTTGAGCTTCATTTATCTAAATTGCATGTTTTCATTATCACTTAAGATTGATCACCTTAGGTTCTAAGTGCATGCAAACAACTAGGATTAATAGATTCCGGGTTCGGGTCTTTAGTCTAGTAGTAACCTTTAAGTATTAACGGGTTGTAATTGCTTGAAGGAAAAGAAACACAATTATAAAGATTAGTTTAATGGTTTTAATCTTCTCTTTATATCCCTTAGTCTTTGTTTGAAAGCTAACTTGTGACTTGTTCTTGTAGGTTTACGGAACACTAATTTGTTAAGTTGTGTTGATGCCGGTTGACTCAACACATACATATGATCAAGACGGGAACATTACTTGAAACTTGTAAAAGGAACTCACCAAAGTAGTAATCGCATGCTAAGAATCAACCTAGTGTAGATTCACTCATCATCATCTTATCAATCTCATTTACTTGCTTTTTAGTTTTGTGTGCATCAATTCATTCCGAAACCCCCCTTTTTGTTACTTTGTCCCATAATCAATAATTGAATTTAATAAAAATAACACACTCTCTTGGGTTCAACCCTTACTTAATCACTATACTTGTTTTAGTGTTGAGTTCGGAAATTATTTTGACAAGATATAAACGACCTTAGGAAAAGTATCTAGTCAAAATTTGGCGCCGTTGCCGGAGAGTTTAGTTATTTTTATTTTATTTTATTATTGATTATTGGTTTGGACCATTTTTATGGTCCAAACCCGTGCTACTAAGTCCAGCTTTGTTCCCTTTGATCCAGAAATTGAGAGGACACACATCCGACGACGTAGACAACAACAACTCCAACAAGAAATGGCTTATCGTACTCTTCGTCAACTCACTCAGCTGACTTTGGCTCAACACCCTCTTGCGGTTACTATACCAGCATTAGGGGAAGGAATCAACTTTGATCTCAAGCCGGGTCTCATTCACTTGCTCCCATCTTTCCATGGGTTAAGTGGTGAAGACCCCATGAAGCACCTTGGGAAATTCCATACCGTGTGTATGAGCATGAAGCTAGCCAACATTACTGAAGAGAAAATCAAGATGAGGGCATTCGGCTTCACACTCAAAGATGCAGCGGATGATTGGTATTACCACCTTCTATCCGGGAGCATCAACACTTGGGAAAATCTCCACAAGGCGTTTTTGGAGAAATACTTCCCAGCCAAAAAGGCCAATAGCTTGAAGAAAGCTATAAGCAACATCGAGCAAGAGGCGGATGAGACTCTTTATGAGTACTTTGAACGGTTTGCACGCCTCCGATCCAGCTGTCCTTTCCATGGATATTCAACTCAGGATCTAGTCTTATACTTGTACAATGGCTTGCTTGACACCGAAAGGAGGATTATCGATGGGCTTGTGGAGGTAACATTCTTAACTCTACCCCTGACCTTGCTTTTGAAAAGATACAGGAACTAGCAGAAGGAACCCGGAACTTTGGAAGGACTTCTTCCAAGAGAGGTGTTCATGTTGTGAATTCCGGGAAGAGTGAGATCTCCAATGAGCTTACGGAACTGAAGGAAATGGTGAAGATATTAACACTTATGGGAACCCCACAACAGCTAAAGGCATGTGGAGTTTGTGCTGACCCATATCACCCAACGGACATGTGTCCCCTAGTCCAGGATGACGATGCAGAGGTGATTGCAGTAGGTTATGGACAGCCACAACAGCAAAGGCCTAGGAACGATCCTTATGCACAGAACTTCATGCCAAACTGGCGTGACCAACAAAATTATCGTTGGAGGGATCAACAAAACCAACAACAATAACCCCGACAAGGTAAGTATCAATCAACTGAGGATATGTTGCAGGTTTTGACTAAGCATTTTGCTACTCATGTTCAAACAACAGAATCCAGCATCAAGAACCTTGAAAAACAGGTTGGGAAAATGGCGGAAGCCATAACAAGGATCGAAGCTAGATCCTTCGAAGGATTGCCTTCCCAGATGGTTATCAACCCAAAGGAGAATGTTAGTGCCCTAACATTGAGGAGTGGGAAGCAAATCCAACAGAAAACAGCAAAAGATCTACAAGACAAACCCTCTGACGAGTTTTCTGCACCCACAACCGCCCCTGCGGCTGCAACTGCGCCCAACTCTGAGCAGACGCCGCCCCTGCGGCTGGAGGTCCCCGCCCCTGCGGTGACAGCCCCTGAGCCACCCCTGCGCCTGCACTCTGGCGCCTCGCGGAAAACTCGATAGAGAGTTCTGCTGAGAAGGATTCTTACATCCGACCTAAGTTCCCACCACTGTACTCTAAGAAAACCACCAGCTCCTTTTCTTGAGGCACTAAAGGAGAGAAGAATCATTGAGGACAAGGATCTCTTTGAGACCTTCTCCAAATGCGAGGTAAATATCCCTCTCCTTAAGTTAGTGAAAAGTATTCCTAAATATGCTCGTTTCTTGAAGGAACTGTGCACTATCAAGAGGAATCAGAAGCTGAAGGGGAAACATAAAGTACAAGTGAGTGAGCATGTTTATGCCATTTTCCAACGTAGAATGCCCAAGAAGTGCAGCGATCCGGGCATGGTAAGCATTCCTTGTGTTATAGGGGAAACCCGTTTTGACAAAGCCATGCTTGACCTTTGTGCTTCTATAAATGTTTTGCCATATTCTATTTACGAGTCACTTGGTCTTGGACCATTAAGAGAAACTAGGATTGTAGTACAACTTGCTGATAGATCGAATGTGTACCCGAAAGGGATAATTGAAGATGTATTAGTAATGGTAGACAACCTAACTTTTCCTACCTGATTTCTTCGTAATGGAAATGGAATATGACTCACATGCTGCACCCATATTGTTAGGTAGACCATTCTTGACACCTGCTAGGACTAAAATTGATTATGTTAGTGGCAAACTAACCATGGAGTTTGATGGCGAAGTAGTGGAATTTGACATCTATGATGCAATGAAATTTCCTAGTGATGATTATTCTTTATGTGCTATTGACATTGTTGAACCTTTTGTGCAAGATGTGTTTGATAATTCTGATATTGATGAGTTGAAAAATGTAATTGAGCATGACATTGATGATTTCAAATCAGAATATGTATTAACATCTAGCATGAAAGAGGTCCTAGCCCAACTAGATGGGCATAAGAGGTTACCTATCTCCAATTTGGCCATTAGGCCCACTTTACTAACCTCAAGCGAGAAGCTTTTTCCATCTATAGTGCAGCCACCGGACATAGAATTAAAGGACCTTCTATCCCATCTCAAGTACGTTTTCCTTGGAGATAACAATACCTTGCCGGTGATCATCTCCAACAAGTTGACCACCGGTCAAGAAGACAAGTTGGTGAAGGTGTTAAAAGAACATAAGACGGCCCTTGGATGGACCATTGCGGACATCAAAGGGATAAGTCCATCAACTTGCATGCATAGGATCTTACTTGAGGATGAAGCAAAGCCATCTCGGCAACCTCAACGAAGGTTGAATCCACCAATGATGGATGTGGTCAAGAAGGAGGTGTTGAAGCTCCTCCAAGCGGATATGATCTTCCCTATTTCGGATAGCACTTGAGTTAGTCCAACCCAAGTGGTTCCAAAGAAAGGAGGCATCACAATGATGGAAAATCAACATGGAGAAATGGTCCCGAGTAAAACGCAAACCGGATGGAGAGTTTGCATTGACTACCGCAAACTCAACAAGGTAACACGTAGAGACCATTTCCCATTGCCTTTTATTGACCAAATGTTGGAACGTCTTGTAGGTCATCCGTACTACTGCTTCCTTGATGGATATTCGGGGTACTTCCAAATAGCCATTGCACCGGAAGACCAAGAAAAGACGACCTTCACTTGCCCATTTGGCACTTTTGCGTACCGCAGAATGCCATTTGGACTTTGCAACGCACCCGACACCTTCCAACGGTGCATGATAAGTATTTTCTCCGAGTACATATAAAACTTTATTGAAGTCTTCATGGATGATTTCACCGTCCATGGAGACAATTTTGATGCATGTTTAGGACATTTAAAACTTGTTCTTGAAAAATGTGTTGAAACCAATCTAGTTCTTAATTCAGAAAAATGTCATTTCATAGTAGAGCAAGGTATCGTGTTAGGACATGTATTATCCTCCAAAGGGATAGAGGTAGATAAGACAAAAGTTGATGCAATTCAAAGTTTACCTTATCCTACTAACGTTCGGGAAATTCGATCTTTTCTTGGTCATGCAGGTTTCTACCGACGGTTCATCAAAGACTTCTTGAAGATCTCGGCACCCTTATGTGAATTGCTCAAGAAAGACGTCACCTTCATAGTGGATGAGAGTTGCAAAAGAGCTTTCGACACTTTGAAGGCGTGTCTTACTAGTGCACCAATCATCCGTTCTCCGGATTGGGAGAAACCTTTTGAGATCATGTGTGACGCCAGCAACTACGCTGTAGGAGATGTCTTAGGATAAAAGGATGGACGAGCCTCACACGTAATCCATTACGCGTCTATAACACTCAATGGAGCGCAAAGGAATTACTCTACCACTGAGAAGGAGATGCTAGCGGTGGTTTTTGCCCTTGAGAAATTCAGACAGTACCTACTTGGAGTAAAGGTGATTATTTTTACTGACCATGCAGCTCTTGGGTACCTCATGGAGAAGAAGGAGGCAAAGCCACGATTAATCCGATGGGTGCTCCTTCTAAGTGAGTTCAACCTAGAGATGCGGGACAAGAAGGGGGCTGAGAACCCGGTGGACGATCATCTGAGCAGATTAGTGAAGGAAGAAGAAGATCCAGAAAAAGGAAAGGAGATAGCTGGAAATTTTCCAGACGACACATTCTACACAATCCTCTGTTGTGTAACTGCCCCCGCGCCTCAAACTTCCCGCCCCTGTGGCTCGGTCTAGGCGCCCCTGCGGAATTGTCGATAGAGGTTTGTCTTAAGCTCCAGCCTTTTAAGCCTTTGTTTGCTGACATTGTGAACTTCATTGTCAGGAAGGAGTACCCTCGCGACTTCACCAAGGCACAACGAGAGAAGGTAAAGGCTGAAGCTCGACACTACGTTTGGGACGATCCTTACCTTTGGAAGCATTGTAGTGACCAAGTGATCCGCCGTTTCATTCCGGATAATGAGGTACAATCCGTACTAACTTTCTCTCATTCTGAAGCATGTGAGGGCACTTTGGGGCAAACAAAACTGCAAGAAAAGTTTTGGATGCCGGTTTCTTTTGGCCACATATTTTTAGAGACGCTTTTGCGTTTTGCAAAGTGTGTGATAGATGCCAAAGGGTAGGAACCATTTAAAGGAGACATGAAATGCCCCAATCCTCTCTCATATTGTGCGAAATATTTGATGTTTGGGGGATTGATTTCATGGGGCCTTTTCCTACTTCATTTGGGCATACATATATTTTACTTGCGGTGGACTATGTTTCCAAGTGTGTGGAAGCAAAGGCCACCAAAACTGATGATTCAAAAGTGGTTGCAACTTTCCTTAAGGAGAATATTTTTGCAAGATTTGGAATTCCGAAAGCCTTAATAAGTGATAGGGGTACCCATTTCTGCAACAAGACGATCACGGCCCTCCTTAAGAAGTACCATGTCCATCAACGAGTGTCAACAGCTTATCATCTACAAACAAATGGCCAAGCTGAGGTATCCAACCGGGAAATTAAGACCATCCTCAAAATGACGGTCTCTCCCGGAAGGAAGGATTGGAGTGCAAGGCTAAACGACGCTCTATGGGCATATCGGACAGCCTACAAGACTCCTATAGGGATGTCTCCCTTCAGGCTCGTGTTTGGGAAAGCTTGCCACCTTCCGGTGGAGCTAGAGCACAAAGCTTGGTGGGCAGTAAAGAAGTGCAATATGAACATAGAGGAAGTAGGAGAATTCCGGAAATTCCAACTACAAGAATTGGAGGAATTGAGATTAGATGTGTATGACCATGCCACCGCATACAAAGAAAAAACCAAAGCATGGCATGACCAAAACATTCTCCGGAAAGATTTCAAGGTAGGTAATAAGGTACTTCTCTATCAATCACGTTTGAAACTTTTTGCAGGTAAGCTGCGTTCAAGGTGGACGGGGCCGTTCGTGATAGCCGAAGTATACCCTCACGGTGCTGTGGATCTCTATGATCCCCAAATGCACAAGGTGTTCAAGGTAAACGAACAAAGACTAAAACCCTACCTTGAAGGAGTAAAGAACGATCCAATTGATGAGATGGTGCTGGAGGAGGCACAATCAGAGGAGTAGAACCCTTACGTCGAGCCAACGACGTAAAACAAAGGCGCTATTCGGGAGGCAACCCGAAGGAATAAGAAGAGGAGCCTCTGTCAAGAAAACCGCCCCTACGGCTTAGTTTCCCCGCCCCTGCGGTGACACCCCTGCCCAGCGCCGCCCCCGGTGCTGGGCATGCGTCTGCAAAAGCCCTTGCCATCGCCCCCACGGCGACAAGTCCCGCCCCTGCGGCGGCCACCCTTGATACACATCCTCAGCGCCACCCCTAGCGCTGAGCATGTGCCTTCCTTTTCCTTGTCACCACCCCTGCAGTTTTACCCAGAAAAGAATAAAAATAAGAAAATCCAAAATGCCCTACACCTACCCCGCCCACTCACTTTCTCTCCTCACCACCCACAACTCTCCCTCGCACCTTACCTCTCTCAAAGCTCACGCCCCTACGCCCTCATCAAACCCTTACACACCACCCTCTACAAACGCCCATGCGTCACCTCCGAAAACCCAGCCAACGCCCTCACCACGCCCTTGCGTCACCAACTGTCACCACCACCAACACCGTCCATATTCTTTAACCCTCCAACACGTTCCCCCCTCACTCACTCTCTTCCCTCCACTCTGAGCACCTCCGGCGACGCCTCCACCAGCAAGAGCCACCACCTTCGTAGCTGTCCAAAATCGCCCTCTGCACTTCTCCCGCCCCTGCGCCTGCAAGCTACCGCACCTGCGCCTCACCGCCCCTACGCATCTTCCAGCCGCCCTTGCGGAAAACACAATAGAGGGTTCGTCTTCCTTCTCTATTTTTGAAAATTGCTAATTTCTTTACTCAATCAACTGTAAGAATGGAACCAAAAAGGAAGTCCAAGATGTCGGAGGCTGAGAAGGCTTGCTATAGGATTGTGCAAGATCGGGTTGTATATGCAACTCGATTTTTTCATGTTCCTACCTTAGAGAAGCTAGGCATGTTGGAGAGCATGCAATCATTCCTTAAAATTGCTGGGCTCGGAGACTTTCTACAAAGGAGTGCTCCAACGTATCCCGAGCTCAGCCGCTAGTTCATAGCCACCTTCACCATGGAGAAGGAGGTTCACGTGTGTGTGTTGGACTTACCTTCAAGTTCAACAAGAAGAAGTACACCGTTGATTACCTCCAGATGTAGGCGGCCTTTGGAGTGACTCTCAAACCCTCAGAGAACTGGTGGGAGACAATCCCAACACCGGACCTATGCAAGTTTTGGCAAGCTGCCATAGGATCCGAGTTTCATGCCGGGGGTGAGTACTCCAACAAACTCACTCACCCTTGCTTGAGGCTCCTGTCAAAGATCATCATGAGTGCCTTCTGTGGACACAAGGAGGAGAACAAGGTCGCCCTCAAGGACCTTCCACTACTCTATTCCTGCCTCCCGATGAGCGAGAAGGTGATGGATTGGCCGTACCTCCTCCTTACCGCTTTGAAGCGGATTAGGAAGAACGAGCCAAGGGACATTGTTGGCGGTGGGGTGATCTCCTTGATTGCCTCACAAGTAATGGATCTTTCCGCCCTAGAGGACGGGTTGGAGGCGCCTCTCTACACGGAGGGGATGCTGAGGAGGTGCAAGCTCCTCAAGAGGGATGGGGACAACCTATTTTGGCTCTCATTTGCAGATGGGAGCCATATCACATACCTTCCCCGGCCATTTGACGCTCCATACAATGTTGGTTGAGATGAATCCAAAGCCATGGAAGACTCCCCAAAGCTCCTTGAAGTTTGATCAACAACCAATGCAGTTTCTGGAGAAACCACGGGCAAAATCACGGGCTCTGGCACAACCACGGCCGTGGAACTTGCAAAGCTAGCCTTTTTGAGCATTCTAGAGAGTTCCACGGGACATTCCACGGGTGTGGTTCTTCCCCCCAGGCCGTGATTTCTACATGAATTCAGCACACCTTCGTGTGCTTTAAATTTAGCTCTTGTCTCCTTTTCCAATGCATCCAAAGCCTTGATTTCTTCATTGCAGGCCTCCTCAACTCCTTCCTCCATCAAACTTAAGCTAAGAACCTTCTCCAAGGGGTCCTTGATCGAGATCGAGCTCACAACTTCTCTAGACTCCTCTTGCTCGACAATGTTGAACACATCTTCACCAAGGGCTGGCCCCTTCATCATTGTGGATAATTTGAACTTGATATTCTCTTATCCAATGTTGAAGGAGAGAATTCCATTTTTGCAATCCCCCAAACATCCAGAAGTGGCTAGGAAAGGTCTCCCTAAGATGATGGGAACCGGATAGTCCGCCGGGATGTCCAAAACAACGAAGTCAATGGGCACATAAAACTTTCCTAGTTGCACCGGTATGTCCTCCAACATTCCAACCGGGTGAGTGATTGAACGGTCCGCCATGTAAAGGGTCATCTTGACCGGCTTTGGCTCTCCTAGCCCAACCTTGTTGCAAAGTGCAAGCGGGATGATGCTTACACTTGCCCCAAGATTACATAGGGCTTCATACTTCACTTCTCCCACTCCAATTGGCACACAAAAAGATCCCGGATCTCTTAGCTTAGGAGGCATCTCCTCCTTCATAGTTTGAATCAATTCAGAGGACCTCTTTGTCATCCTCACTTCTCCATACTCCTCCAACTTCCTCTTGTTGGAGAGTATTTCCTTCAAGAACTTGCCATACGCCGGCATACCTAGAATAGCATCCATGAACAGAATGTTAATATGCAATTTAGACATAAGTTCAAGGAATTTACCAAAGTGTTTGTCCAAACGAGCTCTTGCTCGTGATTGTGGGAATGGTATTGGTGGCTTGTATGGAGGTGGTGCCACATATGTTGGCTCATCTTCCTTGTTCTTTCCTCCTTCTTCTTGCAAGGTCTCTTCCTCTACCACTACTTGCTTCCCCTTGTCATTTCCCTTAGGTAATGGATCCTTCATGCTCAGCCCACTTCTTGTTGTAATGGCCAACACTTGGCCTCTCGGGTTATCTTTGGTGCTTACGGGAAGCTTTCCCGGATCTCTATGAGCTTCGCCCGCCTTTTGGAACACTTGTTCTTTCAACACCTTTTGAGCTTTCGAAATGGAAGTCACCATGCTCTCAAGACCACTCAACCTCCCAAGCAATTACTCAAACATCATCTCGGTTCTATCCTTTGGAGGTTGAGTAAATCCGGGTGGAGGTTCTTGTGAAGCCTTTGGTGGTGGAGCTGCGCTTGTGGAAGCGGGAGGGTTCAAGGCTCCATCCGGGTTAGAATATGAAAACCCGGGGTGGTTGTGGTTAGGCCGGTAATTGTTGAATTGCCGGTTGTTGTTGTTGAAGTTCCTTGGGCCTTGATAGTTGTTGTAGTTTCCCCTTCCCATGTAGTTCACATCTTCCTCCTTGGAAGACAAGTTTGCTTGCACTTGCACTTGAGTGTTTGCTTGACTCTTCAAAGTTGTAGCACACAACTCCCTCAAGGACTTAAGCTCATTGTTGATTGCATCAAGCTTGAAGTTGCTCATGGTGACTTCACTCACCTCATATGCTCCCGGTTTTCTCCCATCACTCTTCCTATGGGAGTACTTCTCTATCACCAAAGCTTGTTTCTCTACAAACTCCCAAGCTTCATCTATATTCTTTTCCATGAAAGTCCCACCAGAAAGAGATTGAAGCTTGAATTGGCTATCTTCATCAAGTCCTTTGAAGTAGATTTCCAATAGCTCAATTTTCGGTATACCATGGTGTGGACAATCTAGGAGAAGGTCCTTGAACCTCTCCCAAGACTTGAATAGGCTTTCTCTATCCTTCATTACAAAGGCATTGATCTTCCCTCTTAGCTCGGTAGTCTTGGAAGGTGGGAAGAACTTAGTCAAGAACTCGGTTGTCATTTCCTCCCAAGTACTTACTCGCCCTAGTGGAATCGATTGGTACCAAGCCAAGGCTTTATCCTTAAGTGAGAAGGAAAAAGCTCTAAGCTTATGGTTGTTGTTCTCCAACCTAGGCGGCCTTAGAGTCTCCATCAATATCTCGTAGTTCATCAAATGTTGATGAGGGGACTCTCCTTCCATCCCTCCAAATTGATTATGCCGGATCATTTGTAGAACTTGAGGGCGGAGCTCATAATCATGGGATACGGGATCTCCTAAGTTCACACCCGGACGGTGCACTCTTTGAGCCGGATCCATATGTTGCCCTAACATTTGTGGCTCCTCAATCATTATCGGTTCAAACCGAATATTAACCGCCGGCTGCGGTTGTGGTGATGGTGGAGGAGGTTGTTGACGATTAAGCTCTCTTTGCACAAGAGCTTGCCTAATCTCTTCAATCTCCTTCCTAGTTGCTTCTTGTCTCTCATTGGCAAGTCTCCTTTCATTCTCCAAGAGCTCATCTCTTAACCTAATTTGCTCTAAAGCCTCATCCAACTCAGCTTGAAGATCTCTTGCGGCCATCTCCTTCTTCTTCTTAATGCTCTTAGATCTAGCCTTAAGGGTTTTCTCCGGTTCGGGATCTTGATGGATATTCGGGGTACTTCCAAATAGCCATTGCACCGGAAGACCAAGAAAAGACGACCTTCACTTGCCCATTTGGCACTTTTGCGTACCGCAGAATGCCATTTGGACTTTGCAACGCACCCGACACCTTCCAACGGTGCATGATAAGTATTTTCTCCGAGTACATATAAAACTTTATTGAAGTCTTCATGGATGATTTCACCGTCCATGGAGACAATTTTGATGCATGTCTAGGACATTTAAAACTTGTTCTTGAAAAATGTGTTGAAACCAATCTAGTTCTTAATTCAGAAAAATGTCATTTCATGGTAGAGCAAGGTATCGTGTTAGGACATGTAATATCCTCCAAAGGGATAGAGGTAGATAAGACAAAAGTTTATGTAATTCAAAGTTTACCTTATCCTACTAACGTTCGGGAAATTCGATGTTTTCTTGGTCATGCAGGTTTCTACCGACGGTTCATCAAAGACTTCTTGAAGATCTCGGCACCCTTATGTGAATTGCTCAAGAAAGACGTCACCTTCATAGTGGATGAGAGTTGCAAAAGAGCTTTCGACACTTTGAAGGCGTGTCTTACTAGTGCACCAATCATCCGTTCTCCGGATTGGGAGAAACCTTTTGAGATCATGTGTGACGCCAGCGACTACGCTGTAGGAGCTGTCTTAGGATAAAAGGATGGACGAGCCTCACACGTAATCCATTACGCGTCTATAACACTCAGTGGAGCGCAAAGGAATTACTCTACCACTGAGAAGGAGATGCTAGCGGTGGTTTTTGCCCTTGAGAAATTCAGACAGTACCTACTTGGAGTAAAGGTGATTATTTTTACTGACCATGCAGCTCTTGGGTACCTCATGGAGAAGAAGGAGGCAAAGCCACGATTAATCCGATGGGTGCTCCTTCTAAGTGAGTTCAACCTAGAGATGCGGGATAAGAAGGGGGCTGAGAACCCGGTGGACGATCATCTGAGCAGATTAGTGAAGGAAGAAGAAGATCCAGAAAAAGGATAGGAGATAGCTGGAAGTTTTCCAGACGACACATTCTACACAATCCTCTGTTGTGTAACTGCCCCCGCGCCTCAAACTTCCCGCCCCTGCGGCTCGGTCTAGGCGCCCCTGCGGAATTGTCGATAGAGGTTTGTCTTAAGCTCCAGTCTTTTAAGCCTTTGTTTGCTGACATTGTGAACTTCATTGTCAGGAAGGAGTACCCTCTCGACTTCACCAAGGCACAACGAGAGAAGGTAAAGGCTGAAGCTCGACACTACGTTTGGGACGATCCTTACCTTTGGAAGCATTGTAGTGACCAAGTGATCCGCCGTTTCATTCCGGATAATGAGGTACAATCCGTACTAACTTTCTCTCATTCTGAAGCATGTGAGGGCACTTTGGGGCAAACAAAACTGCAAGAAAAGTTTTGGATGCCGGTTTCTTTTGGCCACATATTTTTAGAGACGCTTTTGCGTTTTGCAAAGTGTGTGATAGATGCCAAAGGGTAGGAACCATTTAAAGGAGACATGAAATGCCCCAATCCTCTCTCATATTGTGCGAAATATTTGATGTTTGGGGGATTGATTTCATGGGGCCTTTTCCTACTTCATTTGGGCATACATATATTTTACTTGCGGTGGACTATGTTTCCAAGTGTGTGGAAGCGAAGGCCACCAAAACTGATGATTCAAAAGTGGTTGCAACTTTCCTTAAGGAGAATATTTTTGCAAGATTTGGAATTCCGAAAGCCTTAATAAGTGATAGGGGTACCCATTTCTGCAACAAGACGATCACGGCTCTCCTTAAGAAGTACCATGTCCATCAACGAGTGTCAACAGCTTATCATCTACAAACAAATGGCCAAGCTGAGGTATCCAACCGGGAAATTAAGACCATCCTCAAAATGACGGTCTCTCCCGGAAGGAAGGATTGGAGTGCAAGGCTAAACGACGCTCTATGGGCATATCGGACAGCCTACAAGACTCCTATAGGGATGTCTCCCTTCAGGCTCGTGTTTGGGAAAGCTTGCCACCTTCCGGTGGAGCTAGAGCACAAAGCTTGGTGGGCGGTAAAGAAGTGCAATATGAACATAGAGGAAGTAGGAGAATTCCGGAAATTCCAACTACAAGAATTGGAGGAATTGAGATTAGATGTGTATGACCATGCCACCGCATACAAAGAAAAAACCAAAGCATGGCATGACCGAAACATTCTCCGGAAAGATTTCAAGGTAGGTAATAAGGTACTTCTCTATCAATCACGTTTGAAACTTTTTGCAGGTAAGCTGCGTTCAAGGTGGACGGGGCCGTTCGTGATAGCCGAAGTATACCCTCACGGTGCTGTGGATCTCTATGATCCCCAAATGCACAAGGTGTTCAAGGTAAACGAACAAAGGCTAAAACCCTACCTTGAAGGAGTAAAGAACGATCCAATTGATGAGATGGTGCTGGAGGAGGCACAATCAGAGGAGTAGAACCCTTACGTCGAGCCAACGACGTAAAACAAAGACGCTATTCGGGAGGCAACCCGAAGGAATAAGAAGAGGAGCCTCTGTCAAGAAAAGCGCCCCTACGGCTTAGTTTCCCCGCCCCTGCGGTGACACCCCTGCCCAGCGCCGCCCCCGGCGCTGGGCATGCGTCTGCAAAAGCCCTTGCCACCGCCCCCACGGCGAAAAGTCCCGCCCCTGCGGCGGCCACCCTTGATACACATCCTCAGCGCCACCCCCAACGCTGAGCATGTGCCTTCCTTTTCCTTGTCACCACCCCTACAGTTTTACCCAGAAAAGAATAAAAATAAGAAAATCCAAAATGCCCTACACCTACCCCGCCCACTCACTTTCTCTCCTCACCACCCACAACTCTCCCTCGCACCTTACCTCTCTCAAAGCTCACGCCCCTACGCCCTCATCAAACCCTTACACACCACCCTCTGCAAACGCCCCTGCGCCACCTCCGAAAACCCAGCCAACGCCCTCACCACGCCCTTGCGTCACCAACTGTCACCACCACCAACAACGTCCATATTCTTTAACCCTCCAACACGTTCCCCCCTCACTCACTCTCTTCCCTCCACTCTAAGCACCTCCGGCGACGCCTCCACCAGCAAGAGCCACCACCTTCGTAGCTGTCCAAAATCGCCCTCTGCACTTCTCCCGCCCCTGTGCCTGCAAGCTACCGCACCTGCGCCTCACCGCCCCTACGCATCTTCCAGCCGCCCTTGCGGAAAACACAATAGAGGGTTCGTCTTCCTTCTCTATTTTTGAAAATTGCTAATTTCTTTACTCAATCAACTGTAAGAATGGAACCAAAAAGGAAGTCCAAGATGTCGGAGGCTGAGAAGGCTTGCTATAGGATTGTGCAAGATCGGGTTGTATATGCAACTCGGTTTTTGCATGTTCCTACCTTAGAGAAGCTAGGCATGTTGGAGAGCATGCAATCATTCCTTAAAATTGCTGGGCTCGGAGACTTTCTACAGAGGAGTGCTCCAACGTATCCCGAGCTCAGCCGCTAGTTCATAGCCACCTTCACCATGGAGAAGGAGCTTCACGTGTGTGTTGGACTTACCTTCAAGTTCAACAAGAAGAAGTACACCGTTGATTACCTCCAGATGTAGGCGGCCTTTGGAGTGACTCTCAACCCCTCAGAGAACTGGTGGGAGACAGTCCCAACACCGGACCTATGCGAGTTTTGGCAAGCTTCCATAGGATCCGAGTTTCATGCCGGGGGTGAGTACTCCAACAAACTCACTCACCCTTGCTTGAGGATCCTGTCAAAGATCATCATGAGTGCCTTCTGTGGACACAAAGAGGAGAACAAGGTCGCCCTCAAGGACCTTCCACTACTCTATTCCTGCCTCCCGATGAGCGAGAAGGTGATGGATTGGCCGTACCTCCTCCTTACCGCTTTGAAGTGGATTAGGAAGAACGAGCCAAGGGACATTGTTGGCGGTGGGGTGATCTCCTTGATTGCCTCACAAGTAATGGATCTTTCCGCCCTAGAGGACGGGTTGGAGGCGCCTCTCTACACGGAGGGGATGCTGAGGAGGTGCAAGCTCCTCAAGAGGGATGGGGACAACCTATTTTGGCTCTCATTTGCAGATGGGAGCCATATCACATACCTTCCCCGGCCATTTCCACTTGGGGACGAGCTCTCCAAGCTTTTCATACCGGCTGATCCCTTCGTGTCGAGACGGCCTCAGGGGGTCATTGTTGAGAGATATGCTGTGAGCTACAGCCGGGCTCTTGTTGCTGACCACATGCCCATACCGGATGATGAGGAGATGCTTACTACAGCACCGGACGACGGTCCAGCCATGGAGAGCCTCCAGGCTCATATGGAAGCCTTGACCACCCAGCATCAGGCATGGCAGATCGAGTACCAGCGGTCCATGCTTGAGCAGCAGCAGGCGTGGCAGTCCAGCTTCGCTTCCTCTATGACCACCCATTTTGACCACCGGCAGGATGCTTGGCAGGCGGCTCATCGGCAGCAGCTAGAGGCTCAGCAACTGGCTTGGCAATCCAGCTTTGAGACTTTATTTGGGCAGAGGATGGATGCTCAGGAGGACCGCATCGACACGCTCTACCGCCGGCTGGAGCACTTCTTCAGTCACTTCCCGTACCCGCCGGAGGAGGGTCCGGATGGTCCAGCCGGACCATCCTATTAGTGGTATTGTTAGCATAAAATATTGCGATATTCTAGGCAGTTATTTTAGTTGTTTTTCCCTTATTATTGTGTACATGGATGAAGTTTAGAAGCAATTGTTAGTTTGTTCGTCTATTTTGTCGATATGGATGTCTACACTAGCTTTGTGTTGATTGTAGGTGAAAAGGAGATAAATAAGAGAAATTGAGAGAGAAAAGAGAGTAATCGATCATGTTCGAGGATTAGGAACACATCAAGGAAGCTAAGGAAGGAGCTAGGATGAAGAATGTCCCGACACAAAGGAAACTACAAGCATTTTACACTTCCACGTCCTAAATTACGGCTGTAGAAGAGCCCATGCTCTAAACCACGGCCGTGGATCTTGGTATCATGAGCGTGGAGCACTCCAGTAGGTTACACGGCCTAAAGTACGGTCGTGGAAGTCACAAGGCACCGTAATCCTTTTCCACGCTCTAAACCACGGTCGTGGAAACCCATGAGACCGTGATTTAGGCGATCTTTTGACGTGTCTTTATTTGCCACGTTATTTACGTAATGGGCCTGGACGGTTATTCTTTCTTGTCATATAAAAAGTTCGGAAAAGAGAGTTTCGGGGAGCCCTGCTTATCGCCGCTTAGACGCCGCATACATCTCGCATACACTTGGGGATAGACGGCCGTTTATTGTTAGCATGAAATATTGTGATATTTTAGGCACGTTTTCTAGATGTATTTCATCCATATTAGTGTTCATTGATAAAGCATTGAAGCAATTGTTAGCTATTTTGTCTACATTGTCGATATAGAGGTCTACATATGCTTTGTGTTGATTGTAGGCGAATAAGAGCAAAAACCGAACGAATTAAGAGAGGATGGAGATGAATTGAGCACATCCAAGGATTGAGTACACCACAAAGAAGCCAAGGAAGATGCTAGGATGAGGAATGACACAAAACAAAGGGAATTACGAGCAACCTATGCTTCCACGCTCTAAAATACGGCCGTAATGAAGTCCACGCTCTAAACCACGGCCGTGGAACTTGGCAACATGAACGTGGAGCATTCCAGAGAGTTACACGGTATAAAGTACGGTCATGGAAGTTGTGAAGAACCGTAATCCAATTCCACGCTCTAAACCACGGGCGTGGAATTCCATAAAACCGTGATTTAGGCAATCTTTTGACGAATAAAATATAGACACATTGTCTACGCACATGGGCCGGACGGTTATTCTATCTTTCCCTATAAAAGGACTGAAGGAGAGAGAAACCGGGACCTTCGCTTACACTTGCTTGCACGTGCCTAGGGTTTCAGTGGGACGTGCGGAGATTGCCATTTTGCAACGGAGATTTGTGAAGGCTTGAAGATTTGGAAGTTGCGCTTTGTCCTTAGGCTTGATTAGAAGACGGATTGACATCCCGCTCTTCGTTCTTATCAAGGATTGTGATTGGTTTGTGTTATTCCAAATCTGATATACATTATACTCTTGTTTGTGGATTTGAGATTGATTTGAAGTTTATTGAAGGTTTTCGAAGGTTTTCATCTTTCATTCTTCTTAATCTTGAATTTGATATCATAATGACTGTTGTTGGCTAAAACCCTTTAGCAATTCTAAGGTGAAGGGTTGATAGTTGTGGCTTAGATGATGATAGATCGATCGTAAACAAATTGGACCCTGAGAGTTAGAGAGATTTCGCCGACGAGCCAGAATCACGGCCTGTTCCTGAGGTTCCACGGCCGTGGAACTCAAGATCCACCCGTAATTTATGTCAGTTCACGAACCTTGTTTTTACTTTAATCGAAAGTTAAAGATTTGCTTTAACTTAGTCTTGACTTGCCTTTCTAGGTAGTAGTGAAGCCTCAACAACCTCTACTTCGATTTCGAGTGTCACAACCTTAATCGGTTTAGTTAGTCTTGATCCTTGGGTTACAAGTTTGGGTATTTGAGATTAATTCTTGTCTTTAGATCCTTTCTATAATGAAGCCTCAACAACCTTTATAGAGAGTATTTCTAGATAAGTCATATAAAGCCTTGGAACTTCACCGTACATTGCTTTACCTTAGCATACCTTTGCAACTCTTAACTCTGTCCTTAGTTCTTTAGTATATCTTGAATCGATTGCCACAATTAGACACCTGGATCTTTAGGGTTGCTGTTTTCCCAATATATTTGCAAAGCTTATCACATTTACTTGCTTGACAATTTACAATTGAATTTGTTTCCCCCCAAATCCCTGTGTTCGATACTCTGGAATTCTTGCTTAACTACGTCGATCCGTACACTGCGGGTTCGCTTGCTTGATTCTAGTTTTATAAATTTAAAGCTTATTTGCACGCACGCTAAGTGGCGAACAAGTTTTTGGCGCCGTTGCCGGGGATTTGGTCTAGGCCGAATTCGGTTGCCGGTTGTCAAGCTTGGGAGCTTAGCTCTTGTTATTTGATATCTCTTGTGAGTGATATTTGCAGTTTACTTTAGGTATATGCGCATGTCTAGGAACAACACGGACCTCTTACCTCTTGATCAAGAACTTGAGAAGACTTTGAGGAAGAAGCTCAAGGAAAGAAAGATGGATGAAGAAAGAGAACGAGATTACCAAACGGAATTAGCGGCATCCGAAGCTCAACTTAGATGGAGCGAGAGGAGTCGCAAAGAGGAATTGGAGCGTCATCAATCAAAAGTTGATGATCTTACGGATATGATATTTCAAATGAGGGTGGAATTAAGCGATCTTAAGAAGAAGAAGAAGAGAAGGAAATCGTCAAGATCGGTTAAAGCCCATTCATCCGACGAGGATAGCGACTCTTCCATGCCACCACTAGAGGACATTGATCCGACGATCAATGTAAACCCATTTGCTCCAAGACCGGCTGTAAATCGTCGTGTTCCAACTAGGGATGCGAGAGCTGCTCGTTTAGATGGAGAGCCAAGGACTCTTGGCCAAAGGATGGATCCGATTCAGCAACCACGCCGCTTAGGTGTGAACTTTGATGCTGATGATATGCAAGGGTTTAGCTTCAACCCACAAGTTATCACCATCGTTCGCCAAAATCAGTTTGGAGGAACGAGTGCTGAATCTCCATATCAACATTTAAAAAATTTTGAGGTCATGATGGAGACAATGAAGCCAAAGAATGCAACCACTAACAACTACAAGATCAAGCCATTCTTCTTCTCTTTGAAAGGGAAGGCTTTATCTTGGTATCAAGCTCTTCCAAATGGGAGACTTAACACATGGGAGGATCTTTCCGCGGAATTCCTCACCAAATTCTTTCCGCCATCCAAGACGGCGGAGCTGAGAGGTAAGATTAATGCGTTTTCTATGAGATCTAACAAAAGTTTGTTTCAATCTTGGGAAAGATTTCAGGACTTATTATTGGATCGCCCACACCATGGCATTTCAAAGCTGGATTTATTGGAGATATACTATAAGGGGCTGGATGTGGAAACACAATTCAAGCTCCAATCCCTTTCATGTGGTACATTCATGGACATGAGGGAAGATGACACTTGGGACTTCATTGAGAAGCAAGCCCGAGTCATAGAAAAGTTTTCTCACCGGAAAGTAGAAGCAAATCAAGTGGAGCAAGGAGAAAAATTATCACAAGCCGCTCAAACTCAAATCTTTTCTCTCAATACCGAGATTAAAGAGTTGAAGGAAGCCATTAAAACAAATTTCCCAAAGCAAAAGGGACAAGATGTGGGTTATTTGGGAAACAACAATAACCACAATGGGAATGAGAATACAAATCACAACAACCAGAACAATTGGAACAACAACAACAACAACAACCGGAATAACGGCTGGAACAACAATAGGGGTTCAAACAACAACAATTGGCGGTCCAACCAACAACACAATTCCGGTAATTCTTATCCCAATTCAGGAAATTCACTAACTCTACCTTCTTCTTCTTCTTCCATTCCCTTGAAAAGCCAAGAACAAGCATCTAATAGCGGAAGCACTTCGGGGAAAGAAAAGTCCGATCCCATGTTGGAAACTGATGACATGAATTATATACCATTATATTCATGCATATTGTAGAAGATTGTCTCAGTTTGCCTTGATTTTAGAGAGATTTCGTGTACCTTTTATGTTCTATTCAACCATTTGTCGGAAATAGAGGTCTACACGAGTTTTTGATGAATTATAGGTAAATGGAGTGAAATTGGGAGCAAAAGTGGAGCAAGGAGCATCCAAGGACGTTAGAGAAGCTAAAGAAGTCTTGAAGGGGACACAAATAGCTAAGGAGTTACGAAGGAGAAGCATAGAAGACGAGCCAAAAGAAGAGCACTTTCTGTTGAAGAAAATCGTGCCATTATACATATAAATCGGACGATTTTCCTCTCTTGAAATCGAACGGTTTTGTGTAAAAATCGACTAGGCCGATTTCCTTTGCTTTTCGGCCAAATGATAAGACGACACAAAGCCCAATTCTTTTGGGCTAGAGGAGAGTTTTGCCAAACGGCCGATTAGCAAGAAACTATAGGTTGGAACCCTGGGGACGAAAACGGGACAGCCACAGCGGGAAATCTTTACGCGTTTGAGAGAGATTGAAGATTCTTGGAGAAGGATTGAAGAACTTTAGCCGGAAAGTCAATCTTGATCATTGATTGTGAGATTTCTTTGTCCATTGAAGTAATTGTGGTTTTTGAACACGAATTTGAGTTACTTAAGAGATACATTGATCAGTTTAGGGTTTTATTTACAGATTTGAAGGTTATTGAGTTTTTATTCAAGATTCGGTTTTATTTGCGATATTTCACTCAATATTTAATTTGATTCGATTTTGAAAATGGTTGGCTAAAACCATTGTGATTCTGGGGAGAATAGTTGATGATTAAGGCTTAGATGATGATAGACTGAACTCATTTACACATTAGGACCCTGAGAGTTTAGATTTTAGTTTTGCGACAACAGGAAAATCGGTGTATTCTTCAGTAAATCGGCCGATTTAGTGATGAACAGCCCGATTTATTCTTCTGACAAACTTTAATTGAATTAATCTTTAACCAAAACTAATCCTTGCCTAAATCCTAACATTGATTAACCTTTTTAACCTCTAATTGAATGTATGAAGAGACTTCAAACTTAATTCTACATTTAATAGATTAAGATTATAAGATTTGGGTAATAGAGAGACTCAACGTCCTTTATTAAGATTCTAAGTGTGCTTTCTATTCTTACTTTGGAGAGTCATATCCTGGAGTTTTAGATAGTTAGTTTGAACATAATTCTTGTCTTTAGATCTTTCTATATTGCAGCCTCAACAACCCTTATAGAGAGAACCTTTAGATTAGATATATAGGTTTCGGAACTTCACCGTACGATACCTACCTTTGAACATATAATCTTGGCAATATAAACTCTGTCCTTATATCTATAGAAGTGCCTTGAATCGAAAGCCAAAATCGGATACTTGAATCCTTGGAATCATTTTACTCTTATTTGATCACAAAAGCTTTTTGCATTTTCGCTAGATAATTGAAATTGAATTTACTCTCACCAAATCCCTGAGTTCGACTCTGGAATTCTTACCTCACTACAGCTGATCTGTACACTGCGGGTTCGCTTTGCTTTGAGTTCTAGATATAAATTTAAGACTTTGACGGACACACTTTTTGAGCAAATAGAAACAATCTTGGGAAAGCTTCAAGGATTGGAGACTCGCATCATTAAGGTCGATGATCACATAACTAAGGTTGATAAAGCCCAAAAATTTTTAGAAAACCAAATGTTTAGTCAAGCTGAAGAAGTTCCTAGGAATCAAGGAAAACTTCTAGGAAAGACGGAGGATAACCCAAAGGGAAGGGTGATGGCAATCACAACTAGGAGCGGAGCAACAACCATCGACCCGCAGCCTAAGTTCGTAGAAGTTCCCGTCGAGAAGGAGAAAGAAAAGGGGAAGGAGAAGGAAGATGTCTACGTTCCTCCTCCAGCTTTCAAACCTCCCCTACCATTCCCGCAATCTAGAGCAATAACGCGTCTAGACAAGCAATTCGGTAAGTTTATTGAACTCATGAGCAAACTGCATATTAATATACCTTTCATTGATGCAATTGTAGGTATGCCAGCTTATGGAAAGTTCCTAAAAGAGATTCTCTCTAACAAAAGAAAATTAGAGGATTTTGGAGAGGTTAAGATGAGTTCGGATTCATCGAATCTCATCAAGACAATGAAGGAGAAGATGCCCCCAAAGCTGAAGGATCCGGGGTCATTTTGTATTCCCATAGGAGTAGGAGATGTCACATATGATGCATTATGTGATTTAGGAGCAAGCTTGAACATCATTCCGCTTGCCTTATGTAGGAAGATCAGTTTAGGCGAACCTAAACCGGTGAAGATGACGTTGTACATGGCGGATCGATCTATAACTCGTCTCGTCGGTATAGTTGAAGACGTCCCGGTCAAGCTTGGTAAGTTCTATGTTCCTATAGACTTTGTTGTGCTTGACATTCCTGCAGATAGTCCGGTCCCAATCATACTCGGAAGACCGTTTCTTGCAACATCCGGTTGCATAGTTGATTGCAAGAATGCTAGACTCGCCTTCGACATAGGAGAAGAAAAGGTAGAGTTCGTTCTCTCCACTTTGGTGAAGGAACCAGTTTTCGATGAAGATATATTCAACATCCATGACGAAGAGCTATCTAGAGAGGAGGTAAGTTCGATTCTCTTCAAAGATCCCTTGCAAAAAGTTATTTCTATGAGCATTATGGATATAGGGGAAGAAGAGGAATGCAATAAAGAAATTGAAGCTTTAGAGAAGCAAAAAGAAGTGTATGAAGAAGAATTTGAGAAACTCTACGATGGGTCAGAAAACGTACGAAATCACGGCCAGTCGTGCTATTCCACGGCCGTGGAATCTACCAACATGACCGTAATCAGCTATTTAGAGGACTCTAGTAAGTTACACGGCCAAAACCACGGCCGTGGAGGAAACAGAGGCACCGTAATTGATTTCCACGCCCAAAACCACGGCCGTGGAGGAAACAGGGGATCCGTAATTTTGGGTGAATCTGAAGGAAATTGTGTTTTCTCCGCCACTTCTCTTGATTCTTCTCCAACACCTTCTACATCTTTAGACACTTCTAAGGAAGTATCGGATACTCCTCAAGAGACATTAGAGACTCCTATAGTGATGGAATTGAAGCCACTTCCTACACATCTAAGATACACATTTCTAGGACCTAATTCTACCTTTCCGGTAATCATTAGTTCCGATTTGAGTATTGATGAACATAGTAAGCTCATGGTTGTCCTTAAGAAACATAGGAAAGCCTTAGGGTATACTATAGAGGATCTAGTAGGAATCAAACCTTCACTATGCATGCATAAGATCCTAATGGAAGAAGACTTTAGAACTTCGCGACAACCTCAAAGGCGGTTAAATCCGACCATGAAGGAGGTTGTCAAGAAGGAAATTCTTAAACTACTTGATGCAGGTATCATCTACCCTATCTCTGATAGCAAGTGGGTGAGTCCCGTACAGGTGGTTCCAAAGAAGGGAGGAATGACGGTCATCACCAATAAAAACAATGAACTCATTCCCACACGAACCGTAACTGGATGGAGGATGTGTATAGACTACCGCAAGCTAAACAACGCAACGAGGAAGGATCACTTCCCACTACCCTTCATCGACCAAATGCTTGAAAGGTTAGCACAACACTCACACTTTTGCTATCTTGACGGTTATAGTGGTTTCTTTCAGATTCCGATACATCCGGACGATCAAGAGAAGACCACATTCACGTGTCCGTGGGGAGCGTTTGCGTATAGGAGAATGCCGTTTGGGCTTTGCAACGCCCCAACCACCTTTCAAAGGTGCATGATGGCTATCTTTTCGGAGTACATAGAGGAGATCATGGAGGTCTTTATGGATGATTTCTCCGTTTATGGTTCTTCTTTTGATAATTGTCTCTCTAACCTTGCTCTTGTGTTACAAAGGTGTGAAGACACTAACCTAGTTCTTAATTGGGAGTAGTGTCAATTTATGGTGAAAGAGGGCATTGTATTAGGACACTTAGTCTCTAGTAGAGGGATTGAAATGGATAAGGCTAAGATAGAGACAATAGAAAAGCTTCCTCCCCCAACTTCGGTGAAAGGGATAAGAAGTTTTCTAGGATATGCTGGATTCTATAGGCGTTTCATAAAGGATTTTTCCATGATATCAAAACCGCTTACTAATTTATTAATGAAGGATGCAGTTTTTGATTTCTCGCAGGAATGCTTAGATGCGTTTAATATGATTCGGAGAGATCTAATCTCAGCCCCGATTATCCAACCTCCGGATTGGAATCTTCCATTTGAGGTTATGTGTGACGCAAGTGACGTAGCCATAGGGGCTGTGCTTGGTAAAAGAAAGGAAGGACGAACCCATGCCATTTACTACGCTAGCAAGACGCTAGATGAAGCGCAACTCAACTACGCCACTACCGAAAAGGAATTTTTAGCAATTGTATATGCATTTGAAAAGTTTCGCTCTTATCTTGTAGGTGCTAAGGTGATTGTGTACACGGATCATGCTGCGATCCGGTATTTGCTTGCGAAGAAGGATGCGAAACCAAGGCTGATTAGATGGATTCTTCTCCTACAAGAATTCGATCTAGAGATCCGTGACAAGAAGGGTTCGGAAATTTTTGTTGCAGATCATTTGAGTCGTCTACCACATCAAGAGGACGACAATCTACCTATAGATGACTCCTTTCCGGACGAGCATTTACATATCATAGAGGGGTGCATCGACGTGATCACCAAAGGTAACGAACCATGGTTTGCTGATTTTGTTAACTATTTGGTTTGTCAGAAATTACCACCCGGATTATCCTACGCACAAAGAAAGAAGTTCTTTAAGGATGTTCGGGGATACTTTTGGAACGAAACTCTCCTCTTTAAGAGAGACCCGGACGGCATCATTCGGCGATGTGTACCGGAAGATGAGATGCAAAGTGTCATCCGTCATTGTCATTCACTTCCTTGTGGAGGACACGCTAGTTCGATCAAGACTAGCGCTAAGGTATTGCAATCTGGATTCTTTTGGCCTACTCTATTTAAAGATGTGCAAACCTTTGTTTCCTGCTGCGATGCTTGTCAAAGAACATGGAACATATCTAGGAGAAACGAGATGCCTCTTAACAACATCCAAGAGGTGGAGATCTTTGACGTTTGGGGAGTAGATTTCATGGGACCTTTCCCATCATCTTGTGGAAACCAATACATACTTTTAGCCGTAGACTACGTTTCGAGATGGGTTGAAGCAATTGCCTCTCCTACTAATGATGCCATGGTTGTGGTTAAGTTCTTTAACAAGACCATCTTCCCACGATTTGGGACACCATGGACTATCATTAGTGATGGAGGTTCTCACTTCATTGCCCGACGTTTTGAAGCTCTTTTAGCTAAGTATGGGGTGACCCACAAGATCGCCACCCCTTATCATCCACAAACTGGTGGACAAGTGGAGATCTCAAACCGGGAGATTAAAGGGATCCTAGAGAAGACAGTTTCAAGGACAAGGAAGGATTGGTCTTTGAAGCTAGATGACGCATTATGGGCATACCGGACTGCATATAAGACTCCCATCAGAACAACACCATACAACCTTGTGTATGGGAAGTCATGTCACTTGCCGGTAGAATTGGAGCATAAGGCGTATTGGACAATAAAGTGGTTGAACTTCAGCATGAAGGAAGCGGGAGAGAAGCGTCTCTTGGACCTCAATGAGCTTGAAGAACTTCGCTTGAACGCCTACGAAAATGCTAAGATCTGTAAAGAAAGAGCGAAGCGTTGACATGATAAGCATATCATCAAAGGACCTCAAAGAAGGAGATCAAGTTCTCCTCTTCACTTCAAGGCTTCGTCTCTTCCCAGGTAAGCTTAAATCTCGTTGGACTGGACGTTATCTAATCAAACGTGTTTTCCCCATGGTGCAGTTGAAGTATGGGGTGAAAAGGGCGGAAGCTTTAAGGTGAACGGTCAACGACTCAAGAAATATTCACCGGAACTCCAAGCTGAAGAGTTCGCGCCCACCGCACTCGAATAAGTGCGAATATGGTCTAGCTACGGAGCTTAAACAAGCGCTTCTTGGGAGGCAACCCAAGGTATTGCACTTACGTTTTTGTTTTTGATTCATAGATTAGAATAGTTTAGACGTTTTTGTTTTATTTTGCCTTCGATACCTTCCGGTATGTTCGTGTTTTTGGATGTAGGATCAGTGGAAGAGAAAGGGAGAAGGAAAGGTTTGAAGAAAATTGACGAAATTTGGACTTTGGCACATTACAGAGAGTTCCACGGCCAAAACCACGGCCGTGACAGCTACAGTGACCGTAATTTGCAAAAGCCTGAGAAAAATCACCAAAATCACGGTTCCGTACATTTTCACGGCCGTGGAAACCCCCGAGTGACCGTAATTTTTCAAAAAAATTTACGGCCACTATAAAAACCACGTTTCTTCACAAAACACACCAAAACCCCCTCTTCCACGCCCAAAAACGCCGAAATCGTCCCCCTCTCTCAAATTCCCGTTCGTTAATCGTTTCGAACGATTCTTTACCAAAAGTGAAGCAAATTCAGTCACCTACAGGATCCAAGCGACGATTCGAGTGGCAAATCACCGGAGAAGACAAAATTCGGATTTCAAAATCCGAAAACCTAGGTTTTTCTTCCTTCTCTCACTTTGTCGATTTGCCTCAGTTTTTGCAAGAATTTTTAGGAGAACTGATTGGAATTGGATTGGAATTTGTCTAGGGCTGCATTTTGTTGAATTTGGTGTGAATTTGTTGAGTTTTGAGAAATTACGAACCGAACCACGGTCTCTAGTCATTCCACGGCCGTGGAAACTGAAGAACAAACCGTGGTTTTGAACATAAACATGGACCTTGTTAGGAGAATGTCCAATAGGACAAAGAAGAGGAAAGGCAATGCTTCCTCCTCCTCTCAAGCACCCCCTAGTGAACCAACACCACCACCATCACCCCCACCTCCTAGAATTCCTACTATCCATGAGGATTACCTCGATGCCTTACAAAGGATCGAGAAGAGAGCGGTCATAGGACCAAGATACTTACTACTTGAGGACTTAGAGCCGCTGAATGTGGTAGGAGATCTTACTTGGTTGTTAGATAGAGCAGGATTGATCATCTTCTCCGCTATTCGGGAAGATGCATATGAGGAGATCACTAGGGAGTTTGTGATCTCATTCGAGCATAGTCATGTCAATAGGACGGTTTCTTTCCGGCTGATGGAGAGGAACTATGAGTTCTCGATTCGGGAGTTTGGAGCCTTCTTTGGGTTCCATGAGACCTTTAATGGTCGATTTCCTAGTGGCGTATACACCAAAGATTTTTGGGAGGACATTGCTATGGTGTACACCAGCGAGGACCGCTGACAACCTGCTGATACCAAGATTAAGTTGATTTATCACTTAGCCTTGAAGATTGCCCACCGAGTGCTTTCTGAGTATCTCTTCCCTAGGACGGAGACTCCTCGGAAAATCAAGACTGACGAGCTGTTTTTGCTTTATTGTATGTTGCATGGTAGGCCGGATGACTGTGCCACCCTCTTAGCTTCTACTATGAGTAAGCTAAAGAATAAGAGGGCCGGCAAAATTGGATACGGTGGGATGGTCACCCACCTTGCTAGGCAGCTTGGTATCGACTTCTCCGCATGCACCAGGATAGCTGCTAGACCTCTAGGACTCCAGAGCCTCATGACTAAAGGCATTATCTTTCCTAGACATAGAGGTCCACCTACCGCTGCCATGCCTTGGGAGGGTAGAGGAGTTAGAGGGGTTACATGGCTTCCCGAGTATTCCATTATGGCTGGACGCCATAATTGGAAGGAGACATTTGCTGCTATGCATGCAAATAGATTGGTAGCACTTCCTTTCGTCCCCCCTGAGCCACCGGTTGTAGATGAGGAGGAGATGAGAGGAGATGATGAGTTTGAGGGAGGAGGTGAGGAGCACGATTATGGTACCTTCCCGGATCAGCCGGATGCAGTTCCCGACTTCCCTAGACACTCTCCCCGCCCCGCTAGAGCTTCTGGTTCTTCCTCTCGCCGCGCCAGTGTGAGTGAGAGGCCGACATGGATGTCGACCCCTTCTAAGTGGTATAGCACTTAACCGGATTGGATGGGAGCTCCACCAGCTTGGCATGCCCAACCACCACCTACACCAGCACCGTCAAATGCACCAGCGTGGTATAGCCAGCCGCCGGGATGGTACGGGCAGCTACCGGATTGGGCCACCGACCTTTCCAGTAGGGTCGGAGCCTTGGAGATCCGCGCGGATGCTAGGGATGCACGAGCCGATGCGCATGATCGGATGATGAGAGATATTTACCGCCAGCAGTTTGGGCGGAACTATGATCCCGGCTTCTTCCCGTTTCCACCACCACCGGCACCCCAGTGAGGATGATGATGACCTACCGCTTTAGCCACTCCACCACCGTCTTGTGAGTTCTTTTTCTTTCTTTCTTTTCTTTATTTTTTTTTTGCTTGCTTTGATCACAAAAGCTTTGGAAAAACCTTGCTTTGATCGAGAACACCTTGCATGTTTCATTCCTTTTTTACACGTTTCATTATCGCATTGCATGAAAAAGCTTTTGAAAAACCCATAAAAATCGAAAAAGAAGCCAAGGCAGATGCTAGGATGATTTTAGGCACGTTTTCTAGATGTATTTCATCCATATTAGTGTTCATTGATAAAGCATTGAAGCAATTGTTAGCTATTTTGTCTACATAGTCGATATAGAGGTCTACATAAGCTTTGTGTTGATTGTAGGCGAATAAGAGCAAAAACCGAACGAATTAAGAGAGGATGGAGATGAATTGAGCATATACAAGGATTGAGGACACCATGCACAAAGAAGCCAAGGCAGATGCTAGGATGAGGAATGGCATAAAACAAAGGGAATTACGAGCAACCTATGCTTCCACGCTCTAAAATACGGCCGTAATGAAGTCCACGCTCTAAACCACGGCCGTGGAACTTGGCAACATGAATGTGGAGCATTCCAGAGAGTTACACGGTATAAAGTACGGTCGTGGAAGTTGTGAAGAACCGTAATCCAATTCCACGCTCTAAACCACGGGCGTGGAATTCCATAAAACCGTGATTTAGGCAATCTTTTGACGAATAAAATATAGACACATTGTCTACGCACATGGGCCGGACGGTTATTCTATCTTTCCCTATAAAAGGACTGAAGGAGAGAGAAACCGGGACCTTCGCTTACGCTTGCTTGCACGTGCCTAGGGTTTCAGTGGGACGTGCGGAGATTGCCATTTTGCAACGGAGATTTGCGAAGGCTTGAAGATTTGGAAGTTGCGCTTTGTCCTTAGGCTTGATTAGAAGACGGATTGACATCCCGCTCTTCGTTCTTATCAAGGATTGTGATTGGTTTGTGTTATTCCAAATCTGATATACATTATACTCTTGTTTGTGGATTTGAGATTGATTTGAAGTTTATTGAAGGTTTTCGAAGGTTTTCATCTTTCATTCTTCTTAATCTTGAATTTGATATCATAATGACTGTTGTTGGCTAAAACCCTTTAGCAATTCTAAGGTGAAGGGTTGATAGTTGTGGCTTAGATGATGATAGATTGATCGTAAACAGATTGGACCCTGAGAGTTAGAGAGATTTCGCCGACGAGCCAGAATCACGGCCTGTTCCTGAGGTTCCACGGCCGTGGAACTCAAGATCCACCCGTAATTTATGTCAGTTCACGAACCTTGTTTTTACTTTAATCCAAAGTTAAAGATTTGCTTTAACTTAGTCTTGGCTTGCCTTTCTATGTAGTAGTGAAGCCTCAACAACCTCTACTTCGATTTCGAGTGTCACAACCTTAATCGGTTTAGTTAGTCTTGATCCTTGGGTTACAAGTTTGGATATTTGAGATTAATTCTTGTCTTTAGATCCTTTCTATAATGAAGCCTCAACAACCTTTATAGAGAGTATTTCTAGATAATTTATATAAAGCCTTGGAACTTCACCGTACATTGCTTTACCTTAGCATACCTTTGCAACTCTTAACTCTGTCCTTAGTTCTTTAGTATATCTTGAATCGATTGCCACAATTAGACACCTGGATCTTTAGGGTTGTTGTTTTCCCAATATATTTGCAAAGCTTATCACATTTACTTGCTTGACAATTTACAACTGAATTTGTTTTCCCCCAAATCCCTGTGTTCGATACTCTGGATTTCTTGCTTAACTACGTCGATCCGTACACTGCGGGTTCGCTTGCTTGATTCTAGTTTTATAAATTTAAAGCTTATTTGCACGCACGCTAAGTGGTGAACACTTATCTTGCTGGGAGCATTCTTGCCTAGGGTTGATTGAAGATCGCCGAAGGTTTAGCCTCTCTCTTAGGTTTTGATATTGAAGACGGATTGACAACCTGTTCTTCGTACTTACCTTAGATCATTGTGAGGTTTTGTGTTATACATTCTGAATCCATTAAACATCGCTTCTTGTGTTTCGGATTTGAGAATTGGTTTTGAAGTTTTATTGAGTATTCGAGGGTTTTCATATTTCAATCTCTTTAAATTGAATATTGATATTATGACAATGGTTATTAGCTAAAACCCTTTAGCAATTCTAAGGTGAAGGGTTGATAGTTGTGGCTTAGATGATGATAGATCGATCGTAATTTGATTGGACCTTGAGAGTTAGAGAGATATCGTCGACAGACCTAAATCACGGCCTGTTCTTGGGTTTCCACGGCCGTGGTTCTCAAGATCTGACCGTGATTCACTTCAGTTTACGAACCTTGCTTTTACTTTGATCCAAGGTTAAAGATTAACTTTAATTTAGTCTTGGCTTGCCCTTTTCTAGGTAGTAGTGAGACTCAACATCCTCTATTTCGGTTTCGAGTGTCACAACCTTAATCGTTTGAGTTTATCTTGATCCTTGGGTTACAAGGTATTTGAGATTAATTCTTGTCCATAGATTCTTTCTATACTGCAGCCTCAACAACCTTTATAGAGAGCGCCTTTAGATAAGTCATATAAAGTCTTGGAACTTCACCGTACATTACTTTATTTTAGCATACCTTTGCAACTCTTGACTTTGTCCTTAGTTCTTTAGTATATCTTGAATCGATTGCCACAATTTGATACCTAAATCTTTAGGGTTGCTGTTTTCCCAATATTTGCAAAGCTTTACAACTTATTTGCTTGACAATCTAAAATCGGATTTTGTTTCACCAAATCCCTGTGTTCGATACTCTGGAATACTTGCTAATCTACGCCGATCCGTACACTGCAGGTTCGCTTGCTTTTATTCTAGTTTTATAAATTTAAGACTTGATTGCACGCACGTTTTAGGGCGAACAAGTTTTTGGCGCCGTTGCCGGGGATTTGGTCAAGACCAAACTTTGGTTTTCGGTTGTCGAGCTTGGGAGCTTTGCTCTTGACATTTGACATCTGTTTCAAGTGCTATTTGCAGGTTCTCTTAGGTATATGCGAAGGTCTAGATCTAACAAAGACCTCTTACCTTTTGATCCGGAACTTGAGAAAACTCTTAGGAAGAAAGCTAAGGAAAGAAAGATGGCTGAACATAGAGAGAGAGATTACCAAGCGGAGTTAGAGGAGTCTCAAGCTCAATATAGGTTGAGTGAGAAGGATCGTAAGGAAGATGCGGAGCATCATCAATTCCAAATTGATGAACTCAAAGCTATGATATTGGACATGAAGTTGGAACAAAATGGTGCTAAGAAAAAGAAGGTCAAGAAGCCAACTAAGTCCATTAGAGTGAAATCATCTGATAATGAAGAGTTCGATCCGGATATGCCACCACTAGAGGAGATTGATCCAATGATCAATCCAGTCCGAAATGATCCAATACCAGCCGCCAATCCTCGTGTCCCAGCTGGGGGTGCGAGAGCCGCTCGTGTAGATGAGGAGCCAAGAACTCTTGGCCAAAGGATGTATCCGATTCAGCAACCACACCGTCTAGGTGTGAACTTCGATGTTGAAGATATTCAGGGGTTTAGCTTTAGCCCACAAGTTATTACCATCGTTCGTCAAAGCCAATTTGGAGGAACGAGTGCTGAATCTCCACATCAACATTTACAGAATTTTGAGATTTTGATGGAGACAATGAAGCCAAAGAATGCAACCACCAACAACTACAAGATCAAGCCATTCTTCTTCTCCTTGAAAGGGAAAGCTTTATCTTGGTATCAAGCTCTTCCAAATGGAAGACTCAACACATGGGAGGATCTATCTTTGGAGTTCCTAACAAGTTCTTTCCGCCATCCAAGATAGCGGAGTTGAGAGTTAAAATTAATGCTTTTTCTATGAAATCTAATGAAAGTTTGTTTCAGTCTTGGGAAAAGTTTCAGGATTTATTATTGGATTGCCCACACCATGGTATTTCCAAGTTAGAGTTGTTGGAAATATACTACAAGGGGCTGGATGTGGAAACACAATTCAAGCTCCAATCCCTTTCATGTGGCACATTCATGGACATGAGGGAAGATGACGCTTGGGACTTCAAGCAAGTCCGAGTCATTGAGAAGTACTCTCACCGGAAGGCGGAAGCTAACCGAGTAGAGCAAGGAACAAAGCTAACACAAGCTGCTCAAACTCAAATCTTTTCTCTCAACACCGAGATTAAAGAGTTGAAGGAAGTTATTAAAGTTGGCTTTCAAAAGCCTAAGGAGCAAGATGCTGGATATCTAGGAAACAACAATAACCATCATGGGAATGAGAATACCAACCGCAACAACCGGAACAACAACCGGAACAATTGGAACAACAACAACCGGAACAACAATTGGAACAACAATCGGAATTCAAACAATAATTGGCGTTCCAACCAACAACAAAATTCCGGTAATTCTTATCCCAATTCAGGAAATTCACTAACTCCACCATCTTCTTCTTCCATTCCTTTGAAAAGCCAGGGGCAAACATCTAATTGTGGAAGCACTTCGGGGAAAGAGAATCCCGATCCCATGTTGGAAACGATTATGGGAAAGCTTCAAGGGCTGGAGAATCACATCACTAAGGTTGATAAAGCTCAAAAGGTTTTAGAAAGCCAAATGTTCAACAATGCTGAGGAAGTTCCTAGAAATCAAGGAAAACTTCCAGGAAAGACGGAGTATAACCCGAAAGGAAGGGTGATGGCTATCACAACTAGGAGCGGAGCAACAACTACCGACCCACAACCTAAGTTTGTTGAAGTTCCCGCCGAAAAGGAGAAGGAAAAGGGGAAGGAAAAGGAAGACATCTACATTCCTCCCCCAGCTTACAAACCTCCCTACCATTTCCATAATCTAGAGCAAGAGCGCGTCTAGACAAGCAATTCGGTAAGTTCATTGAACTCATGAGCAAACTGCATATTAATATACCTTTTATTGATGCAATTGTAGGTATGCCCGCTTATGGGAAGTTCTTAAAGGAGATCCTCTCTAACAAGAGGAAGCTGGAAGACTTTGGAGAAGTCAAGATGAGTTCAGAATCGTCAGATCTCATCAAAACGATGAAGGAAAAGATGCCCCCAAAGCTGAAGATCCGGGGTCATTTTGTGTTCCAATAGGAGTGGGAGATGACACATATGATGCATTATGTGATTTAGGAGGAAACGTTAGCATAATTCCGCTTGCCTTATGCAGGAAGATCGGTTTAGGTGAACCTAAAACAGTGAAGATGACGTTATACATGGCGGATCGATCCATAACTCGTCCCGTCGGTGTCATTGAGGACGTCCCGGTCTTGGTAAGTTCTATGTTCAATAGATTTTGTTGTGCTTGACATTCTTGCAGATAGTCCGGTCCCGATCATACTCGAAAGGCCGTTTCTTGCAACATCCGGTTGTATGGTGGATTGCAAGAATGCTAGACTTGCCTTCGACATAGGAGAGGAGAAAGTAGAGTTTGTTCTTTCCACTTTGGTGAAAGAGCCAGCTCTTGGAGAAGATATATTCAATACCTATGACGAAGAGGCATCTAGAGAAAAAGTAAGCTCGATTCTATTCAAGGATCCATTGCAAAAGGTTATCACTATGAGCATTATGGAGAAAGGAGAGGAAGAGGATTGTAATGAGGAAATTGAAGCCTTGGAGGAGCTAAAGGAAATGCATAAAGAAGAGTTTGAAAAACTCTACGATGGGTCGGAAAACGTGAGGAATCAAGGCCAGTCGTGCTATTCCACGGCCGTGGTTTCGACCAACATGACCGTAATTAACTATTCAGAGGACTCTAGTAAGTTACACGGCCAAAACCACGGCCGTGGAACTATCAGAGGTGCCGTAATTGACTTCCACGCCCTAAACCACGGCCGTGGAAGTAACAGAGGTGCCATAATTTTGGAAATTCTGAGAACAATTACGTTCTTTCCACCAATGCTCTTGAGCCTTCTTCAACAACTTCTACACCCTTAGAGACTTCTAAGGAAGCATTGGACACTCCTCAAGAGCCATTAGAGACTCCAATGGTGATGGAATTGAAGCCACTTCCCACACATCTAAGGTACACATTTTTAGGAGCTAATTCTAGTTTTCCGGTAATTGTTATTTCCGATTTAAGTGAAGATGAACATAGTAAACTTATGGTTGTTCTAAGGAAACATAGGAAAGCCTTAGGTTACACTATAGAGGATCTAGTAGGAATTAAACCTTCATTGTGTATGCATAAGATCCTAATGGAAGAAGACTTTAGACCTTCGCAACAACCTCAACGACGGTTAAATCCGATCATGAAGGAGGTTGTCAAGAAGGAAATTCTTAAACTACTTGATGCAGGTATCATCTACCCTATCTCCGATAGCAAGTGGGTGAGTCCGGTACAGGTTGTTCCAAAGAAGGGAGGAATGACGGTTATCGCCAACAAAAACAATGACATCATTCCTACAAGAACCGTTACTGGATGGAGGATGTGCATTGATTACCGGAAGTTAAACAATGCAACTAGGAAGGATCATTTCCCATTACCTTTCATTGATCAAATGCTTGAAATGTTAGCACAACATTCTCATTTTTGCTATCATGACGGTTATAGTGGCTTCTTTCAGATCCCGATTCATCCAGACGATAAAGAGAAGACCACATTCATGTGCCCGTGGGGTACATTCGCTTATAGGAGAATGCCGTTCGGGCTTTGCAACACCCGAGCCACCTTCCAAAGGTGCATGATGGCTATCTTCTCGGAGTACATAGAGGAGATCATGGAGGTTTTCATGGATGACTTTTCTGTTTATGGTTCCTCTTTTGATAATTGTCTTTCTAACTGTTACGTCTAGGAATTGATGAACGCAAAAGTCTTAAATTTATAACTCGATATATATTTTTCCTTACTCCTAGCGAACCCACAGTGTATGGGTCGTTTTGTAGTAGGGATAGTATTCCGAGGTCGAACACAAAGACTAAGGTGAAATTGAATCAATAGTGACTAAGGATAGTGTTGATCTAGGCTAGAAAGGAGAAAGAAATAAAGAAATGAAAATCTCAATGTTTTTGGATTGGTTTTCTGATGATCAATCAAAGATCACAAATCATGCAAGATTTAACAAATAACTAAGCTAGCAAGGCAAATAAACAAACACGAACACGAGATAGGCAATCAAGAGAGAAAAGCGGATATATTTTAGGGGTTAGAAATTCCGGTTATGGCATAGGACTCAAGCTATCTAGTCATTCCTTGGATCAACTATGGTATGTTGGGAAAGGGTGTTTCTCAAATGGAACCAATCACTGGATAGGTCTCATGATCCACTAATCCCGCAACTAAGGTCCTATTACCGGGTAAGTCTCTAGGAGCCTAGGGTTGGGAAATCTACACAAATCGGATTGCTATCTAGGGATCTAACCTCTCCTTACCGGGTAAGTCTCGGGAAGGTAAGTCCTAAACATCGATCCTAGCACACTCGATCCAATAGCGGCTTATAAGGCTCACTACTACCTAGAGTTCATCATCTTCGGTATCTAAGAGCAAGAATCACCGGGTAGGTCTCTTCTCACACTTAGTTGCTAACACTAGGTCACCCTAGGGTAGATCTAACTCAACAAACACTAGGATTTCAACAATCTAACAACCTAACACTCAGATTTATCAATACAAGCAAGTCAGACGAAATCACGGGCAGTTCATCAAGTCCACGGCTGTGGAACCCCTTAGAACAGACTGTGATTTTGAACAGAGGCTAGATTCGAGCAAACGAAGCATCCAAGGGTATGTTTAAGTCTATCCTATCATAGTCCAAGCCATAACCATCATTTCCTTACCCTAGAATCAGATCTACTTAGCCAACAATATGCATCATAACATTCAAACTCATCAAGCATATAATCAAGGTTTCCATGGCAAGTGAATGAAGTGAAATAGAGATGAACAAGTAGAACAAGGAAATCCAAGCTGAAAATGAGTTTAAGTAAGACTTACAACCCTTCAAAAGAAGGTTCAAATCGTTCCTTACAAACCCTTGCAAACGTTTCCAACAAGTTGTTCCAAAATCTCTCTAAAAACTATGAAAAACTAAGAATGGTGTGTTCTTCTCTTCTTCTCCAATGGAAGTCTTTCTTCTCCTCCAAGAATCTCCAATCCAATCTTCCAATGAGAGAATATGTGTGAGGTAAGAGTGTGGGAGAGAATGGAGTGATGGGGTCTGCCCTCAACAGCCTGCAGGACCACCTTTTATACACCATCAAGGGCAAGGGTCGGTTATGGAGATCGTGGGACAGCTGTTGCAGCTGTGCAGGGAGAACCACGGCCTATTTCCACGCCCGTGGAAGTTCTAGTGGTCGTGGTTTTGGTGATGCAGCTTTATTTGGATCATTAAGCCACAATTTGGTACAAGGCATGCACCAACAAGGTCCCATGTGTCCTCCTTAGCTCCTAGCTTGCTTCCCAATGAGTCCGAAGGTGTGTCATCTCGAGGAACGATCCTCGAATGTATAGATTAAGCTCCTAAAGCTCCCAAAATACCTACAAAACATGCAAAAGTCCGTGTAGACGTCTATCTCGACAAATATACAAGAATTGAATGCAAACGTCATGAACTAGTGCTAAACCATGCATGAATGAGCGGAAAAACTATCTAAATGAATGCCTAAACTAACGTCATAAATCATGTTATCAAAAATACCCCATACTTAAGGTTTGCTCGTCCCCGAGCAAAGTCCCAACTATAGACTAAGAGATGACATGATTTACGAATGCATGAAAAACTGAAAATATTTTTGGGATTGTGCTTCTAATATTAGATTACCTTCATAGTCATGTTTCATGGCAAATGGACAAGCAATCATGCATCAAATGAATGAAGGCACGGAAAGACAATTATACTTAACTAGAAAGCATGCATGAAAGGGAAAGATGAAGAAGCCAAGATGATCATGAGTATATCCAATCTAGATCACTATGTCTTACACACATGCAAATAGGTCACAAGGACTTAGGAAAGAAGAGGCTAAGAAACGTTGTGATTGGGTGGGGATTTTTTCTAGGTCATGTGATGCTAATCCGGGAATGAAACTAACTCCACAATTTCGTTTTTGATCAATTTCCCACAAGTGTATATTTTCTCCTTCTTTTCTTTTCTTTTTCTTTCACTTATTTTTGAGACAATGACATTGGTGTACAAAAGCCGAAACCTTGGTGATTAGCGGGCCTCGGGCTTTTTAATTTTTCGAGGTGCTCCACACCGGGCACACATACCAAAGCTCGTTAGGACTATCGGTTATTTGACTTTGGCAAGACACAAACACCCGATTATGTGAATGGTGCCGAGTTAGTCGTCATTTAAACCAACGTCCCCAAACCTATATTTTTTTCTACATTTTTCACAACAAATTCAACACTTCATTTACAACATCTATTCATCAACAACTTCACCCCACACTTGCTTTTCACACACATCAACACACTAGCATGCTCCTATTCCCGGATGGGTCAAAAGAGGTCAAATTTTATATCAATTGAGGTGCTCAAGCAACATGATCAAGATGAGAAGTAGAGGAAAGTGAATTGCCTTAGTCATTCCTAAATGATGTGCACGAACTAGCATGCAATTTCGACTTTCAATCCTCAATCCGATCAAGGCAAGCATCATAATCACAAATCATTCATGGGATTCAAGATAAGTACTTCAAGTCCACATATGCATTCATCTATTCAACACACAAGGCCATCCATAGCCAATTCACAAGACAATTTCATCATAAGGGTCATTCCCAAGCTTAGAAGCACTAAACTTTTTTTTAAATTTTCTGATTTTTTTTTTGAATTTTCGAAATATCTATGTACAATGCAAAACATGTGACAATATTAAACTATCCTAGATGCTAATCATGCAAGTGATCATGAAAACCCTACCCCATACTTAGAAACACATTGTCCCCAATGTGTAAATGAAGTAAAGAAGAGTGAAAGAGGGTTCCCACAATGTAAAATGGTTTGCTTCGGTATTTGGGTTCACTCAAGTGGAGTGATGGTGGATGATTCAATCAATGATGGTAAAGAGCTCTTTGATGTTCATTATGGCGTCGGGACCCGCGCTAGGCACCGCTAGCCGTCCAAGTCCCACGTCCGCTTCACCCACAATTGATATGGGATCATCATCATCACCTCCATACCTTGCAAGGCTTCCATGCTACCTAGACTCTAGCACACAAACACCAAACACACAAAAATACACAAAAACAGAAAAATCAAAACCAAAACAAAAACGAAAAGGGAAAGATGTCTACCAATGGGTTGCCTCCCACCAAGCGCTTCTTTAAGGTCATTAGCTTGACCAAATTCAGGGGTATCTCACTCAAGGTGCAGTGGGGCAATCATATCCACCGGAGCTCCCGGGATGTACTTCTTCAAACGGTGCCCATTCACCTTAAAATTTCCACAATGCTCCCCTCCTATCTCAACCACTCCATGGGGAAAGATCTTCTTCACCACATAAGAACCGGTCCATCTTGACTTTAGCTTTCCGGGGAAGAGCCACAACCTTGAGTTGAAGAGAAGGACCAAGTATCCTTCACTCAACTCCTTCGGGATGAGACGCTTGTCATGCCAACGTTTAGTCCTTTCCTTGTAGATCCGGGCGTTTTCATAGGCATCCAACCGGATCTCCTCAAGAGCATTCATGTCTAGCAATCTTTTCTCTCCGGCCTCCTTGAGGTCAAAATTCAGCCACCTTATAGCCCAATACGCTCTATGCTCCATCTCCACCGGAAGGTGGCAAGACTTGCCATAAACTAGCTTGTAGGGAGTGGTGCCAATCGGTGTCTTGAAAGCGGTTCTATAAGCCCACAAGGCATCATCGAGCTTCATAGCCCAATATTTTCTCGTTCTAGAAACCGTCTTCTCAAGGATCCCTTTTATCTCCCGGTTGGAGATCTCCACTTGGCCACTAGTTTAGGGATGGTAAAGTGTTGCCACCTTATGAGTCACCCCATACTTAGCCAAAAGTTTTCCAAAGTTCCTATTTGTGAAGTGCTTTCCTCCATCACTTATGATCACCCTTGGTGTCCCAAACCTAGGAAAGATCACTCAGTTGAAGAACCACACCACAACCTTGGCATCACTTGTAGGAGAAGCGATTGCCTCCACCCATCTCGACACATAGTCCACCGCCAATAGGATGTAGAGGTTGCCACATGAAGAAGGGAATGGTCCCATGAAGTCCACACCCCAAACATCGTATATCTCAAATTCTTGTATGTTGTTCAAGGGCATCTCATTCCTCCTTGAGATGTTGCCAGTCTTTTGGCAAGCATCACAAGCTACCACAAAATTCTGCACATCTCTAAACAAGTGAGGCGAATAGAAGCCGGATTGCAACACCTTTGCTCATGTCTTGTGTGAGCTAGCATGGCCTCCACATGGCAAGGAGTGACAATGGCGGATCACACTCTCCACCTCATCCTCCGGTATGCACCTCCTAAAAACTACATCCGGTCCTCTCTTGAACAAAAGTGGCTCACTCCAATAGTAATGCCTCACATCCTTGAAGAACTTTTTCCGCTGGGCATATGACAAACCGGGTGGCACTTCTTCACACACAAGATAGTTTACAATGTCGGCATACCACGGCTCACTCCCCCTAGACACTTGAAGCAAGCACTCCTCCACCAATTGCAATTGCTCATCCCGGAATGAGTCATTAATCGGGATGTCATCTCTCTCAAGCTCCAAGGGTGGGAGTCTACTAAGGTGATCCGCCACAGAATTTTCGGACCCCTTCTTATCCCGGATTTCCAAATCAAACTCTTGAAGAAGAAGGATCCACCGAATCAAACGAGGCTTGGCATCCTTCTTTGTAAGGAGATAACGGATCGCAGCATGATCCGTATACACAATGATCTTCGCTCCAACAAGATACGAGCGGAACTTCTCAAATGCATACACAACCGCTAGCAACTCCTTCTCGGTAGTAGCATAATTGAGTTGGGCATCATCTAGCATCTTGCTAGCATAATAGATGGCATGTGTAAGCCCATCTTTCCTTTGTCCCAAAACAGCCCCAACGGCTACATCACTCGCGTCACACATGATCTCAAACGGTAAACTCCAATCTGGAGGTTGCATGATGGGTGCGGAGATCAAAGCATTCTTCAACCTACAAAAAGCTTCAAGACAATCCTTGGAGAAAACAAACTCAACATCTTTCATTAGTAGGTTAGTAAGAGGTTTAGAAATCTTAGAGAAATCTTTAATGAATCTCCGGTAAACACCGGCATGCCCTAGAAAACTCCTTACCCCCTTCACCGAGGTAGGTGGTGGCAACTTCTCTATGGTTTCTATCTTAGCTCTATCAACCTCAATGCCACGGTTGGACACCAAATGTCCCAACACAATACCTTCACTTACCATGAAGTGGCATTTCTCCCAATTCAAGACTAGATTAGTCTCCTCGCATCTTTTAAGCACCAAGGACAAGTTAGCTAAACAATCATCAAATGAAGATCCATAAACAGAGAAATCATCCATAAACACTTCCATGATGTTTTCAATATACTCAGAAAAGATAGCCATTATACACCTTTGAAAGGTGGCGGGTGCATTACACAACCCAAATGGCATTCTCCTATATGCAAATGTACCCCAAGGACATGTGAATGTAGTTTTCTCTTGGTCATCGGGGTGGATAGGGATTTGGAAAAATCCACTATAGCCATCTAAGTAGCAAAAGTGAGAATGTTGAGCTAATCTCTCTAGCATTTGGTCAATAAAGGGAAGGGGGGAGTGATCTTTCCTAGATGCCACATTTAGTTTCCTATAGTCTATACACATCCTCTACCCCGTAACCGTTCTAGTTGGGATTAATTCATTATTCTCATTAGTCACTACGGTCATCCCACCCTTCTTAGGAACCACATGCACGAGACTAACCCACTTACTATCCGAAATCGGGAAAATGAATCCCGCATCTAGCAATTTAAGGATCTTTTTCTTCACTACTTTTTCATGATAGGGTTTAGTCTTCTTTGAGGTTCAATTAAAGGTTTATGATTGTCTTCCATTAAGATCTTATGCATGCACAAAGAAGGTTTAATGCCAACTAAATTATCAATGGTATAGCCAATAGCCTTCCTATGCAATCTCAACTCATGCAACAATCTACTCAACTCATAATCATTCAAGCATGCATTAACAATCACCGGATATGTAGAATTATCACCAAGAAAAGCATACTTAAGATGAGAGGGGAGGGGTTTAAGTTCAAGTTTAGGAGGACCTTTATCGGTTGGAGACGCTCCATACAATGTTGGTTGAGATGAATCCAAAGCCATGGAAGACTCCCCAAAGCTCCTTGAAGTTTGATCAACAACCAATGCAGTTTCTGGAGAAACCACGGGCAAAATCACGGGCTCTGGCACAACCACGGCCGTGGAACTTGCAAAGCTAGCCTTTTTGAGCATTCCAGAGAGTTCCACGGGACATTCCACGGGTGTGGTTCTTCCCCCCAGGCCGTGATTTCTACATGAATTCAGCACACCTTCGTGTGCTTTAAATTCAGCTCTTGTCTCCTTTTCCAATGCATCCAAAGCCTTGATTTCTTCATTGCAGGCCTCCTCCACTCCTTCCTCCATCAAACTTAAGCTAAGAACCTTCTCCAAGGGGTCCTTGATCGAGATCGAGCTCACAACTTCTCTAGACTCCTCTTGCTCGACAATGTTGAACACATCTTCACCAAGGGCTGGCCCCTTCATCATTGTGGATAATTTGAACTTGATATTCTCTTATCCAATGTTGAAGGAGAGAATTCCATTTTTGCAATCCACCAAACATCCAGAAGTGGCTAGGAAAGGTCTCCCTAAGATGATGGGAACCGGATAGTCCGCCGGGATGTCCAAAACAACGAAGTTAATGGGCACATAAAACTTTCCTAGTTGCACCGGTATGTCCTCCAACATTCCAACCGGGTGAGTGATTGAACGGTCCGCCATGTAAAGGGTCATCTTGACCGGCTTTGGCTCTCCTAGCCCAACCTTGTTGCAAAGTGCAAGCGGGATGATGCTTACACTTGCCCCAAGATTACATAGGGCTTCATACTTCACTTCTCCCACTCCAATTGGCACAAAAAAAGATCCCGGATCTCTTAGCTTAGGAGACATCTCCTCCTTCATAGTTTGAATCAATTCAGAGGACCTCTTTGTCATCCTCACTTCTCCATACTCCTCCAACTTCCTCTTGTTGAAGAGTATTTCCTTCAAGAACTTGCCATACGCCGGCATACCTAGAATAGCATCCATGAACAGAATGTTAATATGCAATTTAGACATAAGTTCAAGGAATTTACCGAAGTGTTTGTCCAAACGAGCTCTTGCTCGTGATTGTGGGAATGGTATTGGTGGCTTGTATGGAGGTGGTGCCACATATGTTGGCTCATCTTCCTTGTTCTTTCCTCCTTCTTCTTGCAAGGTCTCTTCCTCTACCACTACTTGCTTCCCCTTGTCATTTCCCTTAGGTAATGGATCCTTCATGCTCAGCCCACTTCTTGTTGTAATGGCCAACACTTGGCCTCTCGGGTTATCTTTGGTGCTTACGGGAAGCTTTCCCGGATCTCTATGAGCTTCGCCCGCCTTTTGGAACACTTGTTCTTTCAACACCTTTTGAGCTTTCGAAATGGAGGTCACCATGCTCTCAAGACCACTCAACCTCCCAAGCAATTACTCAAACATCATCTCGGTTCTATCCTTTGGAGGTTGAGTAAATCCGGGTGGAGGTTCTTGTGAAGCCTTTGGTGGTGGAGCTGTGCTTGTGGAAGCGGGAGGGTTCAAGGCTCCATCCGGGTTAGAATATGAAAACCCGGGATGGTTGTGGTTAGGCCGGTAATTGTTGAATTGCCGGTTGTTGTTGTTGAAGTTCCTTGGGCCTTGATAGTTGTTGTAGTTTCCCCTTCCCATGTAGTTCACATCTTCCTCCTTGGAAGACAAGTTTGCTTGCACTTGCACTTGAGTGTTTGCTTGACTCTTCAAAGTTGTAGCACACAACTCCCTCAAGGACTTAAGCTCATTGTTGATTGCATCAAGCTTGAAGTTGCTCATGGTGACTTCACTCACCTCATATGCTCCCGGTTTTCTCCCATCACTCTTCCTATGGGAGTACTTCTCTATCACCAAAGCTTGTTTCTCTACAAACTCCCAAGCTTCATCTATATTCTTTTCCATGAAAGTCCCACCAGAAAGAGATTGAAGCTTGAATTGGCTATCTTCATCAAGTCCTTTGAAGTAGATTTCCAATAGCTCAATTTTCGGTATACCATGGTGTGGACAATCTAGGAGAAGGTCCTTGAACCTCTCCCAAGACTTGAATAGGCTTTCTCTATCCTTCATTACAAAGGCATTGATCTTCCCTCTTAGCTCGGTAGTCTTGGAAGGTGAGAAGAACTTAGTCAAGAACTCGGTTGTCATTTCCTCCCAAGTACTTACTCGCCCTAGTGGAATCGATTGGTACCAAGCCAAGGCTTTATCCTTAAGTGAGAAGGAAAAAGCCCTAAGCTTATGGTTGTTGTTCTCCAACCTAGGCGGCCTTAGAGTCTCCATCAATATCTCGTAGTTCATCAAATGTTGATGAGGGGACTCTCCTTCCATCCCTCCAAATTGATTATGCCAGATCATTTGTAGAATTTGAGGGCGGAGCTCATAATCATGGGATACGGGATCTCCTAAGTTCACACCCGGACGGTGCACTCTTTGATCCGGATCCATACGTTGCCCTAACATTTGTGGCTCCTCAATCATTATCAGTTCAAACCGAATATTAACCGCCGGCTGCGGTTGTGGTGGTGGTGGAGGAGGTTGTTGACGATTAAGCTCTCTTTGCACAAGAGCTTGCCTAATCTCTTCAATCTCCCTCCTAGTTGCTTCTTGTCTCTCATTGGCAAGTCTCCTTTCATTCTCCAAGAGCTCATCTCTTAACCTAATTTGCTCTAAAGCCTCATCCAACTCAGCTTGAAGATCTCTTGCGGCCATCTCCTTCTTCTTCTTAATGCTCTTAGATCTAGCCTTAAGGGTTTTCTCCGGTCCGGGATCGAATGGAGCTAAATCCTTGCCACGAGATCTTCGCATGCACCTAAAGAATGAGAGAGGTCCTGAAAATGCAAAGACACAAACCAAACAAGATCAAAAGCAACAAGAAAGACCTACACTATAAATAATCACAAAAATGACTCAATCTAGACCTAGTCCCCGGCAACGGCGCCAAAAACTTGTTACGTCTAGGAATTGATGCACGCAAAAGTCTTAAATTTATAACTCAATATATTTTTCCTAACTCCTAGCGAACCCACAGTGTATGGGTTGTTTTGTATTAAGGATAGTATTCCGAGGTCGAACACAAAGACTAAGGTGAAATTGAATCAATAGTGACTAAGGATAGTGTTGATCTAGGCTAGAAAGGAGAAAGATATAAAGAAATGAAAATCTCAATGTTTTTAGATTGGTTTTGTGGTGATCAATCACAAATCATGCAAGATTTAACAAATAACTAAGCTAGCAAGGCAAATAAACAAACACAAACACGAGATAGGCAATTAAGAGAGAAAAGCGGATTCTAGGGGTTAGAAATTCCGGTTATGGCATAGGACTCAAGCTATCTAGTCATTCCTTGGATCAACTATGGTATGTTGGGAAAGGGTGTTTCTCAAATGGAACCAATCACCGGGTAGGTCTCATGATCCACTAATCCCGCAACTAAGGTCCTATTACCGGGTAAGTCTCTAGGAGCCTAGGGTTGGGAAATCTACACAAACCGGATTGCTATCTAGGGATCTAACCTCTCCTTACCGGGTAAGTCTCGAGAAGGTAAGTCCTAAACATCGATCCTAGCACACTCGATCCAATAGCGGCTTATGAGGCTCACTACTACCTAGAGTTCATCATCTTCGGTATTTAAGAGCAAAAATCACCGGGTAGTTCTCTTCTCACACTTAGTTGCTAACACTAGGTCACCCTAGGGTAGATCTAACTCAACAAACACTAGGATTTCAACAATCTAACAACCTAACACTCAGATTTATCAATACAAGCAAGTCAGACGAAATCACGGGCAGTTCATCAAGTCCACGGCCGTGGAACCCCTTAGAACAGACCGTGATTTTGAACAAAGGCTAGGTTCGAGCAAACGAAGCATCCAAGGGTACGTTTAAGTCTATCCTATCATAGTACAAGCCATAACCATTATTTCCTTACCCTAGAATCACATCTACTTAGCCAACAACATGCATCATAACATTCAAACTCATCAAGCATACAATCAAGGTTTCCATGGCAAGTGAATGAAGTGAAATAGAGATGAACAAGTAGAACAAGGAAATCCAAACTGAAAATGAGTTTAAGTAAGACTTACAACCCTTCAAAAGAAGGTTCAAATCGTTCCTTACAAACCCTTGCAAACGTTTCAAACAAGTTGCTCCAAAATCTCTCTATAAACTATGAAAAACTAAGAATGGTGTGTTCTTCTCTTCTTCTCCAATGGAAGCCTTTCTTCTCCTCCAAGAATCTCCAATCCAATCTTCCAATGAGAGAATATGTGTGAGTTAAGAGTGTGGGAGAGAATGGAGTGATGGGGTTTGCCCTCAACAGCCTGCAGGACCACCTTTTATACACCATCAAGGGCAAGGGTCGGTTATAGAGATCGTGGGACAGTTGTCGCAGCTGTGCAGCGAGAACCACGGCCTATTTCCACGCCCGTGGAAGTCCCAGTGGCCGTGGTTTTGGTGATGCAGCTTTCTTTGGATCATCAAGCCACAACTTGGTGCAAGGCATGCACCAACAAGGTCCCATGTGTCCTCCTTAGCTCCTAGCTTGCTTCCCAATGAGTCCGAAGGTGTGTCATCTCGAGGAACGATCCTCGAATGTATCGATTAAGCTCCTAAAGCTCCCAAAATACCTACAAAACATGCAAAAGTCCGTGTAGACGTCTATCTCGACAAATATACAAGAATTGAATGCAAATGTCATGAACTAGTGCTAAACCATGCATCAATGAGCGGAAAAACTATCTAAATGAATGTCTAAACTAACGTCATAAATCGTGTTATCACTAACCTTTCCCTTGTGCTACAAAGGTGTGAAGACACTAACCTAGTTCTTAATTGGGAGAAGTGTCAATTTATGGTGAAGGAAGGCATTGTAATCGGACACTTAATCTCTAGTAGAGGGATTGAGGTAGATAAAGCTAAGATAGAGACCATAGAAAAGCTCCCTCCTCCATCTTCGGTGAAGGGGATAAGAAGCTTTCTAGGACATGCTGGATTTTATAGACGTTTTATAAGGGATTTTTCTAAGATATCAAAACCGCTTACTAATCTATTGATGAAGGATGCAGTTTTTGATTTCTCGCAGGATTGTTTAGATGCGTTTCAAAAGATTCGTGAAGCTCTAATCACAGTCCCGATCATCCAACCTCCGGAGTGGAACCTTCCATTTGAGGTTATTTGTGATGCAAGTGACGTAGCTATAGGAGCTGTGTTGGGACAAAAGAAGGAGGGCCGAACCCATGCTATCTATTATGCTAGCAAGACGCTAGATGAAGTGCAGTTTAACTACGCCCCTATTGAAAAAGAATTTCTAGCTATTGTTTATGCCTTTGAAAAATTTCGTTCTTATCTTGTAGGTGCAAAGGTGATTGTATACACAGATCATGCTGCGATCCGGTATCTACTTGCATAGAAGGATGCGAAACCAAGGCTGATTAGATGGATTCTTCTCCTACAAGAATTCGATCTAGAGATCCATGACAAGAAGGATTCGGAAAATTATATTGCGGATCATTTGAGTCGTCTACCACATCTAGAAGACGACAATCTACCTATAGATGACTCCTTTCTGGACGAGCATTTACACATCATAGAGGAGTGCATCGACAAGATAACTAAAGGTAACGAACCATGGTTTACTGATTTTGTTAACTATTTGGTTTGTCAGGAAATACCACCCGGACTATCCTATGCACAAAGGAAGAAGTTCTTTAAGGATGTCCGGAAATACTTTTCGAATGAACCTCTACTCTTCAAGAGAGGTCCTGACGGCATCATTAGGAGATGTGTGCCGGAAGACGAGATGCAAAGCGTCATCCGCCATTGTCATTCACTACCTTGTGGAGGACACACTAGCTCAAACAAGACTAGCGCTAAGGTATTGCAATCTGGATTTTTTTTGGCCTACTTTATTTAAAGATGTGCAAACCTTTGTTTCCTGCTGCGATGCTTGTCAAAGAACATGAAACATATCTAGGAGAAACGAGATGCCTCTCAACAACATTCAGGAGGTAGAGATCTTCGACGTTTGGGAAGTAGACTTCATGGGACCCTTCCCATCATCTTGTGGAAACCAGTACATACTTCTAGCCTCTGGATTATGTTTCTAGATGGGTTGAAGCAATTGCCTCTCCAACTAATGATGCCATGGTTGTAGTAAAGTTCTTTAATAGAACTATCTTCCCAAGGTTTGGGACACCACGGACCATCATTAGTGACGGAGGCTCTCACTTCATTGCCCGACGATTCGAAACTCTACTAGCTAAGTATGGGGTGACTCACAAGATCTTCACCCCTTATCATCCACAAACGAGTGGACAAGTGGAGATTTCGAATAGGGAGATCAAGGGAATCCTAGAGAAAACAGTTTCGAAGACAAGGAAGGGTTGGTCTTTGAAACTAGATGATGCGTTGTGGGCATATAGGACTGAATACAAGACTCCCATAGGAACGACACCATACAACCTTGTGTATGGGAAGTCTTGTCACTTACCGGTGGAGCTGGAACATAAAGCGTATTGGGCGGTTGAGTGGTTGAACTTCAGCATGAAGGAAGCGGGCGAGAAGCGCCTTTTGGACCTTAATGAGCTTGAAGAACTTCGCTTAAACGCTTATGAGAACGCCAAGATCTATAAGGAAAGAGCGAAGCGTTGACATGATTAGCATATCATTCCAAAGGACCTCAAAGAAGGAGATCAAGTTCTCCTCTTCAATTCGAGACTTCGGCTCTTTCCAGGTAAGCTTAAATCTCGTTGGACTGGACCTTATCTAATCAAACATGTTTTTCCCCATGGTGTAGTTGAAGTATGGGGTGAAAAGAGCGGAAGTTTTAAGGTGAACGGTCAACAACTCAAGAAGTATACACTGGAGCTCCAAGCTGAGGAGTTTGCACCTACCACACTCGAATAGATGCAAGTATGGTCTAGCTATGGACCTTAAACAAGCGCTTCTTGGGAGGCAACCCAAGGTATTGCACTTATGCTTTTGTTTATCATTCTTATAATAGATTAGTTTAGTCGTTTTTGCTTTGTTTTGCCCTCGATACCTCCCGGTATGTCGTGTTTTTGGATGTAGGAACAATGGAATAGGCAATGGGAAGAGAAAAAGTTAGAAGGAATTGACGAAACTTGGATTTTGGCACATCACAGAGAGTTCCACGCCCTAAACCACGGTCGTGGAAGTTACAGAGACCATAATTTGCAAAAATCTGAGAAAAATCACCAAAATCACGGTTCCGTACAAAACCACGGCCGTGGAACACCCCGAGTGACCGAGATTTTCCAAAAAATTTACGGTCACTATATAAACCACCTTCTTCACAAAAACAAAACAAAATACCTCATTCCACAACCCTATTCCACGACCGGAACGCCGAAATCACTCCCCCTCTCTCAAATCTTCGTTCGGAGTCCGATTCAAACGATTCTTGAGCCTAAAGTGAAGCAAATTCAATCATCTACAAGATCCAATCAACAAATCAAGTGAACAATCCCTACAGAAGACAGATTTTGGATTTTAAGAATCCAAAACCTAGGTTTTTCTTCTCTTTCTCTACTTTGTCGATTTGGCTAAATTCTTGCAAGATTTTTTAGGAGAACTGATTGGAATTGGATTGGAATTAGTCTAGGACTGTGCCTGCTAAATTTGGTGTGATTTGGTTGAGATTTGAGCAAAACAGAGCCGAACCACGGTCCTTGTAGGTTCCACGGCCGTGGTTTCTGTAGAACAGGCCGTGATTTTCCTTCTGTAATGGATTTGTTTAGGAGGAAGTCAAATAGGAACAAGAAGAGGAAAGGAGACACTTCCTCTTCCTCCCAAAACCCCCCTAATGAGCCACCATCACCCCCACCTCCTAGGATTCCAACCATCCATGAGGATTACCTCGATGCCTTGGAAAGGATCGAGAAGAGAGCGGTCATAGGACCGCGATACTTAGTGCTTGAGGAGTTAGAGCCGCTGAATGTAGTGAATGACTTGACGTGGCTTTTAGATAGAGACGGTTTGATCATCTTCTCCGCTATTAGAGAAGATGCATATGAGGAGATTACTAGGGAGTTCGTGATTTCCTTTGAGCACAGTGCCATGGATAGGACAGTTTCTTTTAGGCTGATGGAGGAGAACTATGAGTTCTCAATCTCGCAGTTTGGAACCTTCTTTGGGTTCCAAGAGACCTTCAATGGTCGGTTTCCTCGCGGCGTGTACGCTAAAGACTTTTGGGAGGACATAGCCATGATCTATGCTAGTGAGGACCGTTGGCAACCGGCCGACACCAAAGCTAAGCTCATCTACCACTTAACTTTGAAGATAGCTCATAGGGTTCTTTCCGAATGCCTTTTTCCTAGGACCGAGACCCCTCAGAAGATTAAGACAGATGAGATTTTCCTTCTCTATTCTATGCTTTATGGTAGACCTGCTGACTGTGCTACCCTCCTAGCCTCCACCATGAGTAAGCTCAAGAACAAGAGAGCCGGTAACATAGGATACGGTGGTATGGTTACACACTGCTAGGCAGCTGGGGATAGACATTTTTGCTTGTACTAGGATTGCAACGAGACCTTTGGGTCTCAATAGCCTGATGACAAGAGGTATCATCTTCCCTAGGCACCGCGGTCCACCTACCGTCGGCATGCCTTGGGAAGAGAGAGGAGGTAGAGGCATCCCGTGGCTCCCTGAGTATTCCATTATGGCCGGACGCCATAACTAGAAGCAGACCTTCGCTGCTATGCATGCGAATAGGCTAGTGGCACCTCCTTATGTACCCGATGAGGTTCCAGCTGCAGATGTTGAGGAGGAGATAGGAGGAGATGATGGTTTTGAGGGAGGAGGTGATGAGCAGGATTTTGGCACTTTTCCGGGTCAGCCGGCACACTTCCCTGACCCTCCTAGACGTTCACCACGACCCACCGGACCTTCTAGAGCCTCTTCATCTCGCCGTGCTAGCGTGAGTGAGAGGCCGACTTAGATGGACGCTCCTCCCGCTTGGTACAAAGTGCAGCCGGAGTGGATGGGAGCTCCACCACCTTGGTATAGTCAGGCACCAGCAGCACCATCAGCACCGACTCCACAGGACGCACCGGCATGGTACGGCTAGCCACCGGCTTGGTATGAGCAGCTACCGGCATGGGCCACCGACCTATCCAGGAGGGTGGAAGACTTAGAGATTCATCGGGACACACGGGCTGAGGAGCATGACATGATGATGAGAGACATATACTGCCAGCAGTTTGGGCGGAACTTCAGCCCCGACTTCCGTCCATTCCCACCACCGCCGTCTCCGTAGTGATGAGCTATGCCGATTGACAGTTTCAGCCGCCCCACCACCGTTTTAGTGAGTTCATTTTTCTTTTCTTCTTTTCTTTATTTCTTTTCGAACATTGAGGACAATGTATGTTCTAAGTATGGGGTGGGGTGTGACTATTATGTGTAATAACTCTACTACATTTGCTTGCTTCTATCCATAATACTATGCATGTTTCATTTCCATAGTCACACGTTTCATTATTGCATTGCATGAAAAAGTTTGAAAAACCCATAAAAATTTTGAAAATTTTTGAAAGAATTCTTGTGCTTCTAAGATTAGAGATGACTTCTATGGTAGCTCTCACTTGTGGAATGAGTTTTTGATGACAATTATATGCTTAAACGGAATAATGAATGGAAAAGAAATTGAATGTGTTGTTTATCCTTTCTTGCAAATTTCATAATGTGAAAGATTGATCTAAATCATATTGAGAAATTGAGGTTGAAATCATATGATGAGTTCTTATACTTCTTTATGAAATGATTAAGGCAATTCGATTTTCTTTCTTCTTTCTTTGATCACTTAGCCCCTCAATAAAAGTAATTGCCTCCCTTACCTATCCGGGAATTTGGAGGAGTTGATATTTGACATGTTTGATGTGGGAGGGCCATGAAAGCAAAATTTTGCATTCAAAGAATAGAATTAATAGGTTTGGGGAAATCAATCATGACGATGAGTAACTCGGCACCATTCACATAGCCGGGTGTTTGTGTCTTGCCAAAGTCGGATTGAGCGATATTCCTAACGAATTATGGTATGCGCATCAAGGGTTTGAGGCATATCGAAATTTGAGAAACGCCGATCTCCTAGGTTTCGGTTTTTGTGCACCTATGTCCATCTTTCAAAAAGTAAAGTCGAAAAATAATGTGAAAAAGAAGAGAGCAAAGCTCAAAGTTGATGGTGTTGCAATTCAAAGTAAAAAGAAAAAGAGTTGGGTTATTCATTTTCCCGGATTCATGCACCACATCCCTTATAGGTTTCCCTCCCTTCCGTATTCTAGACCTTACTTCAAAGTCCTTAAGATCAAAAGAATGTTATTTGACTTGGTGATCTAAATTGAAGTTTCTTATGCTTGATTTTGACAATACTTGAAGGTTATGATGTTTGTCTTAAAGTTTAAGCGATTTATGATGTTTCTTTGCTTTACATTCTTTGGTTTATGTATATAAGCGTTTCAAGGATGAATGAAGCAAGGTTTGAGGATGATCTATTTACTAGAAGCACAATTACCTAAAGGATAGTTTTGTTTTAAGATTGCATGCATATTTCATTCTAACTTGTATTCTAAGCTTTTAAATAAAAACTTGCTTGAGGACAAGCAAGTGACAAGTATGGGGTATTTTGTTAGCATGAAATATTGCGATATTCTAGGCACTTATTTTAGTTGTTTTTCCCTTATTATTGTGTGCATGGATGAAGTTTAGAAGCAATTGTTAGTTTGTTCGTCTATTTTGTCGATATGGATGTCTACACTAGCTTTGTGTTGATTGTAGGTGAAAAGGAGCTAAATAAGAGAAATTGAGAGAGAAAATAGAGTAATTGATCATGTTCGAGGATTAGGAACACATCAAGGAAGCTAAGGAAGGAGCTAGGATGAAGAATGTCACGACACAAAGGAAACTACAAGCATTTTATACTTCCACGCCCTAAATTACGGCCGTAGAAGAGTCCACGCTCTAAACCACGGCCGTGGATCTTGACATCATGAGCGTGGAGCACTCCAGTAGGTTACACGGCCTAAAGTACGGTTGTGGAAGTCACAAGGCACCGTAATCCTTTTCCACGCTCTAAACCACGGTCGTGGAAACCCATGAGACCGTGATTTAGGCGATCTTTTGACGTGTCTTTATTTGCCACGTTATATACGTAATGGGCCTGGACGGTTATTCTTTCTCGTCTTATAAAAAGGTCGGAAAAGAGAGTTTCGGGGAGCCCAGCTTCTCGCCGCTTAGACGCCGCATACATCTCGCATACACTTGGGGATAGACGGCCGCTTATCTTGCTGGGAGCATTCTTGCCTAGGGTTGATTGAAGATCGCCGAAGGTTTAGCCTCTCTCTTAGGTTTTGATATTGAAGACGGATTGACAACCTGTTCTTCGTACTTGCCTTAGATCATTGTGAGGTTTTGTGTTATACATTCTGAATCCATTAAACATCACTTCTTGTGTTTCGGATTTGAGAATTGGTTTTGAAGTTTTATTGAGTATTCGAGGGTTTTCATATTTCAATCTCTTTAAATCGAATATTGATATTATGACAATGGTTATTGGCTAAAACCCTTTAACAATTCTAAGGTGAAGGGTTGATAGTTGTGGCTTAGATGATGATAGATCGATCGTAATTTGATTGGACCCTGAGAGTTAGAGAGATATCGTCGACGAACCTAAATCACGGCTTGTTCTTGGGTTTCCACGATTGTGGTTCTCAAGATCTGACCGTGATGCACTTCAGTTTACGAACCTTGCTTTTACTTTGATCCAAGGTTAAAGATTAGCTTTAATCTAGTCTTGGCTTGCCCTTTTCTAGGTAGTAGTGAGACTCAACATCCTCTATTTCGGTTTCGAGTGTCACAACCTTAATCGTTTGAGTTTATCTTGATCCTTGGGTTACAAGTTTGGGTATTTGAGATTAATTCTTGTCCATAGATTCTTTCTATACTGCAGCCTCAACAACCTTTATAGAGAGTGCCTTTAGATAAGTCATATAAAGTCTTGGAACTTCACCGTACATTACTTTATTTTAGCATATATACCTTTGCAACTCTTGACTCTGTCCTTAGTTCTTTAGTATATCTTGAATCGATTGCCACAATTTGATACCTGGATCTTTAGGGTTGCTGTTTTCCCAATATTTGCAAAGCATTACAACTTATTTGCTTGACAATCTGAAATTGGATTTTGTTTCACAAAATCCCTGTGTTTGATACTCTAGAATACTTGCTAATCTACGTCGATCTGTACACTGTGGGTTCGCTTGTTTTTATTCTAGTTTTATAAATTTAAGACTTGATTGTACGCACGTTTTAGGGCGAATAGGTATCACCCCTTATTCCTTCTCCACATTTATCTTTGCTTTCATGTTTTACTTTGAGGGCAAAGTGTACTTCAAGTATGAGGGAGGAAATATATTTGCCTGTATAGTTTGTTTGAGTATTTTGAGTATGCTTGTTTGAGTTGTAGTTTAAAATTCAGTTTGAAAGTTTTTTTTTTAAAAAAAAAAAGAAAAGGCCAAAAAACATGAAAAAAGGCATGAAAATCCTTGGATAAACCGAAAACCTGAAATGGCGGTTTAGGCAAAAAGAAGGTAGTCCGACCAACCTTAGGTTGGTGCAAAATTGCACTTGAGGGATGTGAGTTCCAATTGAGATCATCTAAGAAAAGAAGAAGAGTGGCAAGGTGAAAACCCGAAAGGGCACCTTGGCAAAATGAGCGGCACCGAGTGTAGGTTCCCTTTCCGGCGCTTGGCGGTATAAGAAGGGGAGTCATAAGGAGGTTGTCCGGGTAGGTCACTCTTGGAGCAATTAGGATGGTAGTTTTCTCACCTTTTTCTCACATTTTCTCTCTTTTTCCTTCTTTCTTTCTTGGCTTTTCTTTTCCATTGTCTATGCCACTTACCCATGCTTCCTGAGGCCTTTGAGTCTATAAACAGTTGTCATGTGTTTTACTCGGGACGATTAAAAGGTCTAAGTATGGGACAGTTTGATAGGTGATGGAATCACTATCATTTAGGATAGTTTTTAGAGTCTTTTTTATCACATTAGTGTCGATTTATACTACTAACTCCTTGATCTAGAAGAAGAAGACTAAAAGAAGATAAAATAGGAGTTTTAGCACTTGGGAGTTGAAGACCATGCACGAAGCAAAGCTTCTATTGCCCCACCGCCCCTGCGGAGCAGTATCACCGCCCTTGGGAGTGACACCACGTTCCGGAGCGCAGCTGATAGCATGAATCATTGTCTATATTTTGGGACTTGTTTAGACGTTTTATCTTCAATAATATGCATGTTTGTATATATATTATGTGATTATATTGTCGTTTCATCTACCTTTGCGGGAATCGAGGTTTACACCAAGTTTCGCTGTAATCGTAGGTAAAATGGCACGTTTTTACATCAAAAAGGAGCAAAAGGAGTAAAGGAGTCAATGGAGCTACATTCAGAAGTCTAAGGAATAATCCAGGAATCATGATAATGGATTGAAGATTCACTTTGGACCAGATTTGAGAGATTTCACATTCAGTTGTGATTCACCTCGGTTGACTACAGAGTCACCTCGACCGAGGTGATCCAGAGGAGCCGACTCGACCGAGGCGAACACCTTGGACGCGGCAAGGATATTTTATTCTTGCTTGAGATCTTTTATTTTTGGAAGGAGGATCTTATCTTTTTAGGCTGGATTTCTGGAAGGAAGAAGATAAGTTAGCCCATATATTTTACCTATCTTTATGGGAAGAGATCTTTCTAAGATATCTTATCTTTGGAGAGTAATCTTCCTATAAAGAGGGTTGGATTTTCCACAAATCCAAGACCGGCTAAGACCCGCTATCACCCGGAAGACATTTACAGCAACAACACCCCGCATATACTCCAGTTGGGAGATTTGAAGAACCTTTTTTAAGGTTGAAGAAGGAAGTTTATAGCTTTTATAGCTTTGTGAAGGGTTTTGTAAGATTCCCTTAGATTCCCTTCATTATTGTTAGTCTTGTTGGATTTTAATCCAAGGAACGCTTGTTGTTAGATAATTGATTCAGTTATTGAAGCCTTTCTCTTAAGGTTTTCTTGTTCAATTACTCTCTTTCTTCCCATATATTTGATTATTACTTTCATGATGATGAGTGACCAATTTCCTTGTGTGATTCTAGGGTGATTGGCTGAAGGTTGTGGGAAAAACAATGACAGAATAATCTTAAATCACAGTAGGACCCTGAAAGCTCGAGTCTTTACCTTAACCCTAAGCATCTCGCTCAATCGATGAACATCTCGGCCGGGGTGAAATTCTTCTGACCGAGGTGACTTATCTGATCCGAAACTGAGAGTTAAGTGTTAGAGTTTGCCAAATCCTATTCTTATTACACCTTTCCTGGTTCAATGCAAGCCTAGGATGAGACTTACCCGGTGAGTCCTTTGTTTGTTTACCTAAGATCATAAGTATAGGTAATAAAGGTTTATCCTTTATTGGGGTTTGAGTGTGCTTTCATCCCATCTTTGTGAGTTAGCCTTAGACTTACCCGGTAAAGGTTGATTCTATTCCCTTAGTTGGAGTGTTAGTTTGAGGTTATAGTTCTTTTCCTTAATTCCTTGAGACTTACCCGGTAATAGGAATTACGGATTGGGATTAGTGAGTAGTGAGACTTACCCGGTGATCTATTCCACTTTAGAAACACCTTCCCTTTGCAAAATCTCAGCTTTGTCCGCTTATCTTTAGATCTTGAGTTGGAACCACAACTAGATGCTTTAATCCCTAGAATTGCATATTTCCTTTATTGACTTTTTATCATCCTTGATTGTTTTAACTACTTTTGTGGTTAGTAATTACATAAGCTTACCTATTCCGACTTTGTTTCACTAAGTCCCTGTGATCGACCCCTGGAATTTCTTGCTTTTTACTACGATTGACCCGTACACTGCGGGTTCACATCCTTGTTTTAAGCTTACATCTAGGGTTATAAATTTAAAGCTTGCACACACCGTTTGGAGTGAACAAGTTTTTGGCGCCGTTGCCGGGGACTTGGTCTAGACCGAGCCGGTTACGGTTGTATTTTGGGGCTATTGCCCTTGTTGCTATTAACTACTCTTTCTATGAGTTTTGTAGTTTTTAGGATATTTGATGACTACATTTGATCCGGCCTTGATAGCAAGACAAAGTGCTAGGGTGGACCATTATGAATACTTGGAGGAGAAATACTCCTTCTATTGGTTCAACAATGAAAGGGAAAGAGAAGAGGTCATTAAGCATGAACTTGCAATGTGGGATGAACTCAATGTCCCTAAAAAGATTTATGAGCAACCCCTTGAAGATTCTCTTGAATCAAGATGGGAGAGGTTGATGAAGAAGGTGGAGGAGCTCAAGGAAAGCACCCTATCCTATGCTAAGCCGGAAGAGGAGCATAAGGAAGTGCTGCAAGTTTCAAGCATCCCTCCAATCAAACCAGAAGTTTCTCCTGTAGCTTTTGAGGGAGAAGAAGATGTGGAAGATTTCGATCTAACTGTTGAGACCTCGGCCGAGGTGAAAGAGAGATCGGCCGAGGTGAAAGAAAAATCTGTAGAACTGGAAGAGAAAGATGCAGAGAACTTTGGCCAAACTACTGAGACCGTGGTCAAGGTGGAAGAAAGATCGGCTGAGTTGAGAGGGATTTCATGTGTGGATTATCAACCTAACATGAAACTTGTCCCAAGCTTTGGAGAATTTTACAAGGTACATTCTCCTACTTCATTTGAAATCCCTATTAAAATTTCTGATTGTTTCAGGAATGCACCGGAGAGTTGGAGGTCTCTTCCGAAAGAACCTCCTAAGATCAAGATGAAACCTCCCTTGAAATTGTTAGAAGAATATGCTCCTTGGATTATAAGGAGTGGAGTTTGCAAGCACTACACCGTTAAGGCGATGAAGTGTCTCTTGTTCAAGTATGGGGTCCCTCGCATGCTAAGGACCTTGTACCATCCTCAAGCTAAAGATGGGGAAGCTACTAGGATTCTCGAGAAGCTGTTTTCTCGATCAAGGAAAGGATGGGACGCCAAGCTAGATTATGTCCCATTGAAATGCAGGAAAGCTAGAAGAATTCCGGTGAGAATCAAACCGTACAAACTTGTACGAGGAAGATCTTACCATTTGTCGGTGAAGTTAGGAACCGGAACCTTTTTGGGAGAGTTTTATTATGGATGTGATGAGCACTCCGCGATGTTCGAGGTACATTGAGTAATTCCGTGGAGAACGGTCCAGCTAGCGACCTTAAATTAAGCGCTTCTTGGGAGGCAACCTAAGGTATTGTTTTTTTTCCCTTTTTCTAATCTAGCTTTAGATAGTTTGTTTTTGCTTTGCTTTGTTTTTGGCGTCCTAGACAGACAACAGGTGACATCTAAGGAAGGAATACAACCCAGGAGCACAACTGGAAGGACAGAAGTTCGAGAATTTGAGAAGACGGAGTTTGACTGAGGTACATCTCGGTTGCTGTCACAACAACTCGACCGAGATGATTTCTGAACAACCAAGGCGATTAGGGCTTCTGACAACTCACCTTGGTCCGTATCACCTCGGTGCAGTCGAGACCATCTTGACCGAGGTGACAGCAGTTTCGGAAAAGGGTATAAAAGGGGGATCGAATTCTCTCTCATCCCTCTCTCATCTTCTCGACTACGGCACAGTTTCACCTCATTTTCCCGTTCTTCGATCGATTTCGACGATTCTTGCTTCCAGACTACAAAGAAAGAGTAGAGGATCGGACTTCAAGCACGTCAGCTTATGTCCGGTGAGTACTCTATTTTCCAGACTTATTTTGACCCATTGGGACAATGTGTCCCAAGTATGGGGTATTGGATGTGTTATTTGACTATGTCAGATATTTATGTTTTATTTTGCTTATCTGAGATTACATGCATGCATATAGGTTATTTGATTGAGAAAAACGTCAAAAACTGGAAAGAAAAAAAAAATTATGACCTCGACCGAAGTAATTCTGGCCGAACGAGGTACTTCACCTCGGTTGACTAGAACATCTCGACCGAGGCGTTTTAACTGAAAGTTTCCGAAACGACTTTTGTGCTCCTTATCTGGATATGACCTCGGTGAAGACTTTGTTTACTGACTGGTTTTGAAATCTTTATACGTTTGAAAGGTTTTATGATATGTTTAAGTTGCTAAGTGCTTTGCTTGAAATTTTGGCATGTTTAATACTTTGTTTTTATCATAATTATGTTGAATTTGAAGGTTGACACCACATGATGAGTTCTCTCACTTTCTTCCTGGAAAGACCAAGACAATTCATTCTCTTCTCTTCTTCTTCTTGATCATGCTTAGCCCCTCATATACATATTTGTCTCCCTTTACCTATCCAGGAATTTGGAAGCAAGAAAGTAAAAAGCAAGTGAAAGTGAAGTTGAGAAGTTGGCTGGAAGTGAAAGTGTTAGAAAGTAATAAATAAGTTTGGGGAAGTCAATCATGATGATGAGTAACTCGGCACCATTCACATAGCCGGGTGTTTGTGTCTTGCCAAAGTCGGATTGAGCGATATTCCTAACGGGTCATGGTATGTGCATCAAGGGTTTGATGCATCTCAAGAAATTGATGATTGCTGATTTCCTAGGCTTCGGTTATTCTGCACCTTTGTCCATGCATCCCAAAAAGTAAAGTAAAAAAAGGAAAAGTATGAAATAAGTAAAGCTTATTGGTGGATGATGTTGAAAGACAAGTGAAAGTGAAGTGATATCCTTTTGCCGGATTCTTGCACCACATTACCTTCCATACATCCCTACCCTACACGTTTCTTGACCTTTCTTTTGGGAAGCCCTTGAGACCTCGAGCCTGTCGATTGACTTAGTGGTTTAAACTGGATTATACATGATTAATTTCGATGATTATGATTTATTATGCATTCTATGTTTTTATGCAAAGATGAACAACTTTCTTATATTTATAAAATGTTTTAAGCATGTTTTGATTTTAAATTTCATGAAGTATTCTCTTAGAGTGATCTATGATTGTAGCACACCATTAAAATGTTTTGAAAGACTTTTTCATTGATCTTCATGACTTATAATCCATTCTATCTTGTATTTTATATTCGGAACTTGCTTGGGGACAAGCAAGGTCTAAGTATGGGGTATTTTGATAGCATGAATTATTGTCTATATTTTGGGACTTGTTTAGACGTTTTATCTTCGATAATCTGCATGTTTGTATATATATTATGTGATTATATTGTCGTTTCATCTACCTTTGCGGGAATCGAGGTCTACACCAATTTTTGTTGTAATCGTAGGTAAAATGGCACGTTTTTACATCAAAAAGGAGCAAAAGGAGTAAAGGAGTCAATGGAGCTACATTCAGAAGCCTAAGGAAGAATCCAGGAATCATGAAAATTGATTGAAGATTCACTTTGGACCACATTTGAGAGATTTCACATTCAGTTGTGATTCACCTCGGTTGACTATAGAGTCACCTCGACCGAGGTGATCCAGAGGAGCCGACTCGACCGAGGCGAACACCTTGGACGCGGCAAGGATATTTTATTCTTGGCTGAGATCTTTTATTTTTGGAAGGAGGATCTTATCTTTTTAGGCTGGATTTCTGGAAGGAAGAACATAAGTTAGCCCATATATTTTACCTATCTTTATGGGAAGAGATCTTTCTAAGATATCTTATCTTTGGAGAGTAATCTTCCTATAAAGAGGGTTGGATTTTCCACAAATCCAACACCGGCTAACACCCGCTATCACCCGGAAGACATTTACAGCAGCAACACCCCGCATACACTCTAGTTGGGAGATTTGAAGAACCTTTTTGAAGGTTGAAGAAGGAAGTTTATAGCTTTTATAGCTTTGTGAAGGGTTTTGTAAGATTCCCTTAGATTCCCTTCATTATTGTTAGTCTTGTTGGATTTCAATCCAATGAACGCTTTTTGTTAGATAATTGATTCAGTTATTGAAGCCTTTCTCTTAAGGTTTTCTTGTTCAATTACTCTCTTTCTTCCCATATTTTTGATTATTACTTTCATGATGATGAGTGGCTAATTTCCTTGTGTGATTCTAGGGTGATTGGCTGAAGGTTGTGGGAAAAACAATGACAGAATAATCTTAAATCACAGTAGGACCTTGAAAGCTCGAGTCTTTACCTTAACCCTAAGCATCTCGCTCAGTCGATGAACATCTCGGCCGGGGTGGAATTCTTCTGACCAAGGTGACTTATCTGATCCGAAACAGAGAGTTAAGTGTTAGAGTTTGCCAAATCTTATTCTTATTACACCTTTCCTGGTTCAATGCAAGCCTAGGATGAGACTTACCCGGTGATTCCTTTGTTTGTTTACCTAAGATCATAAGTATAGGTAATAAAGGTTTATCCTTTATTGGGGTTTGAGTGTGCTTTCATCCCATCTTTGTGAGTTAGCCTGAGACTTACCCGGTAAAGGTTGATTCTATTCCCTTAGTTGGAGTGTTAGTTTGAGGTTACAGTTCTTTTCCTTAATTCCTTGAGACTTACCCGGTAATAGGAATTACGGATTGGGATTAGTGAGTAGTGAGACTTACCCGGGGTCCTATTCCACTTTAGAAACACCTTCCCTTTGCAAAATCTCAGCTTTGTCCGCTTATCTTTAGATCTTGAGTTGGAACCACAACTAGATGCTTTAATCCCTAGAATTGCATATTTCCTTTATTGACTTTTTATCATCCTTGATTGTTTTAATTGCTTTTGTGGTTAGTAATTACATAAGCTTACCTATTCCGACTTTGTTTCACTAAGTCCCTGTGATCGACCCCTGGAATTTCTTGCTTTTTACTACGATTGACCCGTACACTACGGGTTCGCATCCTTGTTTTAAGCTTACATCTAGGGTTATAAATTTAAAGCTTGCACACACCGTTTGGAGCGAACAAGATTTTGGCGCCGTTGTCGGGGACTTGGTCTAGACCGAGCCGCTTACGGTTTGCTTTTGGGGCACTTGCCCCCTGTTTCTACTAACCACTCTACTTGAGTGACTTTCGTAGGTTCTTTCTCTTAGGTTTATGCGAAGAACCTGCGCTGGGAAGGAAATCGTTCCTTACGATCCCGAACCAGAAAAGACATACAAACGACGCTTGAGAGAAGCGAAGATGGCCGACCAAGACATTTGCGATCTTGAGGCCGAATTGAAAGAGGCGTTAGAACAGCTACGCCTCAGCAAGGAAGAATTGAGACTGGAAAAAGAGGAAACTCGCGCAAGGACTGAAGCGATCGAAGCAGATATGGCAGCTTTACGAGACCAATATCTACCTCGACCGAACCCAGATTCTCGACCGAGGCAGGACCCTGCTCCAGATCCTCCACCGAGGCAGGATCCAGTTCCAAACCCTCGACCGAGGCAGGTCCCAGTACTTGTCGCCCCGGCCGAGATACTTCCACCTCGAGTGCCAGTCCGATGTGCTCATTTTGTAGGTGTTCCACAAACCCTAGGGTAGAGGATGGACCACAATCAACAACTGAGGCGTCCAGGAATCGACCTAGGTGATCCAGCGGACCATGATTATGAGCTTCGACCGCAAGTTCTTTCCATGATCCGCCAATGCCAGTTTGGAGGGCTAGAGAAGGAATCTCCGGATCAACATCTACAAAACTATGAGATCTTGATGGAGACCTTGAGACCTTCAAGGCTGGAAAACAACAACTACAAGCTAAGACCTTTCTACTTCTCTTTGAAAGATAGAGCTCTTACTTGGTATCAATCTCTTCCTCCAGGAAAAATTAGTACTTGGGAGGAGATGACGGCAGAATTCTTGACTAAATTCTCTCCCCCCTCTAAAACCGCTGAAATGAGAGGGAAGATTAATGCATTCATTATGAAGGACAAGGAGAGCTTGTCCAAGTCATGGGAGAGGTTTAAAGACATTCTTTTGGATTGCCCACATCATGGGATTCCAAAGATAGAGTTGTTGGAGATGTACTTCAAGGGACTGGACGGAAGCACCCAGTTCAACCTTCAACTACTATCCGCAGGCACGTTCATGGACATGCCGATTGACGAAGCTTGGGAGTTCATAGAGAAGCAAGCTTTGCACATGGAGAAATACTCCCACCAAGGAACTGAAGGTGGAGTTAAAAGAGTCAACTTTCAAGAAGCTCCGCCTAACAACAACAACAATCAACTCACGTCTTTGAAGAATGACGTGAAGCAATTGAAGGAAATCTTAGTTGCTCAAACCAAGAAGGAAGAGCAAGGATCAAGGAACAACAATGGATACCGTAACAACAACAACGGTTCCCGGAACAACAACTACAACAACAATAGAGGATCCAACAGCAATAATTGGAGGGCAAACAACCAAAATTCTGGTAACAATCATTCTAACTCCAATTCGAACGATTCCTCTAATCCTTTCCTCTCTTCCTCTTCTTCTTCTACTCCATTAAAGAACCAAGAGCAAGGATCGAGTTCGTTCCAGCCGGAAAAGAAAGACGCAGTGCTGGAGGCTATCTTGATCAAGCTTAGCGCTATGGAGACATCTATGACGTCATTTTCGAAGGCACAAAAAGCCTTTGAACAACAACTTGCTAGTAGGGCGAATGAAACGCCAAGAGATCCAGGGAAGCTTCCAACAAGAACAGAAAGCAATCCTAAGGACCAAATTATGGCCATAACGACGAGGAGTGGACTGAAGACTACAGATCCAGTGCCTCGGTTGGTGCCAGTACCGACGAAGACCACCTCGGTCCAGGTGCAATCGAAGAACACTTCGGCCGAGATGCCAACCGAAGTGGAGCGACAGAAAGCGGAGGAGAAAACTGAAGTTTATATTCCACCTCTTGTAGATAAACCACCACTTCCATTCCCCCAGTCAAGGGCTAGAGCACATCTAGACAAGCATTTCGGTAAGTTCCTTGAGTTGATGAATAAACTACACATTAACATTCCTTTCCTTGATGCTATTCTAGGGATGCCCGTCTATGGGAAGTTCTTGAAAGAGATCTTATCAAGGAAGAGGAAGCTGGAAGACTTTGGTGAAGTAAGGATGACATCTAAATCCTCGGAGCTTATTCAAATCATGAAGGAGAAGATGCCACCCAAGTTGAGAGATCCCGGCTCATTTTGCATTCCCATTCAAGTTGGGGATGTCACTTGTGAAGCCTTATGTGATCTAGGAGCCAGCGTGAGCATCATTCCGCTGGAGCTATGTGTTAAGATCATACTTGGAGAGCCCAAGCCGGTTAAGATAAGGTTATACATGGCGGACTGCTCCATTACCCATCCCATGGGCATTTTGAAGACGTTCCGGTTAAGTTAGGTAACTTTTATTTACCTATAGACTTCGTTGTGCTTGACATTCCCGCAGATTATCCTGTTCCTATCATTCTCGGGAGGCCATTTCTAGCAACTTCGGGTTGCAATGTCGATTGTAAGAACGCCAAATTGAAATTCAACATTGGTGGAGACGAAGTGGAGTTTGCATTACTTGCGGCTATGAAGGGAGAGCAGCTAGGAGATGATATCTTCAACATCTATGATGAAGAAGAATCAAGAGAATTGAGTTCTATCCTTATTAACGATCCACTTAAGAAAGTTATTAGTTTCAAATTAATAGAGGAAGGTATAGATGCCTCTTGTGATGCAGATATACGGAGCTTAAAAGCCCTGGAAGAAGATCCAGGAGCTAAAACTGAGAAACTAATCCGGGAGACGAAGATCCCCAGTTTCGGTTCCAGTTACAGTACCTCGACCGAGGCACTTTCTGGACCAAGCGAGGCAACTAAAGAACATCTCGGTCAACGCCTCTGCGCCTCGACCGAGGTCGAAAGCGAGATGATGTCAACTGAGACTGCTGAAAATAACAAACTTCTTACTCCCTTCTCTGACATTCATACTCAGTTGGTGGAACATACTCTCCACCAAATTTCTGATAATAAAGGACCTTGGTATGCTGATATTGTTAATTATCTTGTTTGCCAGGAAATACCACCCGGATTGACGTACGCTCAAACGAAGAAATTCTTCAAGGACGTACGCCATTACTACTGGGATGAACCGCTGCTATTCAAGCGCAGACCGGACGGGATGCTTCAGGATGCATTCCGGAAGATGAAGTTAATAGCGTCATACGGCATTGTCACTCACTTCCTTGTGGAGGGCATGCTAGCGCCAACAAGACATGCGCAAAGGTATTACGTTCCGGTTTCTTTTGGCCCACATTATTTAAGGATGTGCAAACGTTTGTTGTCTCTTGTGATGCATGCCAAAGAATAGGGAATTATCTAGAAGGAATGAGATGCCACTCAATAACATACAAGAGGTTGAGATTTTTTATGTATGGGGAGTGGATTTCATGGGACCCTTCCCATCCTCCGGAGGAAACCTCTATATTCTTCTAGGAGTTGATTACGTCTCTAGATGGGTTGAAGTCATTGCTTCCCCCACCAATGACGCCATGGTGGTTGTGAAGTTCTTTAACAAGACTATCTTTCCACGTTTTGGGACTCCACGCATCATCATCAGCGATGGAGGGACGCATTTCATCAACCGGAAGTTTAAGGCTCTTCTATCGAAGTATGGGGTAACCCACAAGGTAGCAACCCCTTATCACCCTCAAACTAGTGGACAGGTCGAGATCTCGAATAGAGAAATTAAAGCAATCTTGGAGAAGACCGTCTCTAGGACGAGGAAGGATTGGTCCATGAAGTTGGACGACGCTCTTTGGGCTTACAGGACCGCATTCAAGACTCCCATTGGTACCACCCCTTATAATTTGGTATATGGGTAGTCTTGTCATTTGCCCGTTGAGTTAGAACACAAGGCATATTGGGCGATCAAATGGTTGAACTTTGACATTAAGGAAGCCGGCGAGAAGCGGCTATTGGATATAAATGAGCTGGAGGAGCTGCGTTTGAACGCCTATGAGAATGCCAAAATCTATAAAGAGAGGACGAAGAAATGGCATGCCAAGCGCATCATTCCTAAGGAGCTTAAAGAAAGAGACCTAGTTCTACTCTTCAACTCCCGCCTCCGCCTCTTTCTAGGTAAGTTGAAATCTAGATGGACCTCACCTTATGTAGTGAAACATGTTTTCCCTCATGGTGCAGCTGAGATTTGGGGAGAAACGAATGGAAGCTTCAAGGTCAACGGTCATAGACTTAAGAAATACAAACCGGAAGTTCCGGTTGAGGAGGTTGCACCACTATACCTCATTTGAAAGACGCTGCCTGGTCCAGCTAGCGACCTTAAATCAAGCGCTTCTTGGGAGGCAACCCAAGGTATTGTTTTCTTTTCCCTTTTTCTAGTCTAGCTTAGATAGTTTGCTTTTGCTTTGCTTTGTTTTGTTTTGGCGTCCTAGACAGACAACAGGTGATATCTAAGGAAGGAATACAACCCATGAGCACAACTAGAAGGACAGAAGTTCGAGAATTTGAGAAGACGGAGTTTGACTGAGACACATCTCGGTTGTTGTCATAGCACCTCGACCGAGATGATTCTTGAGAAACCGAGGCGATTAGGGTTTCTGAAGATTCGCCTCGGTCCGTACCACCTCGGTCCAGTCGAGACAACCTCGACCGAGGTGATAGCAGTTCCAGAAAAGGGTATAAAAGGGGGTGAAGAATTCTCTCTCCTCTCTTTACCTTCTCCTCGACCGCGGCACGTCTTTTGCCTCGCTTCGCCATTCTTCGCTCGTTTTCGACGGTTCTTGCTTCCAAGCTGCTAAGAAAGGGTAGAGGATCACAGTGCAAGTGCTAATCTGCAAGAAAAACGAGCCAATCGACCGAATCGGGGTAAATATTGAATAAATCCTAACCTCGTCTTTCCCCACTGTTTTCCCTCGATTTGGGCTTTGGTTGCCCCTGCATTTGCTGAGAAACAAATTAAGTACCCCATAGGAACCTGTTGTAGTGATTTTGGGAGAAAAGAACTAGATTTTTGAGGGAATCGTTCGCACAGTTTTTCGCCTCGGTCCAGTCGACCTGTGCCTCGGCCGAGGTGTTCTACAGAGTTGTCAGGCCGACCGAGGTGACCTGACAGATTACAGAAAACATGAGTTCAGATAGACAGCTGGTCCTGAGGGACAGATCTTCCCCTTCCCCTTCTTCTTCTTCCCGCCGTACGAGACCGGTGATCCACGAGCGACACCATGTCGATTATGACCGCATAGCGGCCCGTCCAGTGATTGCACCTCGCTTCCTGGACATTTCTGCCTTTGACTGCCTCCATGTGGATGGAGATCTGAGACGTATGATCTCTATGGTGGGGCTAGATCAGTTCATTGAGATCCGCGCTCCTGCTTACTTAGAGCTGACTCTGGAGTTTGTCAGCTCCTTCACTTACCTTCCCACTGAGCGCGCCGTGAAGTACCGGTTAATGAACCGGAATTATTTAGTTCTTTTAGATCACTGGCGGGACATCTTTGGTTTCCCCGCCCCGACTATTGCTGATTTTCCCTCCCAAGATGTAGCTAGGGAGTTCTGGGGACAAATTGCTCACGTAGTTGAGCATGTAGATAGATGGCGACCTGGAGACTCCAAGGAGCAGATCATATTTCACCTAGCTTTTAGGCTGGCCCATAGGATATTTAGTGAGACTCTTCTGGCGCGTACTGAGACGCCCCAAAAGGTCAGACAGGGGGAGCTTCTGAGCTTATATTGCATGGTGACTAGAGGGATCCCAGATTTTGGTTTGATGCTGGCAGAGGATCTGCATAAGATAAAGGCAAAGGGCAAGGGCGACATCTGCTGTGGAGGCATTGTGACTCATATAGCGAGTTACCAGGATATGGACCTCAGTGCTTGTACCATGGTAGCGGCTGCCAAGCCGCTTGGACTTCAAGAGATGATCACTCGGAGGATACTGGTTCCCCGAGGACTCACTACACCATATGTGGCGATGCCATGGGAGCCTACTGCACCACAGGGGATCAGATGGTCAGTTCAGTTCTTTGTGTTTGATCCACATTACTAGCAGACTGCGTGGATCCCATTCATGGAGGATGCTAGAGAGGCAGCAGCTGCACCAGCTGAGGAGGACGAGGCTGAGGATGATGATGATGATGTAGCTGAGGATGGTGGAGTTCCTATGGATATGGGCACAGATACTGCTGGGACGAGTGTGCCGGTCATCGATTTGGATGATGACAAGACTGAGACCGAGCCGGCTGCATCACTAGTACGTCCTGCTAGGCGTAGGGTACGCCGACAGAGGGATCCAGATGCTCACCGTCGGATTGATGATCTGACGGATCAGATGATCGATTCATATGATGCCTTGTTCCTGGATATCCGTGAGATGTAGGAGAGATTACACTACCAGCACACGATGGCTGAGATTCAGTTTCAGCACGTCATGGCTATCCTTTCGACCCATCTCAGTATCCGTACGTGCCACCACCACCGCCACCGGATCGGGATTATTGAGAGCTTGTAGGATTTTCTTTATTTATTTATTATGCAGCTCGACTATGTCCGGTGAGTATTTTATTTCTTTAGACTTATTTGACCCATTGGGACAATGTGTCCCAAGTATGGGGTAGGCGGATGTACTTTTATAACTTATGTGTTTGTGTGACTCGACTTTATCAGATATTTATGTTTTATTTTGCTTTATGTGCTTATATGAGATTACATGCATACATACAGGTTATTTGATTGAGAAAAACGTCTAAAATTGGTTTAAGAAAAAAAAAATTTGACCTCGACCGAAGCGATTCTGGCCAAACCTGGAACTTCACCTCGGTTGACTAGAACATCTCGACCGAGGCGTTTAACTGAAAGTTTTCGAAAACGATTTTTTGCTTCTTATCTGGATATGATCTCAGTGAAGATTTTGTTTACTGACTGGTTTTGAAATCTTTATACGTTTGAAAGGTTTTATGATATGTTTAAGTTGCTAAGTGCTTTGTTTGAACTTTTGGCATGTTTAATACTTTGTTTTTATCATAATTATGTTGAATTTGAAGGTTGAGAGCACATGATGAGTTCTCTCACTTTCTTCCTGGAAAGACCAAGGCAATTCATTCTCTTCTCTTCTTCTTCTTGATCATGCTTAGCCCCTCATATACATATTTGTCTCCCTTTACCTATCCAGGAATTTGGAAGCAAGAAAGTAAAAAGCAAGTGAAAGTGAAGTTGAGAAGTTGGCTGGAAGTGAAAGTGTTAGAAAGTAATAAATAAGTTTGGGGAAGTCAATCATGATGATGAGTAACTCGGCACCATTCACATAGCCGGGTGTTTGTGTCTTGCCAAAGTCGGATTGAGCGATATTCCTAACGGGTCATGGTATGTGCATCAAGGGTTTGATGCATCTCAAGAAATTGATGATTGCTGATTTCCTAGGCTTCGGTTATTGTGCACCTTTGTCCATGCATCCCAAAAAGTAAAGTAAAAAAAGGAAAAGTGTGAAATAAGCAAAGCTTATTGGTGGATGATGTTGAAAGACAAGTGAAAGTGAAGTGATATCCTTTTCCGGATTCTTGCACCACATTACCTTCCATACATCCCTACCCTACACGTTTCTTGACCTTTCTTTTGGGAAGCCCTTGAGACCTCGAGCCTGTTGATTGACTTAGTGGTTTAAACTGGATTATACATGATTAATTTCGATGATTATGATTTATTATGCATTCTATGATTTTATGCAAAGATGAACAACTTTCTTATATTTATAAAATGTTTTAAGCATTTTTTGATTTTAAATTCCATGAAGTATTCTCTTAGAGTGATCTATGATTGTAGCACACCATTAAAATGTTTTGAAAGACTTTTTCATTGATCTTCATGACTTATAATCCATTCTATCTTGTATTTTATATTCGGAACTTGCTTGGGGACAAGCAAGGTCTAAGTATGGGGTATTTTGATAGCATGAATTATTGTCTATATTTTGGGACTTGTTTAGACGTTTTATCTTCGATAATCTGCATGTTTGTATATATATATTATGTGATTATATTGTCGTTTCATCTACCTTTGCGGGAATCGAGGTCTACACCAATTTTTGTTGTAATCGTAGGTAAAATGGCACGTTTTTACATCAAAAAGGAGCAAAAGGAGTAAAGGAGTCAATGGAGCTACATTCAGAAGCCTAAGGAAGAATCCAGGAATCATGAAAATGGATTGAAGATTCACTTTGGACCAGATTTGAGAGATTTCACATTCAGTTGTGATTCACCTCGGTTGACTACAGAGTCACTGCGACCGAGGTGATCCAGAGGAGCCGACTCGACCGAGGCGAACACCTTGGACGCGGCAAGGATATTTTATTCTTGGCTGAGATCTTTTATTTTTGGAAGGAGGATCTTATCTTTTTAGGCTGGATTTCTGGAAGGAAGAAGATAAGTTAGCCCATATATTTTACCTATCTTTATGGGAAGAGATCTTTCTAAGATATCTTATCTTTGGAGAGTAATCTTCCTATAAAGAGGGTTGGATTTTCAACAAATCCAAGACCGGCTAAGACCCGCTATCACCCGGAAGACATTTACAGCAGCAAAACCCCGCATAAACTCCAGTTGGGAGATTTGAAGAACCTTTTTGAAGGTTGAAGAAGGAAGTTTATAGCTTTTATAGCTTTGTGAAGGGTTTTGTAAGATTCCCTTAGATTCCCTTCATTATTGTTAGTCTTGTTGGATTTTAATCCAAGGAACGCTTGTTGTTAGATAATTGATTCAGTTATTGAAGCCTTTCTCTTAAGGTTTTCTTGTTCAATTACTCTCTTTCCTCCCATATATTTGATTATTACTTTCATGATGATGAGTGGCTAATTTCCTTGTGTGATTCTAGGGTGATTGGCTGAAGGTTGTGGGAAAAACAATGACAGAATAATCTTAAATCACAGTAGGACCCTGAAAGCTCGAGTCTTTACCTTAACCCTAAGCATCTCGCTCAGTCGATGAACATCTCGGCTAGGGGTGGAATTCTTCTGACCGAGGTGACTTATCTTATCCGAAATTGAGAGTTAAGTGTTACAGTTTGCCAAATCCTATTCTTATTACACCTTTCCTGGTTCAATGCAAGCCTAGGATGAGACTTACCCGGTGATTCCTTTGTTTGTTTACCTAAGATCATAAGTATAGGTAATAAAGGTTTATCCTTTATTGGGGTTTGAGTGTGCTTTCATCCCATCTTTGTGAGTTAGCCTGAGACTTACCTGGTAAAGGTTGATTCTATTCCCTTAGTTGGAGTGTTAGTTTGAGGTTATAGTTCTTTTCCTTAATTCCTTGAGACTTACCCGGTAATAGGAATTACGGATTGGGATTAGTGAGTAGTGAGACTTACCCGGTGATCTATTCCACTTTAGAAACATCTTCCCTTTGCAAAATCTCAGCTTTGTCCGCTTATCTTTAGATCTTGAGTTGGAACCACAACTATATGCTTTAATCCCTAGAATTGCATATTTCCTTTATTGACTTTTTATCATCCTTGATTGTTTTAATTGCTTTTGTGGTTAGTAATTACATAAGCTTTCCTATTCCTACTTTGTTTCACTAAGTACCTGTGATCGACCCCTAGAATTTCTTGCTTTTTACTACGATTGACCCGTACACTGCGGGTTCGCATCCTTGTTTTAAGCTTACATCTAGGGTTATAAATTTAAAGCTTGCACACACCGTTTGGAGCGAACAGCAGCTTGCGCCTTCGCCAACGCCAGGAACGAAGACTGTATCCACCCCTGCGCCACTCCCTCGCACCCCTGCGGGGACTTATCATGAAGAAGCAAAGACCGGCGCCCCTGTGTCTCACCCTGTGGAGCTGTGAAGCTGAAGAGTCAGTGTCACCGCCCCTGCGTTGACATTGGGCCGCCCCTACGGCTCGGCATCTGAAGCGATAGAAAGTTGAAGAGTTAGACGTTTGAATATCATTAATGATCCGCCCCTACGGAACTGCCAGGCGGCCCCTGCGGCCACGAAGAAGATCAAACGTTTTCGCCTGAACCGCCCCTGCGGATCTGAAGGCCGCCCTTGCGGTTCAGCGACAGAGACTTTACTCCGGCTGTTTACACCACCTTTATGGCATTAAAGGTGGTTGTTTTGGCCGGCCATTTACTCTCATTTAGTGCCATTTGTAGTATAAAAAGACCCATGGTTGATTGCTAGAATCATCCATCATTTTCCCACTTTTATTCTCTCTTGCTTCCTTTGTAATGAGTTTCTAATTGTCCTTGCTACATTGGGTTGATTTGAGGTTGCATTATTTCTTTGGTTGTAAGTTTCCTTTTTATATAAGTTTTATTCAGTAATATTTTTTTTCTTGAGCTTCATTTATCTAAATTGCATGTTTTCATTATCACTTAAGATTGATCACCTTAGGTTCTAAGTGCATGCAAACAACTAGGATTAATAGATTCCGGGTTCGGGTCTTTAGTCTAGTAGTAACCTTTAAGTAATAACGGGTTGTAATTGTTGAAGGAAAAGAAACAAAATTATAAAGATTAGTTTAACGGTTTTAATCTTCTCTTTATATCCCTTAGTCTTTGTTTGAAAGCTAACTTGTGACTTGTTCTTGTAGGTTTACGGAACACTAACTTGTTAAGTTGAGTTGATGTCAGTTGACTCAACACATACATATGATCAGGACTGGGACATTACTTGAAATTTGAAAAGGAACTCACCAAAGTAGTAATCGCATGCTAAGAATCAACCTAGTGTAGATTCACTCATCATCATCTTATCAATCTCATTTACTTGCTTTTTAGTTTTGTGTGCATCAATTCATTCCAAAACCCCCCTTTTTGTTACTTTGTCCCATAATCAATTATTGAATTTAATAAAAATAACACAAACTCTCTTGGGTTCGACCCTTACTTAATCACTATACTTGTTTTAGTGTTGAGTTCGGAAATTATTTTGACAAGATATAAACGACCTTAGGATAAGTATCTAGTCACACCACTATCATCCATACTTCAAGAATGAGTTGAGTTTGTTTACCTTTACCCTTAATTGCTGGATTCTTTTGATGCCGATAGAAATGATGACTAACATTCTTGGTGTCATTGAGGTTTGAGTCACAAGCATAGGTTGTCCCGCAATATTTGCACTTAGGTCTACGAAAAATTCTTCTCATCCATATACTCATCATACCCATCTCAAAACTCTTTCCTTTTCTCTTTTCAACTACTTTGCGACAAGTTGATTGTGATGACACATCTCATTTTTACATTCTCAAAGTTTTCTAGAGACTCGTGGGACTGATCAATACTCAAACTCAAAGGGTCCATAGTGGATGGAGATTGCGCCATCTGAAGAAAGAAAAAAAGTTAAGGCATCAGAAAAAAGGCATTCACCTCTCAAATGTCCAATTCAGATTAGAAAAAAATTCCCCTCCAACTTAGGTTGCATGATAGTTTCGTAGATAATTCCATGGATAGTGATTTACTCATAATTCTGAATTTCTGATTTCTGTATGCTTCACCAACATCAGTCCAATAGGCAATAGTACATCTCCATCAAATTCAATACCAATTAATTATTAATACACATTAAAACATATAAATTGGTAATCTTGCTCAATCAATCAATACTCAATTTCTATTCTAAATATTCACAAGCAATAAAAATGGACATAGAAGAAGCAAGCAATATTCATAATATTCATTCACATGAGACTTAACAAGTAGTATATCAAAATTCATAATATTCATTGACAAAAGACTTAACACTCATAAAAATGGAAGAAGCAAGAGAGGTTTAATACGGCCTTAGCCGACGAGACTCACGAAGGTCTGAGTAACCAAGTTTGAGAGAGCCGGAGAGGGCGAAGGCCTCACGATTTTGAATAGGAAATAGAAGAAGCAAGAAAGCAAGCTAATCCGATGAGCATAATCCGCTTCCCTAAATTACACGCAGAGCAAAATGACATTAGAGTTATAGAATTGGAGTGTTGAAAGTGTGATGTTAGAGGACCTTCAATTACTAGAGTTTCTGAATAACATACCTTGCACAATTTACATCTCCAACAAAGGTTAGTTTAACACTTCAGCCGGTGAGCTTCAGTCGAGAACCCTCGTCCGATGAAGAAGGAGACGCCTAGGCTTCAAGAAAAAGATTGAAGCAGATTTCACGAATGAGAAGACTGAGTTACATAATTTACATAAGATTGAGAAGACTCACCTGAGAGTCGAGAGAGATTATGGCGAGGGTCGTCACCTAAGATGAAGTAGCGACTAGCCGGAAAACATCGAAGTCTGGCCTATTGGACATTGCGAACTGAGGAAATGTCTTGAATTTGGATGCATGATGAAAAATTTTGAAACTTCACCTGACTTTGGATATCTCCTCACATTGATATAGTAACAACGTTGCTCTAGCGTGTGGAGTGCTAGTTGGAGTGGACCTTCGTCCTTCAGCTTGTAGCATCATGATCTTCAATGCAACATTGTATACTTGTGTTATGGTTGAAATGTTGTGGTGTCATCCAATTGTAGTGCCTTTAAAATATTTTTTGGCTTGAAACCTAACCGAAGTTCACGTCTCACCCTCCGAAACTGTTATTTCGTCAATCGGTTAGCATATGTGTCCCTTTAACTGCTCGGGAAGTGTATGGTTGTGCACCCCACGTATAACATGCAACGTCCATTTATCAAATTCACTTTACACTCCCTCAAGCTCAAATGAACACCCGTATTTTCTTGATTTGTCTGATCGGCTAGACGATGCCTCGGTATCAAGATCAACGTCTTTCTTCTTCCGAGAGGTTCCGAAACATATGCATGTCAAACGAAACGTAACGAATCCCATAAAATTTCTCCATGATATACTTGATACTAACACCATGTTCATAATTCCTCCCCTGAATCGAGCCCAACCAACCATTGTCTCACGATCATGGAAAAAACCGCGAATTTCAAACAAGCTCGTATAATCGGTCTCTTCATCACACGAATAATTCGGTAGACCCTAGTTCACATATGATAGAAATAAGAATTCTTGTTTTTCAATTTAATGATAACTTACAATAAGTTAAAATATACTTACCTCAAAATGTCGAAGAAACTCGTCTAGCTGATTAAATATTGTATCACGAATGAAATCAACATCTCATCATCGTCTTGTGTTGTCATTTTAGGTAACGTTTTTTCGGAGAGTTTGTGAGCGTTGATCACTTCTTTTGGGTCTCAATATATATAGCCGATGGAATTACAAAACGTTTGAATTACAACGGTCATAACAACGGTCATATTTTAAATTTATTACCGTTAAACAACTATCCAATTACAAGGTCATAATCATCACGGATCCGGACCCGTATTTGTGAAGATTATGGATCCCGGATCTGTTTTGAGTTTGTGAATTCCATCTCATCATCGTCTTGTGTTGTCATTTTAGGTAACCTTTTTCATAAAATGATAGAAAAATAACACTAAACCCTAAATTGCAACCATGAGTTCATATCCGATACGGGATCATGACGAGACCATGACGACGCCACCCGACGAGTTTTGACAAGGCCATGACAACGTCACCGACGTCACCAAAAAGCTTAGGACAAAGCCATGCCAAGCTTTTGAAAAGACCTTGAAATAAATCTTTCAGCTCACCTCTCCCTCTTTTATTTTAGCCCACTCACTTCCTTATTGCTTTATCCGTACCACACTAGCCCAACACTTCCTTGCCTCTGCCTAGCTAGCCTAGGAAAAGACTAGCCTTGCGTGTCCCTCTCTTCAGCTCGTGCAGCCCATTCCTCGTCAGCCCGACAATGAGGTTCAACCCTTCTACGCACGTCTGTATGCGGAGTGGACGTTATAGATCTCCCTCCTAAACGATCCCTGAAATCACGCAGCAACCTCCACTTTGGCGTCCAGATTCACGCTTGGATGGATGTTACAGATCTCCTCGTTTATGCGCAGCGTTGTAACGGCCGGAACCGTAGAATTCTCCTATCACCTCCTAGCCTACACGTGAGTAACAGTGGTCCGATGTTCTCCTTCTGCCCAAGCGACAACATCCTTTTGCACGCAGTGATCGTTTGGCTTAGGTAAGTCTAGTTGTCCATCTTCCTTCCTTGCGTCTCCTTCGACTACACCATCTTGATCGGTTGCATCTTGGCACAGTAGAACCGAGCCTTTGGATAAGCACCACAGCAGCCCAAGTCTGTCGCCAGACGCAGTAACATAAAGGGAGTCATTTGCCTCCTTCTTCCCTTCTCTCTTCTCCAACCTTGATCTGAGCATGACCCGATGTGCAGCGTTTAAGGAGCCTCCCTAGTAGGCATATATCACAGACAAATGGTTGTTACCTCTAAAAGAATAGTAGTCTAAGTTCTCTTGCATTGGTTTCCTTGGCTACCCGAAATCGATCCTCGCCTCCATCGTACACCATGCTTTTTTGTGTGCCACACCAGGGACACCATCTGGCAATCCATGAGCAAGGACTCAGACACACTCTCACACGTGGTTAGAGTGACTCTCAGTCGAGACCATAGGACCCAAGGACTCGAACCCAAGACCTGGTGCACTACAATGGAAACACCACATAAGAAACTAGTGAGACTCGAACACAAGATCCCTTGTAGATCCTAGAAGTTAGAATTCCAGAAAATCTGTGTGTTACATTCATGACATTAAAACACCATTTTATGAATTTCGGTTTCCTTATTTGTTCCTTGTTGTAAGATCCTAGTAAAGTTGTTGTCAAACTAAGGTCGGGACCTATTGTGAGGTCCTAACCAGTAGCTTCATGAGTTCTAAGAATTTGGGGTGTTACAACATGGTATCAGAGCTCTAGGTTGGCAACAATGGCACTTGAAATCTTCTAAGGGACCGAATAAGTAAATAAACAAAACCCGAAAGAGGTTTGAACTTTTCAAAGAAGCTTTTGGTTTTCAAAGTACATGCATAATAATTATATGAGGTCCTTAGCTGAGATAGCAGGACGAGACCCTCACTTCGTTAACACACCTAGGTAGATTTCCAAGAGTGTCAACGCGAGGATAAGTAAGCTCAGCTTATGAGCATTATATTAGGTGAACATCCGGACAACTACCTCGAACCCCAGAAGGACGTCAAAGTGGAAAAAGGGTAAGGACTCCAAGACAACATCAACGGCAATGACAACCATATAAGGAGAGGACCTCGAAGCAAATCAACATAATCAAAGGGAGAATATACTTGGGATTAGTTCCGGAGAAGCAATGGGCGACCAGCAATTATGTATTTGGAAAGGGCAACTCATAGGTTCTTGCAAGTGTGGTGTAAAGTGACGTTACAAACAACGTGGATGCCTCCAGAAACACACATAGGCATGAAAGTCAAAGTGAAATATAGTAGCGATCCAGACAAGAGACATTGAATCTAAGCTTACTGACATACCAGAAGGTGAAAATTTGATGCTAGAAGCATGGCGGAATATAATCACTTTCGACAAGCTACTTGACACCACAATCAGGATGGAAAACCGAGACAATCACAAGCATAGGAGTTAAGATACATTATCCATTAAAATACGAAGAATTAAAGAGCCCCAAAATGGAAGCTTACGGGTTGCTAGGAGGTTGAAGGCAGATTTCACCAACATGAAAGTGGAGTGACCTCCTAGAACACACGAGAATTACCACAAGGATCGGGATACAACAAATACAGGATTCTATACAAGCGACATTATAAAGCAATACCAACGAGGGAGGAAGAATGTGTGAGAATGAAGTTGGTAGACCCGAGTGTCCATAATAACTCCTCACTCTAACTCTTCACTCACAAAGAGAATAAAATTATCAACACTAACGGTTCATACCAAAGGACTGCAAACCAACCGTGACTAGGGTAAAAAGAATCATGGAGACACACCTGCAAGTTATCATGGAAAAATTGGGTAAGACCGTTGACGGAAGAGGGATGATACAGTTGGACTCATGAGAGCATATCGATCTTATAGAGAGAAAGAGAAGTGTAGATTATAGAAGGAGCTAAAGGAGTAGAAACATAGAAACTGGAAGATATAGACTTTCACCAAGTATATCGAACTTCAAAAGAGGTAGAAGAAAAGTACGTCTATGATCTTGTAGAAGGTCAACTACAGACTAATTGGTAACAACTGAGACTTTACACGTGCGGGTTAACTAGTGGTGACTGATTGACAAATAAGAAGAGTAACCACAGAGTTACAAAAGAATTTTATCGACATGGGGAGAAGTCCTTAAAGAGATCAACTACTAAAATTGTGAACTCAAATCAATATGAGTACTAGTAACACTGAATAAGTTCAAGTCAGTAACTCTAACTAAAATTTTTAGAGGAATAGTTAACGGTAACCCTTATATCAGTAATGGGATAAAGAGGATTGTTGTGAGCAATTGCTTTCCTACTAACTAAGGAAATTTTACAAATCACAGTTAGTACAGATGGATTCGTATAAGAAGAACTAGAGGAGTACGAAGAAGCAGATGATTTTGACCAAATCCTACGTCAGTCCAAATAGAGAGTACTTAGCATTCCACACAAATGAGATTGATAGTGCTCTTTCGAGAAAAAAATGGGGTCAATTTTCTAGATTGACAGAGGAAGCCCTTGTGTCTAAAGATGTGACACAAAATAATTGGAATTATAGAGGCGACACAAACATAGAAAGTATGATTTAATGCCTTGATGAAATGTCTTATCGATTTGTGAGGTGATTGTAGATTGAATATACATCTTTGCTGGAACAAATGTGAGAAAGAGTAAAGTTGAATGACTGAAGAATGTTATACGGAAACTCGTACCACCCATAAGATGATTACCGAAAAGTGTTTATATAAGAGTTTACTGAAAAATGGTAGCACTCTAAACAACCAATCTTGATAAACGGTCATAGGTGGATGGAGGAGTAGTTTTGGAACCGCGTACAAATGGTATGCCTTGGAGTCTTCTCTCGATTGATGAGAGAAGAATTGATGAAAACACAAAATCTAATAAACATAATCCGTACAGGTTGTACGAGAAAGCTTAAGGGATTTAAGTACCATACTTGTGGTAAGGATTTAGAAGATGGTAAAGCGACATGAGTATAAGGACAACATAATAAATGCGAGTTGAGAAATTTGATTTTTGAGAAAAATCATATGCATTGGAGGTTTCTTATCCAAATGGTACCAGTAGATGTTTAATAAAAGTCATACTATCGGCCTGATAACACTATGATGGATAAGGTGTAAACCAAGCGAATAGCTTAACCAGTGCAAAGGAAATTCTTGTATCAAAAGGGAGGGTTATACTAAATTTAAATAAAGTGTTGAGATGAGGATGCCTTATGGAATCTATGCTAGAGTACAACGTAACTGAAGTTCCAACACGGAATGGGTGGTAATGATTAATTGACAGTTAAGGACCGATTCAGAGGAAGAAAGTGTTATAAGATGAGTCACCTAGTAGAAGAATTTACAAGACAAGCATGAGAGACCATCATGTGGTTGACTTTATTGTCTCGGTGTAGACTTATTACCACACCTCGAGAATTTGGAGTTAAGTATACGTCAAGATTGTAAATAGATCAAGGTAAGGACTTGTAGGTCAACGTGAGGTGCCCTACGTTAGAGGTCAAAGGAGATAGTGGAAGGAAAACCACATTGAGTAGTCCTGACGAGTAGTAAGTAGGGTTCTGAAGAGACCTAAGTGAATTCCGAGAAATTTTAAGACCGCACGTCCAATCCCTCCAATGAGGCGTGATCGGTGAGGATTCTAAGGAGTTTCTAGACTGATTATGAAACCCAATGGGGGTCGAGGACCATAATTTTAACAGATATGGATGGTTTATCTCGAGGTTTTGAATAGCCAGTACTCACGGCTAGATTACAAGCCTACTCTTTACCATAGTAAATCATCTCTAGACTGATGGCCTGTTTGAAGAGAATCTTGTTGTTATACAAGGGAAATTACAGGCGAGAGTTGGAAATTATCCTGACTAACAAAGGACGCCAGTATGATTAATGGGTAGCGACAAAGTAAACAGACTAGCACAACGGAAGTGTGGTGGGCCCATGTAACTCGATGTTATGTCAACTATGACCCCAAGTTAAGGAAATATAAATCGATATTAACATCTCCCCGTGGAGTGTGAGTCTGGGTATAGCAAGCTGAAAGCCAAACCAAAGGGAGGTGATAATTCATCAATGGAGAGGCGGTCCGACTGAGTCATATTATGGGGACAAGACCAAGTGAGTGGTCTTACAAAGAGCATTAGACACTTAGTAAATTGCCGGGATATGTCTAAATCATTGTTTCAGAGTTGATAGTCGGAATCTTCCAAAAGGTAGAAGTAAGTGGGCACAGCGAAAGGAACAAAGTTTTATAGTTATTTATAGTAGAGTCATCAACACAGATGGAAGAGGGTTTCGTTGAAATCTTAAGAAGGATTGAGAAGTTATTTATCAACCATCACTTCTACCCATACTAGAAGGTGTACACATAGTGTTCACGAGTAAAAGTTAAGGGAATACATACTGGATCTGGGACATGTCATCAACTATGAGAAGTTGATAGTTGAGCTAGATCATATTTTTTGGAGTACTAGTAACCATCCTAGAGCGTAGTACTAGACGCCTACAGTCTAAGGATATACCGATATTGAGGATCTAGTAGTCTAGACGAGGAGCCGAGGAGGCTACATGGGAGACGGAGGAGAGCATTAGGTGTAGCTATCATAAGTTCTTTGCGGAGGTGGCCGCTACTTCAGTATCGACGAGTTAGTACTCGGATTTGTTTTGCATGTTAGAAAGTTGGAGTAAAAATTTAGTAGAAACCGAGTTAGATACTCCTATTGAGGGAAGTCATTTGATTAGATGCCCTTATTCTGAGTTTTAGGACAAAACTTATTTTAAGGGGGTACTGATGTAATATCCAAAAATTTCTTTCAATCAATTCCGAATCAAACCGGATTTCGATCCGTTGACCTTTTCATTTCACCTAACTTCCGGTTTTATCACAAATTTTATCATTTTATGTAAAATGATAGAAAAATAACACTAAACCCTAAATTGCAATCTTGAGTTCATATCCTAGACGAGATCATGACGAGGCCATGACGACGCCACCCGACGAGTTTTGACAAGGCCATGACGAGGCCATGACAACGTCACCGACAAGCTTAGGACAAAGCCATGACAAGCTTTTGACAAGACCTTGAAATAAATATTTTAGCCCACCTCTCCCTCTTTTATTTCAGCCCACTCACTTCCTCATTGCTTCAGCCATACCACACCAGCCCAACACTTCCTTGCCTTTGTCCAGCTGATGACATGAATTATATACCATTATAATCATGCATATTGTAGAGGTTTACCTCAATTTACCTTGTATTTGGAGAGAATTTGTGTACCTTTTAGGCTTATTTCATTTATATTCCGAAAATAGAGATCTACACGAGTTTTGGTTGAATTATAGGTGAATTCGGTGGATTTGAAAACAAAAGTGGAGCAAGGAGCATCTAAGGCTAATAAGGAAGCTTAAGGAGTCTTAGAGGAGTCACAAAGAGCAAAAGAAGTGTATAAAAGAGTCACCAAAGGGAGGAAGGAAACAAGCCAAGAGACGAGCAAGTTCTGTTTAAGAAAATCGAGTCAATTACCATAAAAATCGGACGATTTTCCTCCTAGAAAATCGCACGGTTTTCTTCTTTGTTTTAAGGGCACGATTTTCTACAGCTTTCGGCAAAAGAAATATCACGACCCAAAGCCCATCACTTGTGGGCCTGAGACGTGTTTTGCCAAGCGGCCCATTATCAAGGAAGTATACATTGGAACCCTAGGAACAAAAATCGAGAGTTCGCGGCGGGAGAGATTTACACGATTTTGCAGGATTGAAGATTCTTGGAGAGGGGATTGAAGGAAAGTGCCAAGAAGTCAATCTATACCATTGTTGTGAGATCTTTTGTTTCCCTTCCGATTCTTGTGATTTGTGAACACATTATTGAGTGTTTTGAGAGATTCTTTGATAGTTTTTGAGATTTGATTACAGATTCAGAGATTATTTGGTTTTTATTCAAAGTTCGGGTTTTATTTGATTTTATTCATTCAACCTTGATTTTGATTTGATTATGAAAATGGTTGGCTAAAAACCTTGTGATTTTGGGGGAATAGTTGATGATTGATGCTTAGATGATTATAGACTGAACTCATTTAACCATTTGGACCCTGAGAGTTGAGATTTAACTTTGCGACAACAGGAAAATCGACATGTTCTTGATGAAATCGGCCGATTTATCTATGAACAACACGATTTATTTATCTGACGATCTTTAATTGATTTATTCTTTAACCAAAGTTAATTCTTGCCTAAATCCCAACCTTGCTTAACCTTTTTAACCTCTATTTAAGTGTGTGAAGAGACTTCATCATTGATTCTACATTTAATAGCTAAAGATTACAAGATTTGGGTAATAGAGAGACTCAGCATCCTTTATTAAGGTTTAAGTGTGCTTTCCATCTTTACCTTTGAGAGTCATATCCTAGGGTTTTGGTTGGTTAGTTTGAGTGTAATTCTTATCCTTAGATCTTTCTATATTGCAGCCTCAACAACCCTTATAGAGGGAACCTTTGGATTAGATATATAGGTTTTGAAACTTCGTCGTACGATACCTGCCTTTGAAACACATAACCTTGGCAACATCAACTCTGTCCTTTGATCTTTAGAAGTGTCTTGAATCGAAAGCCGCAGTCAGATACTTGAATCCTTGGAATCATCTGTCTTCTTTATTAATCACAAAAGCTTTTACACTTTGTCAGATATTTGAAATCGATTTTATTCTCACCAAATCCCTGAGTTCGACTCTGGAATTTCTTGTCATACTACAGCTGATCCGTACACTACGAGTTCGCTTTTGCTTAAGTTCTAGATATAAATTTAAGACTTTGACGCACACACTTTTGAGCGAACAAGTTTTTGGAAGTGTGCTTTCCATCTTTACCTTTGAGAGTCATATCTTGGGGTTTTGGGTGATTAATTTGAGTGTAATTCTTATCCTTAGATCTTTCTATATTGCAGCCTCAACAACCCTTATAGAGGGAACCTTTGGATTAGATATATAGGTTTTGTAACTTCGCCGTACGATACCTGCCTTTGAAACACATAACCTTGGCAACATCAACTCTATTCTTTGATCTTTAGAAGTGTCTTGAATCAAAAGCCGCAGTCAGATACTTGAATCCTTGGAATCATTTGTCTCATTTATTAATCACAAAAGCTTTTACACTTTGCCAAATATTTGAAATCGATTTTATTCTCACAAAATCCCTGAGTTCGACTCTGGAATTTCTTGCCTTACTACAGCTGATCTGTACACTGCGGGTTCGATTTTGTTTAAGTTCTAGATATAAATTTAAGACTTTGACGCACACACTTTTGAGCGAACAAGTTTTTTGCGCCGTTGCCGGGGATTTAGTCTAGACCAAATTCGGTTTTCGGTTGTCTGGCTTGGGAGCTTTTGCTCTTGTGATTTGATTTGCCTACTTGAGTGATTTTTTTTGCAGATTCTTTAGGTATATGCGAAAGACTAGATCTACCAAAGATCTAGTTCCTTTTGATCCCGAATTGGAGAAAACATTGAGAAGAAAGTTAAAAGAGAAAAAGATGGTTGAAAACAATGAGAGAAACATCCAAGAGGAGTTGGATGAAGCTAGAACTCAACTCAAATTGAGTGAGAAGGCTCGTATGGAAGAATTAGAGCGTCATCAATTCCAAATAGATGAGCTCAAGGCTATGATGCTAGACATGAATTTGGAGATGAATGACTCTAAGAAGAAGAAAGTCAAGCCAACTAAGTCCGTTAGAGCTAAATCATCCGACGATAATGACATACCGGACCTAGAGGATATTACACCACTAATCGGTCCAGTTCGTGATAATCCTAGACCACAAGTTAACCCTCGTGTTCCCTTTGGAGATGTGAGAGTTGCTGATGGAGGGGATCAACCACAAACCCTTGGACAAAGGATGGATCCAATTCAAGAACCACGCCGTCTAGGTGTGAATTTCGGAGGTGAAGACGTCCAGGATTTCAGGTTTAGCCCCAAGTTATTACCATGGTTCGATAAAGTCAGTTTGGTGGAACGAGTGTTGAATCTCCACACCAACACTTGTAGAATTTCGAGATTCTCATGGAGACATTGAAGCCGAAGAGGGCTATCAACAACAACTACAAGATCAAACCGTTTTTCTTCTCTTTGAAGGACAAGGCTTTGTCTTGGTATCAAGCTCTTCCAGCTGGAAGACTTAACACTTGGGAGGATTTATCTTCGGAGTTCCTCACCAAGTTCTTTCCGCCATCCAAGACGGCGGAGTTGAGAGGTAAGATTAATGCTTTTTCGATGAAACCTAATGAAAGTTTGTTTCAATCTTGGGAAAGGTTTCAGGATCTATTATTGGATTGCCCACACCATGGCATTTCAAAGTTGGAATTATTGGAGATCTACTACAAGGGACTGGATGCGGAAACACAATTCAAGCTTCAATCTCTTTCTTGTGGTACATTTATGGACATGAGAGAAGATGACGCTTGGGACTTCATTGAGAAGCAAGCCCAAGTAATTGAGAAATATTCTCACCAGAAAGTGGATCCGAATAACCGGAATCAAGGGGATCCGGGAGCTAAGTTGACTCAAGCTGCACAAACTCAAATATTCTCCCTCAACAATGAGATCAAAGAGTTGAAGGAAGTCATAAAAACTAGCCTTCAAAAGGTAAAGAAGCAAGAGGCCAACTATCTAGGGAGAGATAACAACCAAGGCAATAGGAATGACTACCGGAACAACAACTGGAATAACAACAATAGGAACTCCAACAACAACAATTGGAGATTCAACCAACAAAACTCCGGTAATCCCTATTCCCAAAATCTAAATTCTCTAACACAACCATCTTCTTCTACTCCTTTGAAAAGCCAGGGTCAAACATCGAATGATTCGGGCAAGCCGGAGAAGGACAAGCATGATGCTATGATGGAGACAATCTTAGGAAAGCTCCAAGGATTAGAGAATCACATCACTTCAGTTGACAAGGCACAAAAAGCCTTAGAAAACCAAGTGTTCAGCAAGGCCGGAGAAGTTCCTAGAGATCAAGGGAAGCTTCCCGGAAAGACGGAGGACAACCCAAAAGGAAGGGTGATGACAATTACTACTAGAAGTGGTGTAACAACCACCAATCCGAAACCCAAACTAGTTGAGACCTCCGCTGAAAAAGGAAAGGAAAAGGAAAGAGAGAAGGAAGATGTCTATGTTCCTCCTCCCGCTTACAAACCACCTCTACCTTTCCCCCAATCTAGAGCAAGAGCGCGTCTAGATAAACACTTCGGTAAGTTCATTGATCTTATGAGTAAGCTGCATATTAATATACCTTTTATGGATGCAATTTTAGATATGTCAGCTTATGGGAAGTTCCCAAAAGAGATCCTCTCTAACAAGAGGAAATTAGAAGATATTGGTGAAGTCAAGATGAGCACGGAGTCATCCTAACTCATCAAGACCATGACGGAGAACATGCCACCAAAGTTGCGTGATCCAGGATCGTTTTGCATACCCATCACCTTAGGAGAAGTCACCTATGATGCACTTTGCGACCTTGGAGCAAGCGTAAGCATCATACCACTTGCTTTGTGTAAGGCGGTTGGTCTAGGAGAACCTAGACCGGTGAAGATGACACTTTACATGGCCGATCGTTCCATCACTAGGCCCGTTGGAATCATAGAAGACATTCCCGTAAAACTTGGTAAGTTTTACATTCCTATAGAGTTTGTCGTTCTTGACATTTCTGCAGATTATCTAGTTCCCATCATACTTGGGAGACCATTCCTTGCAACCTCCGGTTGTATGGTTGATTGGAAGAATGGAAAGCTATCCTTCAATATAGGGGAAGAGAAAGTGGAATTTGTACTCTTCTCCTTAATGAAAGAGCCAGCTTTGAGAGAAGATGTTTTTAACATTTTTGATGAAGAAGAGTCTAGATAAGTGGTGAGTTCAATCTTGATAAAAGATCCACTTTAAAAGGTTCTTAGCATGAGTATCATGAAGGAAGGAGTGGAGCATGATTGTGATGATGAAGTCAAAGCATTGAAAGATACAGAGGAAGAGCCAGAGGCAAGATTTGAAGAGCTGGAAAGAACCCCGGAATCTGTTGAAAAAATCGACCTACACAAAGAAGATCACACGATTTTTGAAGAGGCAAGTCGATTTTTTACAACAGGAAGAAAAATCGTCCCAAAAATCGGACGATTTGCAACAAGGGGGGTCGATTTTTCGGCAATTTCTCCGGTTTCTACAAACTCGATTGCAGTTGTTCTTAACTGTGATAGCACACTTCCTCCACCTTCAGAGGCTTCTCCCATGCCACTAGATGATCATGAATCATCAACCAAGGCACCTCCTTCATTGGAATTGAAACCACTCCCTACACACTTAAGGTATGCATTCCTTGGGCCTAACTCTACATATCCTGTTATAGTTAGTGCAAATCTGAATGATGATGAACTTGAGAAACTTATGAATATTCTAAGACAACATAGGAAAGCATTAGGCTATACTATTGATGACTTGGTAGGTATTAAAACTTCTCTATGTATGCATAAGATCTTGATGGAAGAGGATTACAAAACTTCACGTCAACCTCAAAGACAGTTAAATCCGATCATGAAAGAGGTCGTGAAGAAAGAAATCCTTAAGCTACTTGATGCAAGTATCATCTTCCCTATCTCCGATAGAAAGTAGGTGAGTCCCGTGCAGGTGGTACCAAAGAAAGGAGGCATTACCGTTGTTGCAAACAAGAACAACGAGCTTATTCCCACAAGCACAGTTACGGGATGGAGAATGTGCATCGACTACCGTAAACTGAATGTTGCCACCAGGAAGGATCATTTTCCCCTTCCTTTCATTGATCAAATGTTAGAAAGGTTAGCTCCAACACTCTTACTTTTGTTATCTAGATGGATATAGCGGTTTCTTTCAGATTCCCATTCACCCGGATGATCAAGAGAAGACGACTTTCACGTGCCCTTGGGGTACATTTGCCTATAGAAGGATGCCATTTGGCTTATGCAACGCTCCAACCTCCTTCCAAAGGTGTATGATGGCAATCTTTTCGGAGTATGTAGAGAACATCATGGAAGTATTCATGGACGAATTTTCGGTATATGGTTCTTTATTTTGATAACTGTCTCTCTAACCTTTCCATAGTCTTTAAGAGATGTGAAGACACTAACCTAGTTTCAAACCGGGAGAAGTGTCATTTTATGGTCACCGAAGGAATTGTGTTAGGTCACTTGATTTCGAATAGAGGAATAGAGGTTGATAGAGCCAAGATTGAAACCATAGAGAAGCTACCTCCTCCATCCTCGGTGAAAGGAGTTAGAAGCTTTTTAGGACAAGCAGACTTCTATAGGAGATTCATAAAGGATTTTTCTAAGATTTCAAAACCTTTGACTAACCTTTTGATGAAGGACATAACTTTTGAGTTTTCGAAAGAATGTTTAGATGCCTTTTGCAAGATCAAAGAAGCTTTGATTTCAGCCCCTATCATCCAACCACCCGATTGGACTCTTCCTTTCGAGATCATGTGCGACGCAAGAGACGTTGCTATAGGAGTTGTACTTGGACAAAAGAAATATGGCCGTACACACGCCATCTACTATGCTAGCAAGACGCTAGATGAAGCTCAATTGAATTATGCTATCACGGAGAAAGAGCTTCTAGTTGTAGTTTATGCATTTGAGAAATTTCGTTCCTATCTTGTAGGTGCGAAAGTGATAGTCTACATGGATCATTCAGCAATCCGTTACTTGTTCACAAAAAAAGATGCGAGGCCTAGGCTTCTAAGGTGGATCTTGCTCTTACAAGAGTTCGATCTAGAGATCCATGACAAGAAGGGCTAGGAAAATTCAGTTGTTGACCACCTTAATCGTCTTCCACACCTCATCAATGAGGCGGATGAGCCCCCTATCGACGACTCATTCCCTGACGAACAGCTCCATGAGATTGAAGAATGTCTTCAACAAATCTCAAAAGGTAATGACCCATGGTTTGCTGATATTGCAAATTACCTTGTTTGTTAGGAAATTCCCCCCGGACTTTCGTATGCTCAAAGAAAGAAGTTCTTTAAGGACGTCCGGCATTTCTATTGGAACGAACCTCTTCTCTTCAAGAGAGGTCCCGATGGCATATACAGGAGATGTATTCCGGAGGATGAGGTGGAAAGTGTCATCCGCCATTGCCATTCTTTACCTTGTGGAGGACATGCTAGTTCCCACAAGACATGTGATAAGGTACTCCGATCCGGTTTCTTTTGGCCTACCTTATTCAAAGATTTGTAGAACTATGTTGTTGCTTGTGTTGCTTGTCAAAGGACAGGTAATATTTCAAGGAGGAATGAGATGCCCCTCAACAACATACAAGAAGTAGAGATATTTGATGTATGGGGATTAGACTTTATGGGACCACTCCCATCATCTTGTGGAAACCAATACATACTTCTAGGCGTAAACTATGTCTCAAGATGGGTAGAAGAAATCGCTTCTCCTACTAATGATGCAATGGTGGTGGTGAAGTTCTTCAATAGAATGATCTTCCCAAGGTTCGGGACTCCCCGAGCCATCATTAGTGATGGAGGAACGCACTTCATAACCCGTCGATTTGAGGCTCTATTGGCTAAGTATGGGGTAACCCATAAGATAGCCACGTAATACCATCCGCAAACTATCGGACAAGTAGAGATATCCAATAGAGAGATCAAGGGAGTTCTAGAGAAGGTTGTCTCTAGAACAAGAAAGGATTGGTCGATGAAGCTAGATGATGCGTTGTGGGCGTACATGACCGCTTTTAAGACACCTATAGGTACAACTCCATATAACCTTGTGTATGGAAAGTATTGTCATCTTCCTGTAGAGCTAGAGCATAAAGCATATTGGGTCGTCAAGTGGCTCAACTTCAGCATGAAAGACGCCGGAGAGAAATGGCTACTAGACATCAATGAGCTTGAGGAGATCCGGCTGAATGCATACGAAAACGCAAGGATCTACAAGGAAAGAACGAATCGGTGGCATGATAAGCATATCATTCTAAAGGACTTGAAGCAAGAAGATCAAGTTCTTCTATTCAACTCAAGGCTTCGACTCTTTCCATGTAAGTGTTCGCTCCAAACGGTGTGTGCAAGCTTTAAATTTATAACCCTAGACATAAGCTTAAAACAAGGATGCGAACCCGCAGTGTACGGGTCAATCGTAGTAAAAAGCAAGGAATTCCAGGGGTCGATCACAGGGACTTAGTGAAACAAAGTCCAATTACGGTAAGCTTTAGCAATTACTAACCACAAAGCAATTAAAACAATCAAAAGATGATAAAAGTCAATAAAGGAAATATGTAATTCTAGGGATTAAAGCATCTAGTTGTGGTTCCAACTCAAGATCTAAAGATAAGCGGACAAAGCCAAGGTTTTTGCATAGGGAAGGTGTTACTAAAGTGGAATAGATCACCGGGTAAGTCTCACTACTCACTAATCCAAAACCGTAACTCCTATTACCGGGTAAGCCTCAAGGAATTAAGATAAAGAACTATAACCTCAAACTAACACACCATCTAAGGGAATAGAATCAACCTTTACCGGGTAAGTCTCAGGCTAACTCACAAAGATGGGATGAAAGCACACTCAAACCCCAATAAAGGATAAACCTTTATTACCTACACTTATGATCTTAGGTAAACAAACAAAGGAATTACCGGGTAAGTCTCATCCTAGGCTTGCATTGAACCAGGAAAAGTGTAATAAGAATAGGATTTGGTAAACTCTAACACTTAACTCTCAGTTTCGGATTAGATAAATCACCTCGGTCAGCCAAATTCCACCCCGTCCGAGATGTTCATCGACTGAGCGAGATGCTTAGGGTTAAGGTTAAAGACTCGAACTTTCAGGGTCCTATTGTGATTAAGATCATTCTATCATTGTTTTTCCCACAACCTTCAGCCAATCACCCTAGAATCACACAAAGAGATTAGCCACTCATCATCATGAAAGTATTAATCAAATATATGGGAAGAAAGAGAATAATTGAACAAGAAAACCTTAAGAACAAGGCTTCAATAACTGAATCAATTATCAAACACAAGCGTTCCTTGGATAGAAATCCAACAAGACAAACAATAAGGAAGGGAATCTAAGATAATCTTACAAAAACCCTTCAAACGCTATAAAAGCTATAGACTTTCTTCCTTCAACCTTCAAAAAGGTTCTTCAAATCTCCCAACCGGAGTATGGTTGCTGCGGTGTAGTAGGTGTGAGCGGATATTCCGAGTGTATGCAGCGTGTCGAATTTGTGGGAAATCCGACCCTTTTTATAGGAAAATTACTCTCCAAAGATAAGATATCTTAGAAAGATCTCTTCCCATAAAAATAGGTAAAATATATGATCTAGCATATCTTCTTCCTTCCAGGAGCCAAGCCCAAAAATATAAGATCTCTTTCCAAAGATAAAAGATCTCAGCCAAGAATAAAATATTCTCGCCGCGTCCCAAGTGTTCGCCTCGGTCGAGTCGACTTCCCTGGATCACCTCGGTCGAGGTGACTCTGCAGTCAACCGAGGTGAGTCACAACTAAATGTGAAATCTCTCAAATTTGGTCCAAAGTGAATCTTTAATCCATGGCTATGCTTCCTGGATGTTTCCTTATGTTCCTGAATGTAGCTCCAATGACTCCATAGCTCCTTTTGCTCCTTTTTTATGCAAAACGTGCCATTTTACCTACGATTACAACAAAACTAGGTGTAGACCTCGATTCCCGCAAAGGTAGATGAAATGGTAATATAATCACATAATGTACATACAAACATGCAGGTTATTGAAGATAAAACGTCCAAACAAACCCCAAAATATAGACTATAATTCATGCTATCAAAATACCCCATACTTAGCCCTTGCTTGTCCCCAAGCAAGTTCCGCATATAAAAGGCAAGGTAGAATGGATTATAAGTCAAGAAAACCAATGAAAAGTCGTTCAAAACATTTTTATGGTGTGCTACAATCATAGATCACTCTAAGAGAATACTTCATGGGATTTAAAATCAAAATATGATCAAAACATTTTATAAATATAAGAAAGTTGTTCATCTTTGCATAAAATCATAGAATGCATAATAAGTCATAATTATCGAAATTAATCATGCATAATCCAGTTTAAACCACTAAGTCAATCAACAAGCTCGAGGTCTCAAGGGCTTCCCAAAAGAAAGGTCAAGAAACGTGTAGGGTAGGGATGTATGTAAGGTAATGTGGTGCTAGAATCCGGGAAAAGGATATACTTCACTTTCACTTTGACTTGCAACATCTTCCACCAATAAGCTTTGCTTATTTCACACTTTTTCTTTTTACTTTACTTTTTGGGATGCATGGACAGAGGTGCACAATAACCGAAGCCTAGAAAATCAGCAATCATCAATTTTATGAGATGCATCAAACCCTTGATGCACATACCATGACCCGTTAGGAATATCGCTCAATCCGACTTTGGCAAGACACAAACACCCGGCTATGTGAATGGTGCCGAGTTACTCATCATCATGATTGACTCCCCCAAACCTATTTATTTCTTTCTAACACTTTCACTTCCAGCCAACTTCTCAACTTTTACTTGCTTTCACCACTTCGCTTGCTTCCAAATTCCCGGATAGGTAAAGGGAGGCAAAAATGTATATGAGGGGCTAAGCATGATCAAGAAGAAGAAGAGAGAAGAGTGAATTGCCTTGGTCTTTCCAGGAAGAAAGTGAGAGAACTCATAGCGTGGTGTCAACCTTCATAATCAACATAATTTGGATAAAAAAAAGTATTAAACATGCCAAAAATTTCAAACAAAGCATTTAGCAACTTAAACATATTATAAAACCTTTCAAACACATAAAGATTTCAAAACCAGTCAGTAAGCAAGATCTTCACTGAGATCATATCTAGATAAGAAGCACAAAAATCGTTTCGAAAACTCTCAGTTAACCCACCTCGGTCGAGGTGTCCTTAGGTCAACCGAGGTGAAACACCTCGTTCGGCCAGAACTGCCCCGGTCGAGGTCAAAAATAATTTTTTTTAAAACTAGTTTTTTTTCAGTTTCGACGTTTTTCTCAATCAAATAACCTGTATGTATGCATGCAATCTCAGATAAACACATAGAAGCAAAATGAAGCATAAATATCATAGAAGGTCAAGTCATACATCCATGAGTCAAATAATACATAAATACCCCATAGTTGGGACACACTGTCCCAGTGGGTCGAAATAAGTCAAAGGAAATAAAATACTCACCGGACATAAAGCTGAACTGCATAAAAATAAGAAAGAAAATCCTGCAGCTCTCAATAATCCTGATCCGGTGGTGGTGGTGGTGGTGGTGGCACATATGGATACTGGGATGGGTCAAATGGATAACGCATAGCCTGCTGAAACTGGATCTCCATCATCCGGCGCTGATAGTGTTGTCCCTCTAGCATCTGATGAGTCCAGCTGTCGATCTGTCGGTGCTGGGCAGCAAATCTCTCATGCATGTCCACAGTAAGGGCAGCATAAGAGTCTATCATCTGATCCGTCAGATCATCGATCCGATGGTGAGCCTCTGGATCTCTATGTCGGCGTACCCTACGCCTAGCAGGTCTCACTGGTAATGCAGCTGGTGCAGGCTCAGTATCATCATCATCTAGATCAATAACCGGCGCACTCATCCCAGCAGTATTTGTCCCTGTATCCATCGGGACTCCACCATCCCTGTCATCAGCAGTCTCCTCATCTACCTCCTTCTCCTCAGCTGGTGTAGCTGCTGCCTCTCTATAATCCTCCATCAGTGGGGCCCAAGCGGTCTGCCAGTAGTGAGGGTCATAGATAGAGAACTGGGGTGACCATCTGATCCCCTGCGGTGCAGTCAACTCCCATGGCATCCCCACATATGGCGTAGTCAGTCCTCGGGGAACCAGAATTCGTCGGGTAATCATCTCTTGCAGCCCTAGCGGCTTGGCATCCGCCACCATAGTACTAGCGCTGAGATCCATATCCTGATAGCTGGCAATGTGGGTCACAATCCCTCCGCAGCAGATGTCTCCCTTCACCTTGGCCTTGATCCTGTGCAGATCCTCTGCCAACATCAAGCCAAAGTATGGGATCCCCCCAGTCACCATGCAGTATAGGCTAAAAAGCTCCCCCTGTCGGACCTTCTGGGGCGTCTTAGTACGCGCCAGAAGCGTCTCACTGAAGATACGGTGAGCTAACCTAAAAGCTAGGTGAAAAATAACCTTCTCCCTGGAGTCTCCAGGGCGCCATCTGTCTGCGTGCTCAACTACGTGAGCTATCTGACCCCAAAACTCTCTAGCTACGGTCCGGGAAGGGAAATCTACAGCAGTCGGGGCTGGGAAACCAAAAATGTCCCTCCAATACTCTAATGGAACTATGAAGTTCCGGTTCATCAACCGGTACTTCACAGAACGCTCTGTGGGGAGGTAGGTGAAGGAGCTAACAAACTCTAGGGTAGGCTCCAGATAGGCAAGTGCACGGATCTCAGTAAACTAATCCAATCCTACCGTCGATATCATACGTCTAAGGTCTCCGTCCACATAGAGACAGTCAAAAGGCTGATACGTCCAAGAAGCGAGGTGCTATCACTGGACGGGCTGCTATACGGTCATAATCGACCCGGTGTCGCTCGTGGATCACGGTCGATAAGGTCTGGAAGAAGAGGAAGAAGGAGAAGGGGAGGATCTATCCCTAATGGCAAGCCGTTTGTCAGAACTCATTTTCAAAACTCTCTTTGTCAGGTCACCTCGATCGGCCTGACAATACTGAAGAACACCTCAGCCGAGGCACAGCACGACTGGACCGAGGCGAAAAACTGTGCGATCTAATCTCTCAAAAATCCAGTTCTTTTCCCCCAAAATCACTACAACTGGTTCCTATGGGGTACTTAATTTATTTCTCAGCAAATGTAGGGCAATCCAAGCCCGAATCGAAGCAAAATCAACGAGGTTAGGGTTTTGTTCTATTTTACCTCGTTCGGCTGTTTCGGTTCGATTTCTTCGCAGATCGACGCTTGCAATGGGATCCTCTACACTTTAATCGCAGTTTGGAAGCGAAAATCTTCGAAAACGAGCAAGAATCGAAGAGCGAGGTGAAAGGATGCACCGCGGTCGAGGAAGGGTAAAACAGAAGAGAGAGAAAATTAATCCCCCTTTTATACCCTTTCTGGAACTGCTGTCACCTCGGTCGAGGTGGTCTCGACTGGACCGAGGTGGTGTGGACCGAGGTGGCTCTTCAGAAACCCTAGTCGCCTCGGTTGCTCAAGAATCATCTCGGTCGAGGTGCTCTGACAGCAACCGAGATGTGCCTCAGTCAAACTTCGTCTTCTCAAATTCTCGAACTTCTGTCCTTCTAGTTATGCTCCTGGTTTGTACTCCTTCCTTAGATGTCACCTGTTGTCTGTCTAGGACGCCAAAAATAAAACAAAGCAAAGCAAAAGCAAAACTATCTAAACTAGACTAGAAAAAGGGAAAAGAAAGCAATACCTTGGGTTGCCTCCCAAGAAGCGCTTGGTTTAAGGTCGCTAGCTGGACCATAATGCGTCTCAAACAAAGTATAGTGTTGCAACCTCCTCACCCAGAACTTCCGTTTGTATTTCTTAAGTCTATGACCATTGACCTTGAAGCTTCCGCTCGTTTCGCCCCATATCTCAACTGCACCATGAGGAAAAACATGTTTCACAACATAAGGTCCGGTCCATCTAGATTTTAACTTACCTGGAAAGAGGCGGAGGCGGGAGTTAAAGAGTAGAACTAAGTCTCCTTCGTTAAGCTCCTTTGGGATGATACGCTTGTCATGCCATTTCTTCATCCTTTCCTTGTAGATTTTGGCATTCTCATAAGCGTTCAAACGCAGCTCCTCCAGCTCATTGATATCCAATAGCCGCTTCTCGCCGGCTTCCTTAATGTCGAAGTTCAACCATTTGATCGCCCAATATGCTTTATGTTCTAATTCAACGGGCAAATGACAAGACTTCCCATATATCAAATTATAAGGGGTGGTACCAATGGGAGTCTTAAATGCGGTCCTGTAGGCCCAAAGAGCGTCATCCAATTTCATGGACCAATCCTTTCTCGTCCTAGAGACGGTCTTCTCCAAAATTGCTTTGATTTCTCTATTCGAGATCTCGACCTGTCCACTAGTTTGAGGGTGATAAGGGGTTGATACCTTGTGGGTTACCCCATACTTCGATAGAAGTGCCTTGAACTTCCGGTTGATGAAATGCGTTCCTCCATCGCTGATGATGATGTGTGGAGTTCCAAAACGTGGAAAGATAGTTATGTTTAAGAACTTCACAACCACCTTGGCGTCATTAGTGGGAGAAGCGATGGCTTCAACCCATCTAGAGACGTAATCAACTGCAAGAAGAATATAGAGGTTTCCTCCAGAGGATGGGAAAGGTCCCATGAAGTCAATCCCCCATACATCAAAGATTTCCACCTCTTGAATGTTATTAAGTGGCATTTCGTTCCTCCTTGATAAATTTCCTGTTCTTTGGCATGCATCACAAGAGACAACAAACGATTGCACATCCTTAAATAATGTAGGACAAAAGAAATCAGAACGTAATACCTTAGTGCATGCTTTATCGGTGCTAGCATGTCCTCCACAAGGAAGTGAATGACAATGCCGTATGATGCTATTAACTTCATCTTCCGGAATGCATCTTCGAAGCATCCCATCCGGTCCGCGCTTGAATAGCAGTGGCTCGTCCCAGTAGTAATGGCGTACGTCCTTGAAGAATCTCTTCTTTTGAGAGTACGTCAATCCGGGCGGTATTTCCTGGCAAACAAGATAATTCACAATATCAGCATACCAAGGTCCTTTATTATCAGAAAATTGGTGGATAGAATGTTCCACCAACTAAGGATGAATGTCAGAGAAGGGAGTAAGAAGTTTTTTATTCTCAACAGTCTCAGTTGACATCATCTCGCCATCGACCTCGGTCGAGGCGCAGAGGCGTTGACCGAGATGTTCTTCAGTCGCCTCGCTCAGTCCAGGAAGTGCCTCGGTCGAGGTACTACAATTGGAACCAAAACTGGAGATCTTCGTCTCCTGGATTAGCTTCTCAGTTTTAGCTCCTGGATCTTCTTCCAGTGCTTTTAAGCTCCGTATATCTGCATCACAAGAAGCATCTATACCTTCCTCCGTTAAACTGAAACTAATAACTCTTTCGAGTGGATCGTTAATAAGGATAGAGCTCACCAGTTCTCTTGATTCTTCTTCATCGTAGATGTAGAAGATATCATCACTAAGCTGCTCTCCTTTCATAGCTGCAAGTAGTGGGAACTCCACTTCATCGCCACCAATGTTGAATTTCAACTTGGCGTTCTTGCAATCCACGTTGCAACCCGAAGTTGCTAGAAATGGCCTCCCGAGAATAATAGGAACAGGATAATCTGCGGGAATGTCAAGTACAACAAAGTCTATTGGTAAATAGAAGTTACCTAACTTGACCGGAACGTCTTCCAAAATTCCGACGGGATGGGTGATGGAGCGATCCGCCATGTATAATCGAATCTTGACTGGCTTGGGCTCTCCAAGTCCGATCTTCACACATAGCTCCAGCGGAATGATGCTCACGCTGGCTCCTAGATCACATAAGGCTTCACAAGTGACATCCCCAACTTGAATGGGAATGCAAAACGAGCCGGGATCTCTCAACTTTGGTGGCATCTTCTCCTTCATGATTTGAATAAGCTCCGAGGATTTAGACGTCATCCTTACTTCACCAAAGTCTTCCAGTTTCCTCTTCCTTGATAGGATCTCCTTCAAGAACTTCCCATAGGCGGGCATTCCTAGAATAGCATCAAGGAAAGGAATGTTAATATGCAGTTTATTCATCAAGTCAAGGAACTTACCAAAGTGCTTATCTAGATGTGCTCTGGCCCTTGACTGGGGGAATGGAAGTGGTGGTTTGTATGCAGGAGGTGGAACATAAACTTCAGTTTTCCCCTCCGCTTTCTGTGGCTCCACTTCGGTTGGCATCTCGGCCGAAGTGTTCTTCGACTGCACCTGGACCGAGGTGGTCTTCGTCGGTACTGGCACCGACCGAGGCACTAGATCTGCAGTTTTTAGTCCACTCCTCGTAGTTATGGCCATGATCTGGCCCTTAGGGTTGCTCTCCGTCCTTGCTGGAAGCTTCCCTGGATCTCTTGGTGCTTCATTCGCCCTACTTGCAAGTTGTTGTTCAAAGGCCTTTTGGCCTTCGAAAATGAAGTCATAGAAGTCTTCATAGCATTAAGCTTGATCAAGATAGCCTCCAGTACTGTGTCTTTCTTTTCCGGCTGAGACAAACTTGATTCTTGCCCCTGGCTCTTTAATGGAGTAGAAGAAGAAGAAGAAGGGGAAGAGAGGAAAGGATTAGAGGAATCGTTAGAATTGGAGTTAGAATGATTGTTACCAGAATTTTGGTTGTTCGCCCTCCAATTGTTGTTGTTGGATCCTCTATTGTTGTTGTTGTAGTTGTTGTTTGGGGAACCGTTGTTGTTGTTACGGTATCCATTGTTGTTGTTCCTTTGTCCTTGATCTTCCTTCTTGGTTTGAGCAACCAAGAGTTCCTTCAATTGCTTCACGTCGTTCTTCAAAGACATGAGTTGATTGTTGTTAGGCTGAGTTTCTTGGAAGTTAACTCTTTTAACTCCACCTTCAGCTCCTTGATGGGTGTACTTCTCCATATGCAAAGCTTGCTTCTCGATGAAGTCCCAAGCTTCGTCAATCGCCATGTCCATAAAGGTACCGGCGGAGAGTAGTTGGAGGTTGAACTGGGTGCTTCCATCCAGTCCCTTGAAGTATATCTCCAACAACTCTATCTTTGGAATCCCATGATGTGGGCAGTCCAAAAGAATGTCCTTAAACCTCTCTCATGACTTGGACAAGCTCTCCTTGTCCTTCATGATGAATGCATTGATCTTCCCTCTCATTTCAGCGGTCTTAGAGGGGGGAAAGAATTTAGTCAAGAATTCCGTAGTCATCTCCTCCCAAGTGCTGATTTTTCCTAGACGAAGAGATTGATACCAAGTAAGAGCTCTATCTTTTAAAGAAAAGTAAAAAGGTCTTAGCTTGTAGTTGTTATTTTCGATCCTCGAAGGTTTCAAGGTCTCCATCAAGATCTCATAGTTTTGAAGATGTTGATGTGGTGATTCCTTCTCTAGCCCTCCGAACTGGCATTGGCGAATCATGGACAGAACTTGCGGTCGAAGTTCGTAGTCATGGTCCGCTGGATTTCCTAGGTTAACTCCTGGACGCCTCAGTTGTTGATTGGGGTCCATCCTTTGACCTAGGGTTTGTGGGATTCCTGCAAAAAGAGCGCCTCGGATTGGCATCCGAGGTGGAAGTACCTCGGCCGGGGTGTCAGGTACTGGAACCTGCCTCGGTCGAGGGTCAGCGACTGGGACCTGCATCGGTCCAGCATCGGGAACTGGATCTTCTCTCGGTCGAAGTTGATATTGGTCTCGTAAGGCTGCCATATCTGCTTCGATTGCTTCAGTCCTGGTGCGATTTTCCTCTTTCTCTTGCCTTAGCTCTTCCCTGCTGAGGCGTAGCTGCTCTAGCGCCTCCTTCAATTCGGCCTCAAGATCGCGATTGTCTTGGTTGGCCATCTTCGCTTCTCTTAAGCGTCGTTTGTATGTCTTTTCTGGTTCGGGATCGTAAGGAACAATTTCCTTCCCAGTGCGGGTTCTTTGCATAAACCTAAGAAAGAACCTGCAAAAGTCACTCAAGTAGAGTGGTTAGTAGACACGGGGGCAAGTGCCCCAAAAGCAAACCGTAACCAGCTCGGTCTAGACCAAGTCCCCGGCAACGGCGCCAAAAACTTGTTCGCTCCAAACGGTGTGTGCAAGCTTTAAATTTATAACCCTAGACGTAAGCTTAAAACAAGGATGCGAACCCACAGTGTACGGGTCAATCGTAGTAAAAAGCAAGGAGTTCCAGGGGTCGATCATAGGGACTTAGTGAAACAAAGTCCAATTACGGTAAGCTTTAGCAATTACTAACCACAAAGCAATTAAAACAATCAAAAGATGATAAAAGTCAATAAAGGAAATATGTAATTCTAGGGATTAAAGCATCTAGTTGTGGTTCCAACTCAAGATCTAAAGATAAGCGGACAAAGCCGAAGTTTTTGCATAGGGAAGGTGTTACTAAAGTGGAATAGATCACCGGGTAAGTCTCACTACTCACTAATCCAAAACCGTAACTCCTATTATCGGGTAAGTCTCAAGGAATTAAGATAAAGAACTATAACCTCAAACTAACACACCATCTAAGGGAATAGAATCAACCTTTACCGGGTAAGTCTCAGGCTAACTCACAAAGATGGGATGAAAGCACACTCAAACCCCAATAAAGGATAAACTTTTATTACCTACACTTATGATCTTAGGTAAACAAACAAAAGAATTACTGGGTAAGTCTCATCCTAGGCTTGCATTGAACCAAGAAAGGTGTAATAAGAATAGGATTTGGCAAACTCTAACACTTAACTCTCAGTTTCGGATCAGATAAGTCACCTCGGTCAGCCAAATTCCACCCCGGCCGAGATGTTCATCGACTGAGCGAGATGCTTAGGGTTAAGGTTAAAGACTCGAACTTTCAGGGTCCTACTGTGATTAAGATCATTCTATCATTGTTTTTCCCACAACCTTCAGCCAATCACCCTAGAATCACACAAAGAGATTAGCCACTCATCATCATGAAAGTATTAATCAAATATATGGGAAGAAAGAGAATAATTGAATAAGAAAACCTTAAGAACAAGGCTTCAATAACTGAATCAATTATCAAACACAAGCGTTCCTTGGATAGAAATCCAACAAGACAAACAACAAGGAAGGGAATCTAAGATAATCTTACAAAAACCCTTCAAACGCTATAAAAGCTATAGACTTTCTTCCTTCAACCTTCAAAAAGGTTCTTCAAATCTCCCAACTGGAGTATGGCTGCTGCGGTATAGTAGGTGTGAGCGGATATTCCGAGTGTATGCAGCGTGTCGAATTTGTGGGAAATCCGACCCTTTTTATAGGAAAATTACTCTCCAAAGATAAGATATCTTAGAAAGATCTCTTCCCATAAAAATAGGTAAAATATATGATCTAGCATATCTTCTTCCTTCCATGAGCCAAGCCCAAAAATATAAGATCTCTTTTCAAAGATAAAAGATCTCAGCCAAGAAAAAAATATTCTCGCCGCGTCCCAGGTGTTCGCCTTGGTCGAGTCGACTTCCCTGGATCACCTCGGTCGAGGTGACTCTGCAGTCAACCGAGGTGAGTCACAACTGAATGTGAAATCTCTCAAATCTGGTCTAAAGTGAATCTTTAATCCATGGCTATGCTTCCTGGATGTTTCCTTATATTCCTGAATGTAGCTCCAATGACTCCATAGCTCCTTTTGCTCCTTTTTGATGTAAAACGTGCCATTTTACCTACGATTACAACAAAACTAGGTGTAGACCTCGATTCCCGCAAAGGTAGATGAAATGGTAATATAATCACATAATGTACATACAAACATGCAGGTTATTGAAGATAAAACGTCCAAACAAACCCCAAAATATAGACTATAATTCATGCTATCATAAGCTTAAATCCCGTTGGACAGGACCTTACGTAATTAAACATGTTTTTCCCCATGGTGCAGTTGAAGTATGGGGTGAACAAAGCGGAAGCTTCAAGGTCAATGGCCAACGGTTGAAGAAGTACATACCGGAAGTTCCGGTCGAGGAGATAGCTCCTATTCTCGTCCATTGAACATCAAAATAAGAAGCGTCCAGCTAAAGACGTTAAATCAAGCGCTTCTTGGGAGGCAACCCATGGTAGTATAGTTCTTTTCCCTTCTTTTCATCATAGAATAGTTCAGCTTATTTGTTTGTTTCCTTTTTGTTTTTAGTTTTGTTTGTTCCTCGATGCACTCTTGGGTTGTTTGTGTCAAAAATCGCAGGAACTAGGTTCAACTTTGGAGAATCAATGAAGAAAGTGGAACTAAAATGGGTCAAATACAATTTTAAAGGGAAAGAAGGAAGAAAAACGACCTACAAAGACTAAATCGAACGATTCAGAAACAGAGCAAGACGATTTTTGGCAACAGGAAGAAAAATCGTCCCAAAAATCGTCCTACCATAGAAAAATCGTCCGATTTTTAGTATTGAGCTGAGAAAGTGAAGAAAAATCGGGCCGACAAATATATCGACCAGGTAAATCGGACGATTTTCTTTGAAAATCCTCCGGCCTATATAAAGCCTTCTCCACTCGATTCCTTCATTCCATACTTCACCATTCTCGATTTCCCTTCGTTCCAAAGAGCCGAAAATCGCCTACACTCCCATCTCCCAAATTCTTAATCGTTTTGAACGATTCTTCAACCTAAACTGAAGCACTTTCGACAAGGAACAATGATCTAGCAAAAACAAGCTCGGCAAACCGCTCATTTGTCCGGAATTCAGGTTTTTCAATTTGAAACCTAATTTTTCGTTCGATTTCAATTATTGCATTGAAGTTGTTGTATTGCTGAGATTGATAGAGGGATCTGTTTAGAAATACCTCTAGGAGATTGTGTGAGGTGTTGGTTTGATCAAAGCTTTACAGAATTGTGAGTTGTGTTGAAATCGATAGAAAAATCGACCCAAACCCAGAAAAATCGTCCGATTTATCCAAGAACATGTCGTTTTTTGTGTGCACAGTGGAAACTTTGAAGAGAATTAGTAGGAACGCAGGGAAGAAGAAGGGATCTTCTTCTAAAGCACCTCCCCCACCACCACCCTCCTCCCAAGCTAAACCAAAACTTCCTCCTCCCCTTTCCAAACATAAAAAGAGATACGAACGTATCTTAGACCGTCCCTTTACCCATCCTCGATACATTGTCCTAGATGACCTAGATGCTTTGTTTGTTAGAGAGGATATGGATATGATGTTGGATAGAGTGGGATTGAGTCAGTTTGCGCTGATTAGGGAGGATGCCTACACCGAGATCACTCTAGAGTTCTTGAGTACATTTGACCATGATCCTAGAGAGAGGACGGTCACCTTCCGTCTCATGAACCAAAACCATGCTATGTCCATTGATTTTGGAGATTTGTTTGGCTTTCCCTATTCTTCTGCATGCACATTTGCAAGAGGGGTGAGTGCTAGTGCTTTTTGGGAAAGCATTTCAGTTGGAGAATATGGAGGAGATAAGTGGAGACCCAGGAACTCCAAGGAGGCAAGTATGTACAATCTTTCCTTCAAAGTAGTTCATAGGATCCTTAGTGAGAGTTTGTTTGCACGGACTGAGACTCCGCGGAAGCTCAAGGCAGATGAGCTCTTCTTACTCTATTGCATGAGTAGCGGTACTATTCCCGACATCACCTCCATGCTTGCTGACTATCTTAGGAAGATAGCCAACAAGTCGAAGGGTGATTTATGTGCTGGAGGCCTTGCCACTCATGTGGCGAAGGCATTAGAGTTAGATTTTTCAAACTGCATCTTAGTTGAGAGTGCCCAGCCTCTAGGTTCACAAAGATTGGTTGCGCGACAAGTTTTGATTCCTCGAGGTAGAGGAACTTTGCATGTGCTCATGCCATGGGCAAAGGATCCATCCAAGAAACCGGATGAGATAGTGTGGAAGTCCGAATACACTATTCAGAATAAGAGGAACTGGAAGGAGACTTTTGTACTTATGATTGAGGAGGTAGCCCCTCCATCTGGTTATTATGATGATGCAGAGGATACAGAAGAGGAGGAGGACTACGAGGATGGAGTTGCATCTTATCACGGACCTATGCTGGAGTTTGAGAGCGGCACCCACAACGACCACGCTACGGACGCCATGGATACTGACACTCGTGGAGCCGGACCTAGCAGGACGAGTCGTGGTACTGAGAAGACGGAGGATGAGATGCATCCACCCCGTCATTCTTTTGCACATACTCCCAGCCACTGTCGAGGACGTGGGCGCGGACATAGGCTCCCCTGATAGATTGGAGCATTGGTTTCTAGCTTCCAAGGTCTACGTACTAACTACTAGGGTCTTCGCACAAATTATCAGGCCCTCCACACCGACTACACCGCCCTGAACACTCAGTTCACGGCATACCGTCGGGAGACGGATGCTAGACACTTGTCCTACGATGGCCAGATGAGGGACATGTACTATCATCAATTTGGCCACATCTATGATCCCAGCGCACCGAGATATCCATATCCGCCACCGCCACCAAAAGAGGATTGAGTTTCCACTCCATTTTACATTGTAAGTATTTTTCTCCATCTTATGCTTTATTTTTCACATTGGGGACAATGTGAAGGTTAAGTATGGGGTGGGGTACTTACAATCTCTTCTACTTTTCGCACTTTATGTACTTTGTGTTGCACTTGATGAATTGGTTTGTAATAACTCTTGCACTATTTGCTTTCCACTATGACATTCGCATTTGCATGCTTTTATTCGAAATTTATGAGTTTTTCAAAAAAAAAATTGTGCTTCTTATGATGGAAATGACCTCTATGATGAGAATTGTGATGTGGAAAAGGCAAAAAGATGACTTAGTTATGTTGAGATATTAATTATAGCATGAATGAGCTTGATTTTCTTACTTGAATGCATGAATAGTTCATATGATCTTGATGTCTTGATAAGAGAATGAAATAATGATCGAAGCTATATTATAAGTTCTTTTGCATCATATAGGAATGACCAAGGCAATTCGCTTCTTTTCTAGTTCATATCTTGTTCATGCTAGCTCCTCAATGAAATATTTGACCTCCTTTTGACCATCCGGGAATTAGGAGAAGTAGTTGTAAAAGGCATGCTTGATGTGGGAGGGCCAATATGAAAGTGTTAAGTGAAAGTTTAGCAAATTATAGGTTTGAGGACGTTGAACATGAGGATGAGTAACTCGGCACCATTCACATAGCCGGGTGTTTGTGTCTTGCCAAAGTCCGATTGAACGACAAGTCCTAACGGGATATGGTATGTGCATTAAGGGTTTGAGGCATCTCGGAAATTGAGAAACGCCGATCTCCTAGGATTCGGTTATTGTGCACCGCTGTCCATACTCTCAAAAAGTAAAGTACAAAGAAAGCAAAAATTTTACATGCAAAGCATGTGTGGTGAAGTTTGGTTCTTGAAAGTATTGTGCTGTTCCTCTTTCCCGGATTAGCATCACATTTCCTTAAGAGATTTCCCACCCTTGACACGTTTCTTAGACCTTTTTCTTTGATTGGAAGACATTGAGACCTTTATGTACATGTTTAAAACTCCATGGCTTAGATTTGTTTGACTTTGATTGTCTTTACATCTTTATCATGTCCTTTATTTGTGTCTTTGAGAAGGAAAAGATAGTTAGTTCATATTGTGATTATTATTGATACATACTTTGTCTTCCTATGTCTTGAAACATCACTTTGAGGGTGATCCAATAAGAAGAAGCACTTTCAAAACAAAAGGTTTTTGAGTTTTTCATCATATAATCCATGACATCTTGTATTCTAGGTTTGAATCTTGCTCGGGGACAAGCAAGGGGCAAGTATGGGGTATTTTGATGACATGAATTATATACCATTATAATCATGCATATTGTAGAGGTTTACCTCAATAACCTTATATTTGGAGAGAATTTGTGTACCTTTTAGGCTTATTTCATTTATATTCCGAAAATAGAGGTCTACACGAGTTTTGGTTGAATTATAGGTGAATTCGGTGGATTTGGAAGCAAAAGTGGAGCAAGAAGCATCTAAGGCTAATAAGGAAGCTTAAAGAGTCTTAGAGGAGTCACAAAGAGCAAAAGAAGTGTATAAAAGAGTCACCAAAGGGAGGAAGGAAACAAGCCAAGAGACGATCACTTTCTGTTGAAGAAAATCGAGTCAATTGCCATAAAAATCGGACGATTTTCCTCCTAGAAAATCGCACGGTTTTCTTCTTTGTTTTAAGGGCACGATTTTCTACAGCTTTCGGCCAAAGAAATATCACGACCCAAAGCCCATCACTTGTGGGCCTGAGACGTGTTTTGCCAAGCGGCCCATTATCAAGGAAGTATACATTGGAATCCTAGGAACGAAAATCGAGAGTTCGCGGCGGGAGAGATTTACACGATTTTGCAGGATTGAAGATTCTTGGAGAGGGGATTGAAGGAAAGTGTCAAGAAGTCAATCTATACCATTGTTGTGAGATCTTTTGTTTCCCTTCCGATTCTTGTGATTTGTGAACACATTATTGAGTGTTTTGAGAGATTATTTGATAGTTTTTGAGATTTGATTACAGATTCAGAGATTATTTGGTTTTTATTCAAAGTTCGGGTTTTATTTGATTTTATTCATTCAATCTTGATTTCGATTTGATTATGAAAATGGTTGGCTAAAAACCTTGTGATTCTGGGGAGAATAGTTGATGATTGAGGCTTAGATGATGATAGACTGAACTCATTTAACCATTTGGACCCTGAGAGTTGAGATTTAACTTTGCGACAACAGGAAAATCAACCTGTTCTTGATGAAATCGGCCGATTTATCTATGAAGAGCACGATTTATTTCTCTAACGGTCTTTAATTGATTTATTCTTTAACCAAAGTTAATACTTGCCTAAATCCCAACCTAACTTAACCTTTTTAACCTCTATTTAAGTGTGTGAAGAGACTTTATCATTTATTCTACATTTAATAGCTAAAGATTACAAGATTTGGGTAATAGAGAGACTCAACATCCTTTATTAAGGTTTAAGTGTGCTTTCCATCTTTACTTTTGAGAGTCATATCATGGGGTTTTGGGTTGTTAGTTTGAGTGTAATTCTTATCCTTAGATCTTTCTATATTGCAACCTCAGCAACCCTTATAGAGGGAACCTTTGGATTAGATATATAGGTTTTGGAACTTCGTCGTACGATACCTGCCTTTGAAACACATAACCTTGGCAACATCAACTCTGTCCTTTGATCTTTAGAAGTGTCTTGAATCGAAAGCCGCAGTCAGATACTTGAATCCTTGGAATCATCTGTCTGATTTATTAATCACAAAAGCTTTTACACTTTGCCAGATATTTGAAATCGATTTTATTATCACCAAATCCCTGAGTTCGACTCTGGAATTTCTTGCCATACTACAGTTGATCGTACACTGCGGGTTCGCTTTTGCTTAAGTTCTAGATATAAATTTAAGACTTTGACGCACACACTTCTTTGCCTCTGCCCAGCCAGCCTAGGAAAACCCTAGCCATGCGTGTCCCTCTCTTCAGCTCGTGCAGCCCATTCCTCGCCAGCCCAACAATGAGGTTTAGCCCTTCTACGCACGTATGTATGCGTAGTGAACGTTACAAATCTCCCTCCTTAACGATCCCAGAAATCACGAAACAACCTTCACTTTGGCGTCCAGATTCACGCTTGGATGGATGTTACAGATCTCCTCGTTCATGCGCAGCGGTGTAACGGCCGGAACCCTAGAATTCTCCCCTAACCTCCTAGCCTACACGTGAGTAGCAGTGGTCCGATGTTCTCCTTCTGCCCAGGCGACAACATCCTTCTACACATAGTGATCGTTTTACTTAGGTAAGTCTGGTTGTCCATCTTCCTTCCTTGCGTCTCCTTCGACTACACCATCCTGATCGGTTGCATCTTGGCACAGTAGAACCGAGGCTTTGGATAAGCACCACAATAGCCCAAGTCTGCCGCCAGACGCAGTAACATAAAGGGAGTCCTTTGCCTCCTTCCCTTCTCTCTTCTTCAGCCTTGATCTGAGCATGACCCGACGTGCAGCGTTTAAGGAGCCTCCCCAGTAGACTTATATCACAGACAAATGCTTGTTACCTCTACAAGAACAGTAGTGTAAGTTCTCTTGCATTGGTTTCCTTGGCTACCCGAAATCGATCCTCGCCTCCATCGTACACCATGTTTCTTTGTGTGCCACAACAGGGACACCATCTGGCGATCCACGAGCAAGGACTCAGACACACTCTCACACGTGGTTAGAGTGACTCTCAGTCGAGACCATAGGACCCAAGGACTCGAACCCAAGACATGGTGCTCTGCAATGGAAACACCACATAAGCAACTAGTGAGACTCGAACACAAGATCCCTTGTAGATCCTAGAGGTTAGAATTCCATAAAAATCTATGTGTTACAATCATGACATTAAAACACCGTGTTATGAATTTCGGTTTTCTTATTTGTGTCTTGTTGTAAGATCCTAGTAAAGTTGTTGTCAAACTAAGGTCGGGACCCATTGTGAGGTCCTAACCAGTAGCTTCCCGAGTTCTAAGAAATTGGGGTGTTACAACTATAGAGATTTGTGAACCGAAAAACTTGTTTATTTCATTGATCAAATATTGTTTGTATCGAAAAATATAAAGGCGTAAAACGGTAAACTAACAAATAAAGGGATAGGAAACAAATCAAAGCACGAATGCACAAATCATTAGAAAGAGATAGGAAAATACCCTGAGGAGGTGTTGGCTTTAGGTAACGAAGGACCTTCATGGAAGCATCTCATTGTCCACGGCGCGGAACAACCATAAACTGGGAAAGTATATGAAATGATTATGCAAGTTCAGGTCGAGTGATGGACAAGTAGATAAGGTGTTCAACCAAACGACGATATTTCTCAAGACAATCAAGTAGGGCGGAAGAATCTGATTGAAGAACATGATCAACAAACATCAGAAAAAATAAAGGACTGCATCCAAGAAGAACATGATTATGCAAGTTCACGTTGGTTAAGTTTTACAAATTACTATTTTGCTAAAAGAAAATATCAAACATATCTAACTAAAATTATTTCTCATCAATATCACATAATAAATTCACATCAATATCGCATAATAAATTCACGTGCATTCAAAAATAAGTTACCTCTTATTATTTTATTTTTAAAAATTTTGTGTTGAAATTATCTTTAAACCATTGTTAATGTAGTCTATTTAGTCGTATGTATTAAAAAAAAACTAACACCTAATCTTTTTCTTTTTTTTCTATTTTACCATATCAAAAGACAATAATTAAATATTTACACTTGATATGAAAATTATTTGCTACTAAATCCTTGAGTTTATTTCTAACAACGGCATGTTAAATTAAGCATGTCCACGGGTCACGGGTCACCCGTGACCCGGCGGGTTACGGGTTCGGGTAAGGGTCGAGGTGATCCTTACCCGTGACCCGGCGGGTTGACCCGTCTGACCCGGCGGGTTGACCCGTCTGATCCGGCGGTTTGACCCGCCAAACCTCAATTTTTTTTAAAAAAAAAATTTTTTAAATGTAACCCAATGCTTAAAAGGGTCCACCCGGCGGGTCATTTTTTTTTTTTAAATGGCTTTTAAAACAAAAGGGCCGACCCGCCGGGTCTGACCCGTGACCCGGCGGGTCGGCCATTTATACGGGTCCGGGTCCGGGTCCGGGTCACCCTTCCCGGACCCTTGACCCGGCGGATCGGACCTGTGGACATGCGTATGTTAAATGAAATAGGTAAATATTTTTTTACTATCAACAACTAAACAATAATTAAATCTTAATATATAATAACATACATTTATTTATTTATAAAGTATCAAAAATAATTGGTTTAAAAGTACAACTTATCTCACAAAATTCAAATGAATGGTTAAAATGTTATTGTATTTTTGTTTATTTTAGTTGTTATTTTACAATCGGTGTGTTTTGAGTTTATAATGAATCAAAACTATATAGAAGTGTTTTGATATTATATAAACGGGATGGGACGGGTCTAGCGGGGCGAAGAATTTAAGGCCCGTATCCATTCCGGATATTTATTGACGGGAAGGGATTGCTACTTTTATGAAATTTTGTTGGGATTGAGACGAGATCGGGACAAAGACAAGATCGGTATTTACAGGACAAAGACAAGACACGGGTTGTAAACTAGTAAGTTGTGAAATGATTTAATTTTTGAACTAATTTATTTTAGATTGAATTATTTATATTTTCAAAGTTATTTTAGTTTTTAAACTCGTTAGGTTATTTGGACATATTAGGTTATTTTGACTTATTTTAGGTCACTCATGACACGGACCAACTTGACATATCTGACCATCCGGTTGATCACTCCGATTCTCACTATTCCGGATCCTACCAGTCAGGTTCCCACCAACTGTTTTTTGGGTGGAAAAGCGAAGTAGGATTGGGGGTTGAACTATATGAAGCCCCTTTGTTTTTATCATGCTTCGTCAAATCGTTTTAATTAAGATTACGTATATAAGCTTTGGTAGAATGATTCGCAAAGAGAGGGTGGAGTAAATGAATATCAGGTCCGCATAGAAGGTGTCATTGGTTCTTCATCCCTTTTTAACGTCTGCATCGTACTCGTTTTTGTGATTTTGTCCATTTTTTTTGGATAATGTTACACATTTCAATTTGGGGATTAGAGAATTTTAATAAATTTTGGATTTGTTCACCTGAATAAATATGAATATTTACCGATGATATATACCAATAAATTTTGATAAATTGTTGGATAATGTTAATTAAATTCATTAGTTTGTAAAGCATAACAAAAGTATGAATATTTACCGATAAATACAATAGATTAATGCGTACGTAACACAAATTTGACTACTAGTATCTACGTATAAATGGTAACACTAGAGCTCCTTTGAGACTCCTCCAACACACAATCGTCGATTAGTTGTATGAGAAGCTTTTTACATATAATTGAAATAAAATAAAATAAAAACATTGAGATCGATGAAAGAAGTCAAATAGCATGCAGCCGGTTGGTTGTCTGAATCCTAAGTTTATTGTTTCCAAGGTACATCACCACAAGGAGTCCATATTGAATGGTTGTTCTTGCGATTGCAAATGTTGTTGTTGTTGTTGTTGGGATGACATAGAAACCATATTGGGGACAAGATTAGTGTTATTATGATTGATAGTATTTGTTAGATCCGGGGTTGTTGGGAAAGGAGGCGGCAGCAACGAGTAAATGTCAACTTCCCTCATTTGTAACGCCTTGAGAAGCAATGAATTTACGGTAGTGTTTAGGGTTGGTGTTAGTAAGCTTGAAGGCAATGAAGGAAGGTTGTTGGTTGCAACTCCTCCCAACCAACTCGAGTTTGGGTTGAAGGACGTTTCGATGTTGGCGATGTGATCCGGATGCCCTTGAAACCCCAAGAAAGCGGCCGATGATTGAGGGTTCGAGTTGATGTCTCCGAAGTCGCTGGTGGCATCATCCGGAGACTCCGGAGGCGATGATGTTTGTTGCGGTTTTTTCATGGTGGCTGTCTTCTGGAATACCCGGCAGACCACCCATTCCTCCTAAACGTACAACCAAGGAGATCGATTATAGAGTATGTGTTAGTGGCCGTTTCGTAGGAGCGATGAAATGAAACGGAATTGAAATTGGATAAGGAAAAAAAAAGGAAATGATGGAATTACTTTCATGTGTTAGAAGACCTCTAAACAAATATAGTTTTTTGATTGATTCGGAATCATTCCGTTATCGAAAATGATTCTTAGCGCTTCCAAACGAGCTCATTCAGGACTCGTTTAGAAACGCTAGGAATCATTCCCGGTAACAGAATGATTCCGTATCAATAAAAAAACTACGTTTGGTTAGAGGCCTTTTATCACGTAAAAATAATCTCATTATTTCCATTTCCTGTCCTTACCTTATTCAATTCCATTCCGTTTCGTAATGTTTAGTGACTAAAATGGGGTCGACGTACCTTGGTAGGCCTGAAGGAGTGCTTGGTCTCAAGCCTATACTCGTGCATAACCCAATTGGTCTTTTCACCTTTAGGGGCTCTACCTCTATAGAAAACGAGAGTCTTCTTCATTCCCACGAGCATTCCTCCTCGGAATATCTCCTTATCTTTTCCCGTCGTTTTCCAGTAACCCGCTTCCGTTGCCCGGTTTGTCCGCAGCCCCGTTGGGTACTTCCGATCCCGTAAGCTGAAGAAATACCACTCCTTCTCTCCCATCGAAGCTTTTGCTGCTTCCACGCACATAATTAAATATTTTTATAATAAATACATACATGCATATACTTATACACGCACCTGGGAGATCCCAAGGCTCACACTTGTTAAGATCCACGTCCGCGATAGCCTTGGAGGTGAACCCAAAATCAGAAACCTTGTGAGTAAGATAATACGCGATGAGCTCCTCGTCGGTGGGGTGGAACCTGAAGCCGGGAGGAAGGGTTTCCTCCATCATGGATGGATTTGGATTAACTTGCACAACTATTCTGAATTATATAATAGAGAAAGGCTCGATTCTTGAAGAAGAAGCGGCCATTTGTAAAAGTCTTGATGTTTGTTGTTTCTTTCCCTTGATGGTAACAGCTAACTCTTTGACAATTATTCTCAATTATATAATATAAAAGAGCTGAAATTACTATGTGGTTATAACTATAATATAAAAGAAGAAGAAGAAGGCAAATAGAAAAGGTAATATAGACGTTTTGGAGCATCGAAGATTTGCTGTACATAGGCAGAGTCGTGTCCAAGTCCAACCACTTTCACCCAAAATTTACCCACCGTCCCTTGCAACTAATTTTAATTTGTTTGTTCAGAATTTATGAACTGCTAAAACTTATTTAATTAATTTCCGACTTCAAACTATAAAACAGCTTATCCTTCATCTCTTATAAATTAAGAGATTCATTAATTCCGGTAATCACCACTAGTGTTATTGACTCCACCCGTATCAAGGTATATATATATATATATATATATATATATTGCTATATTTTTAAGAAAATATTAATTTCAATTTTAAATATAATCTAGTTTTTTCAATATATACTAGGGAGAATTTGACATACTAGGCTTTTTTTAGTTTTTGTTTAATAAAATGTACCCCAAATTTTTTACCACTTTCATTTAATAGTAGGTAAAAATTATTAACCCTTCTAATTAGAAAGAAAGAATAAATGATGTTTGTTATTTGTTATATAAGTATAATTTTTAATTTTTAATTACTGAATTTGTTTTCTTTTATTATTTTTCTTACCTTTTTTTATTTATTTTTTATTTTCTTTTTTATTTTCTGGACTGAATTTCTCATACCGGAAATTCTCATACCAGAATTTTCATACCAGAAATTTCATACCAGAAATTATCATACGAAAAGTTCATGCCAGAAATTTCATACCAGAATTTTTTTCATACCAGAATTTTTTTCATACTAAAATTTTTTCATACCAGAATTTTTCATACGAAAAGTTTATACCAGAAATATCATTCCAGAAATTTCTGAATTAAAACTAGCGGCACAATCAGCACTTGATCCTTGTGTTTTCCGTCCGCTATTTATTTTTGTTTACATAATACTTTTATTTTGAGACAATTTTAACATATAATTCTCCACTCAAATAATGCTCAACTCCTCCACGTCTTGTCAATTTGTCATTGTCAACTGGAAAAAAGAACAAGTCTTTTGGAAACCAAAAGAGACGGTGATGGACCCATTTTTGCAAATCGTCATCATATACGCAAATTACAATAAAAAAATCGCAAAATTACAACGAGCCCCCTAAAATTTGCAAAATTAAATATTAGACAATTAAAAATTCATTCCGGTATGTAAATTTCGGTATGTAAATGTCCGGTATGTGAAATTCTGGTATGTAAAATTCTAGTATGTGAAAATCCGGTATGTGATAATTCCGGTATGTGAAAATCCGGTATGTGAAATTCCGGTATGTGAAAATTATGGTATGTGAAAATTCCGGTATGTGAAAATCCGGTATGTGATAATTCCGGTATGTAAAATTCCGGTCCGGTATGTGAAAATTCCGGTATGTGGAAATTCCGGTATGTGATAATTCCGGTATGTGATAATTCCGGTGTGTGGAAAAATTTTTCATTCTAGAAAATAAATAAAAAATAAAGAAAATAAAAAAGACAAAAAAGATTAATAAAAGAAAAAAAAAATCAGTTTTTAAAAAGCATTCGGAAGAAAGAATAAAACAAGAGGAAGGAGAAGGTTTGATGGTAAAAAAAAATAAGAGGGGTATATTTACTTAATTGAAAAACAAAAAAGCCTACTTACTATCACTATTTCTCTAAATAGCCTACTAACCAAATTTGCCCTATATACTATTAATATATATTTTTAACAAGCGAATTTTGTGTTTCAAATGCATAAAATTACCGATATTAATATTATTTGAATTTATCCGTTCACTTATTAATACATAAAATGATATGGTTAATTTCTTTCGGGTAAAATGGTTAAGAATACGCATAACATAAACTCAAAATATAGTCTTAGTAAAGTAATAATGACAAGTCAATTAAAGTGCTAAAAATTAGAGAGATATACAAAATAAAAATTCATAAAAAATAGACCCAAATTTTTTTTTCTTTCTTCATGTATAGTTATATAATATGGTAAATGTTCAGGTACGGCCCTTTTATTGCGGTACGGTCGTACGGCCGACCGTACGGCCGACACGTGTCCCGAAAAAAAAAATAAACAAATAATTTTTTTTTTTTTCTTTTCTGAAACGATTTTTTTTTCCGGAAACTAATGAAAATTTATTTGAACTACCATGTTATAATTTATGCACTATTATCCTATAAACTTTGAACTATTCCCATATAATCCATGAACTATTACTTTTTAATATAATCCATGAACTATTCTATTATAATTCATGAACTATCTCATAATAAGTTTTGAACTATTACTTTGACTCCTTTATAAATTTTTGCACTTTAAACTATTCTATTATAAATAATGAACTATTCTATTATAATTCATGAACTATCCCATAATAAGTTTTGAACTATTACTTTCACTCCTTTATAAATTTTTGCACTTTAAACTATTCTATTATAATTCATGAACTATTCTATTATAATTTATGAACTATTCCATAATAAGTTTTGAA
>BSUD01000005.1:109975753-110048084 GCA_033239045.1 Fagopyrum esculentum
TTGAATTTATCCGTTCACTTATTAATACATAAAATGATATGGTTAATTTCTTTCGGGTAAAATGGTTAAGAATACGCATAACATAAACTCAAAATATAGTCTTAGTAAAGTAATAATGACAAGTCAATTAAAGTGCTAAAAATTAGAGAGATATACAAAATAAAAATTCATAAAAAATAGACCCAAATTTTTTTTTCTTTCTTCATGTATAGTTATATAATATGGTAAATGTTCAGGTACGGCCCTTTTATTGCGGTACGGTCGTACGGCCGACCGTACGGCCGACACGTGTCCCGAAAAAAAAAATAAACAAATAATTTTTTTTTTTTTCTTTTCTGAAACGATTTTTTTTTCCGGAAACTAATGAAAATTTATTTGAACTACCATGTTATAATTTATGCACTATTATCCTATAAACTTTGAACTATTCCCATATAATCCATGAACTATTACTTTTTAATATAATCCATGAACTATTCTATTATAATTCATGAACTATCTCATAATAAGTTTTGAACTATTACTTTCACTCCTTTATAAATTTTTGCACTTTAAACTATTCTATTATAATTCATGAACTATTCTATTATAATTCATGAACTATCCCATAATAAGTTTTGAACTATTACTTTCACTCCTTTATAAATTTTGCACTATGAACTATTCTATTATAATTCATGAACTATCCTTTTAGAAGTTATGAACTATTACTTAATAAGTTTTGAACTATTACTTTCAATCCTTTATAAATTTTACACTACTATTCTATTATAATTCATGAATTATCCTTTTATAAGTTATGAACTATTCCATAATAAGTTTTGAACTATTACTTTTACTCGTTTTAAAAAAAAAAAAAAAAAACTCGTTCAGAAAAAAAAAAAAAAAAATTTTCCGGGACACGTGTCGGCCGTACCGAAATAATGGGCCTTACTTGAACACTATAACTAAGATTATTGAATTTTAACTAAATTTTGTGAGCAACAGTTGCAATTGTGAGTTTTTTTAAAAAATTTGTTTTAGTATAGTATAAATAAGAGATTAAAAATATAATTTTCCAAGAATTTTAGAAATTAAATGAATATTTTAATTTTCATTTCAACTAGTTTAATGCCCGCACCTTGTGCGGGTTTTGTCTAATATATATATATAAAGTTCAAAATTAAAAAATTAATTAAAATAAAATTTTCAAAATTTTAAATTAAGAAAACAAAATGTAATATATAAAATTTGAAATTATAAAATTAACTCAAAAATTAATTTTCGTAAATTAAAATGTGCCCACATTATTTTTTAAAAATTAAATAAATAAAATCTATATGTGCTTTTATTATGTGTTTGTTTTAATTAATATTTGAGTAAAATTGATGTGGCATGATAATTTATTAGATTAATGATGATTTGGTTTGCTGACTGTTTATTAGTTTTAATGATTTTTTTATTATGAAAAATATTACGGCAAATCTGTAAATATCTTGTGACAATATTGTAAATAAATTGGAAAAAAGCTGATGTGGCTAGCCTTAACGTGCGATACGTGGACGAAGTGGGTTCTGTTTTAGTAAGATATAGATAGATGGGAGTATCTTTAAGAATTCTAGAAGATTAACCGTTTAGAAAAAAACTTTACATTTTACATTGAAAAGGTGTAGTTAGGATTGACAAAGCACAAGTGTTGAGACTGCATGAACGTGCAGTCTTTTGGGTTGGCCACCACTTTAACTACTCAGCAAAACTCTCCCTTTCCCATGCTGTCAAAATCATCACAAATATGAACATGCGACATATATACATGTTTACGTACGACAAGTACATGCATGTTATAGTTTTATATTTTAATTTTTTTGCATCATCTATATACGGAATTGTTAGATGTACGACCTCAGATTTACTTAAGATGCTTACTACGACTGCGCGTCACATATTTGCGCAGTTACAATGCGTGCGCTTTAGAGTTAAATTTTCTTGCTAATTTTTTTATTTTTGAAAAAATTTGGTTAAATAAGCTCTTTTTATAAATTTTTATTGAAAGATTTGGACTACTAGACCTTTTTTTAGTTTTCATTTAAGAATTTATACCCCAAACTTTTTACTGTTGTAATTATGATAATAGGCACATTCTATCATCCCGCTTCATACATTCACGAAACCAACCTTTTTCAAACCAGAGCCATTCGACATTCGACTCCTCAACTTCAACTTCTCCCTCAATCTCTCTCTCGGAATATCAGTTTCTTCAAGTTTCAAATCTTCTCCGGCGATCTCCGGCAATCTTCTGCAATCGCATTCTCAATTTCGCCTTCGTTGATACCAGAACTCAACTATTTTGGTCAAATCCTTCCTTCATCTGTTAATCGATTGTAAACCCTAACCAACACAAAAATGTCGACTCAATCTAAGGCCCTAGCTAATCGATCGTCTGATTCTGATGTTCCTACAGTCAATTTTCTAACCCCAACGCCTTCTTCACCTGTTGAAGAGGATGTGTCAAACGGGGGGCAGCCACCTCCGGTGTCTGATCAAGATCATGGGCTTCAGTTAGTTTTATCTGGTGCTCCATGAGAAGAAATCCCTATGGTTAGTATTGCTTTGATACTCTCATGTTTTCTGGTATTTTTGTTTTTGGTATTTGTTTCATATTAGGGTTTGATGAGTTTATTTATGGTTTTTGGCATGTGATTTGATATGATTTGTGGTATGTTTTGTTTCGTCTTTATATTAACATGAGTTTTCTAGTACGTTTTTCTCGTATGTGTTTCTAGTATTAGCTTTTTTGGTATGTTTTTGGTATTAGGTTTTCTGGTATGTTTCTGGTTTTAGGTAGTTGAGGGGTAATTTGTAAGAATTTTTATTATGCATGAATTTGCATGAAATGAATTCTACGTGGGTATGATTTAGACCCACAAGTTAAAGTTATGAAAAGTATATTTTAAATGTTTTAAATTCAAAACAGACCCACATATATTGGAGTCGTGGGGAGTACGTCACATTTATCTACCTTTCAAATTCTGTAAATTAATGACCCTTTAAAAATTTCCCTTAATTTTGGCCATTAATGTGGACAATTAAGTGCTTCCCAATTTTGGAGGATCGAAAGCTGTTACGCTTGGGTTGTGATGCGCAAATGGGTTTTAAATGTATACTCGTTATAATTATCCTAACTCCTAGCGAAACCCGCAGTGTACGGGACGTTTGTAGTAGGGATAGTACTCCGAGGTCGAACGCAAAGACTAAGGTGAAATTGATTCGATTTGTGATTGAGCTTAGTAAAGACCTAGGTTGTAAGAGAAGAAAGAAATAAAGAAATGAAAATCTCAAATGTTTTTGGTGGATTTTTGGCGATCAATCAAAGATCACAACACATGCAAAACAATCAATCAACTAAACTATGAATAAACAACTAAACAAGATGTAGATCAAAGAAAGCAAAGATGGATTGTAGGGGTTGGAAGTTCCGGTTATGGCATAAGACTCAAGCTATCTATTCATTCCTTGGATTAACTATGTTGGGGATTTAGCATATCTAGATTGGGATCAATCACCGGGTAGGTCTCAAGATCCGCTAGTCCATTCCCTAGGTCTCATTACCGGGTAAGTCTCTAAGAACCTAAGGAGCGGAATTCTACTCAAACCGGATTGTTTACTCAAGGATCTAACCTATCATTACCGGGTAAGTCTCGGAAGGGCTAGTCTCAAGCTACTATCCAGCACACTTAATCCAATGGCGGCTTATTAGGCTCACCACTACCTAAGGGTTGTTATCTTTGGAATCTAAGAGTGAGGATTACCGGGTAAGTCTCTCCTAACACTTAATTGCTAACACTAGGTTGCCCTAGGATAGATTTGACTCAACAAACACCTAGGATTTCAACATTCTAACAATCCAAATCAAGATCAATCGAACCAGGAAAATCACGGGTTGTTCTACCTAAACCACGGCCGTGGTTTACTAAGATCCACCTGTAATTCCTAATAGAGGGTACGTTCAAGCATACAAGTCATCCAAAGATAAATCTAAATTCATCCTATCATAGCCTTAGCCATAACCATCCTTTCCTTACCCTAGAACCACATCTATTTAGCCTACAACATTCATAATAGGAATCGAAACAAACAAACACAAAATCATAACATCCATTTGCAAGATAGTGAAAGAAAGAGATGAACAAGAGAACTAGAATTTAACCAAGCTGAAAATAGAATTTTGGGAGACTTACAATCCTTCCAAAAGAAGGTTCAAATGGTTCTTACAACTAGAAAATAGAATCCGGAAATCTAGCAACTATGGAAATGTTGTGTGTTCTTCTTCTTCCCTTCAATAGAGCTCTTCTTCTTCTTCCTTTCTTGACACTTTCCTTCCTAGAAAATCTTCTTCTTAAGAGGATATTTTTGTTAGAGAGAAATGGGAAATGGATGAGCTGCTCCAAGATGCTCCCAGCTGCCCCTCAACAAACCATGAAGGACCACTTTTATAACAAACTTGTGTGAGCTGGCCATGAGAGTCGTGGCACAGCTGTCACTGGAATCTGGCAAAATCCACGGTCGATTCCACGGCCGTGGTTTGTCACAGAATCGTGATTCTGTGCAGAAACTTCGCCTTGGATCATTAAGCTGTGTTTTGGTGCATGGCTAGTGTTGGTAAGGCTCCATGAGTCCTCCTTAGCCTTTGGCTTGTGTCTTAATGAGTCCGAGGGTGTTTCATCTAAATGAACGATCCTCAAACGCATCGTTTTAGCTCCTAAACTTCCCGAAAAACCTACAAAACGCGCACAAGTCCGTGTAGACGTCTATCTCGACAAAATACATGAATTGGGTGCAAAACGTCTTGAACTAATGCTAGACCATGCATGAATGAGCGAGAATTCTATCTAAATGAACACCTAAACTATGTTATAAATCGTGTTATCAAAAGCCAAAAAGACGACCAAATTTATTTGAGTTTCACACATTAACACTACCTTAAATTTCATCCACCCATTTGAAGGCCAAAATAACAAATCAAAGTGCCTAGTGGAGATTATAATATATATATATATATATATATATATATATATATATATATCAATTTCATGAATAACTAGTGTTTGTTCATGCTCTATGTGTACAATACACGTGTGTACCACTTGCTTTTCCACAAAATACACAATCTTGATCATACATAGAGATTCCAATTATCCAAAAAAATAAAATAAAATAAAGAGGGATATGTTTGCATGGCTGACGGTTTGCATTACCAATGCAATTACTGCCCAAAAATATTACTTTTAAGTGGAGCTTTAATTGCGATAAGCGTTTTCACATATAGCCGTTCACAAATATCGTTTTAAAACTGTACCATTATTGCTCTATATTAAATGGTGATTCAACACTTTATATAAGGACGAGAACCGGAAGAAGCAAAGAAAAAATTACAGCCAATGCTATACAAGAAGGAGAGAAGGTGACGCACATTCAGCAGTTGAATATCAACCTTCACCGTTCGAGTCATACGAAGGATCGAAGGTCTCCTCTTCACAAATATAACAACGGTAATGCTTGTATAACTCATATTTTTGTCTCTTTGTGTCTGTATATTTTACTTTCAGCCTCAAGTTCACCGACGCTAGTTCCAAATACATGCGATACGAGGCAACCTTGTGAACGGAGGATTCAAAAACATGCAAAAGTATTCAACAAAACCGGTTGAAGTCGATATCGAATTGGCGTTATGGGTGCTTTGAAAGAAGCCATAGACAGATTCGAGAAGTGCTCGGAGGAACTTACATGACGTTTACAGCTTGAGAAGCGATTGAGGACCAATTAAGAAGCAAAAGCCTTGGATTTTAAAGTTGCGGGAAACATTGAAAGTTATGCAAAATTCAAGAAGCCGGAGCCATGACGACTATCAAAAAGAGAGAAGCAAGAGAAAGCTTTGGAGATTCAACGCCTCAAGTTAGACAACTCAATCGGCATCCGAATACATGCGATATGAGGCAACCTTATGAACGAAGGATTCAAAATCAAGCAAAAGTCCAACAACGTTGGGATAAGGAGAGATTGAATTGATGATACTGATACTTGCGAAATGAAGGAAATGTACGCCCAAATGATAGTTGGCTAATCAAATTTGACCCTAGACCGAAGATCATAGTTGGTTCTAAAATGAAGGGATGGTCGATGCAATCAACAGATGTATTTCCAACATCATCTCTAAAGCAAAGCGGGCCTTAAGGGATTTCACACTTCCAAATTATCTTCCTTCCAACCAGATTCTTTAATGTCAAGCAAAAAGCAAAAAGTGATAGTGGGTAGCACCTCATCCTCTTCATCAAAGCTTCTTCTACCATGATGATGAGTATGAGTCCAACGATCGAAAACTACGCCACTGTCGAGCTACAATTTTTGTCAATGATCGAAACCTATAGTACCAACTACGAGCACGGCCCTAACTCCGCCTTGTTTTTCTCCCGACGTCTTCAACAAAAAGCTTTTGTAGACACTGGATTTCCCGATCGTTGAGATAAAAAAATACAGATGATGCTCAGTTTGAGTGCACAATTTGAATATTTTTGGTGAGAAAGCACAGTACATGAAGTGGGCACAAGAAATCAATGTTTCACCTTCTACTAATGTCCTCTATTTTAATCTCATCCTACAAATTCAATACACAGGAGACAAGAGGAAAAACAAATTTGATTGCTCCAGAGTTCATACAACAAATACAAGAGCAACGCCAATGTGCAAGTACAAAGACAAGAAGGATACCCGAAGAAGAAATAAAAAAAAAAAAAAGCGAGGACAAAGTAATAAGTTGGACGTGCGTTTTTGATCGAGAAAAGGGACAGAAGAATTAATTTTGTCATGGCCATAACAAAAAAGCAAGAAAGATCCTATATTTTAGCAAAGAGATAGTAAAAGCAAAATTGAGTTCCAAAAACTTCAAAGAAAATGCCAGTAAACTAAAGAAAGCAAAATTAGTCAAATTAAGCGAGTTTGACTAAAATAAAGTCATGTAAGTAAAGATCACAAGCAATGGGGCCTCAACGCTTTCTCAACCTCAACAAAATTATACAGAAGGGTAGCTGGTAAGCTTGTACACAACAACAAAGACCAAACCAATTAGATCGAAGATGAAGTGAAGACTCATAGTCAAAATGGAGCGGATCGGCTACAAATACCAAGTGAAATTGATTGATCGTGAAACAAAGACCCATCTGTAATTGAATTGAAATCGATAAGCCTTCACCGCCACAAGATCCATACCATAGTTGGACCAAGCGCAAAAGGAGGATGATTTCCAAAACAAAGCAAAGGGAATAAAATCCGATAGTCCGATCGAAATAAATTCTTTGCAACTCTAACCATATATGGTTTGATTAATATAATATGGAGTTGGCGGTTAGACCAAACCCATCCGTAAACCGTGCTCAATACATATGAAGACCTGGAAGCAATACATATGAGTACATCGGAGGATAAATAATTTTTTTAACAAAGAGACTTGTTAAACTAAAATCGATACAACGACCTTGTTAGGTTGCTCCTCATCATTAAAGTTCGATAAAGACCATAACAGGATGATCCAAGCGGTTTAAGTAATATGTGAAGACAATGGCCTATAAAGTGGAAGAGGATTTCCTTGGCCCAAGTTCACTATTTTGAGGCAAACGTCAAATTCAAGAAGAGCCAAAGAACTACGTCTGATTTGATCCCTACAAAAGGGTACGTAGGAAACTTGACTATATAAATTGTCAAGTTCAATCGGAAACACCAAGTTAATGATTTTCTAAAGAAGAAGGATGAACTACGGTGACTTGATTCCGTCTCAAATGGATACGTAGGAAGCTCGGTATAAAGCAAGACGCTCATTGAGTTCGGTCACACCCAAAACTCCAAGATTTGGTAAAGTTGAGAACTACGTCTGACTTGATTCCGTTGAAACGGATACGTAGGAAACTCGTCGAGTTCAGTCATACCCCCAAACGAAGAGAAGAAAAAGAGAGAGATACTCAACTATTTAATTTCTCATGCGCACATGATAGTCGGATAATTTGGAAAACCCTTCATAGAAGGTGAGCCCGAGTGATTCCGGTGATACGTAAAAAGTGGAGAAATACAAGTGATAATTGATGCGGATTGTAGACAACCCGTCTTAAAAATTGAGCTTGGATCCGACATGTGACACATGAGGGTCAAAGTCCGCGAAAATAAACATATGAACTACGTAAGGCTTGATCCTTCTGAGGGAAGGTACGTAGGCAACCCGTCGGGTGCAGCCCAAATACTCAAGAAAAATTCAAGAGGCCGTCCAAAGAGTAATCAATATTATTTTGGAATCGTGAGGATACAACGAATAAGGGTCGAACTTTAATAAACATATTTCAATTGAAATGTGTTACGCAATTTTATTTTCCTGTAATATTTTTGCCTAACATAGGTTTTCTGGTGGTTTTAGGTTTTCTAGTATGAGATATTTATGTGTTTCTTGTGTATATTGATATTATTTGTCTGATATACCTATCTATTTGTATTTCTGGTATTTGTTTTTATATGGTTTCTGGTATGCTTTGTCTCGTTTTTACATTACATGAGTTGTCTGGTATACGTTTATTGTTTGTGTTTCTGATATTAGGTTTTCTGGTATGAGTTGTTGATATGTTTCTTGTTTATATTGATATGATTTGTCTAGTATGCTTTCTAGTTTGAGTTTCATATAAGGTTTTTATATTACTTTCTGTAATTGAATGTTGATGTGTACATTAATATTAGTTTCTGGTATGTTTACACAGGCAGATGAAGAAATGCCTATAGATGTACATGAAGATTCCTCTGTAAGTTGAATATTTGATATGAGTTTCTAGTTTATTTGTTGTGATGTTTTTCTTGCATTAACAAACTTGTTTCCTTTCCTAGCTCATGTACAGGTTTGATATTAATCCCAAATATGAGACAGCACGAATAACTGTGTTGTCTCGTGTAAATATAATCAATTTTGTACTGGAAGGTTTGGATGCCAGTGGGCAAGAAATGTTCAAATATTGTATATTTGCGGACATAATCTCTCTCTGTACAAATATGAAGCTTTCAAATCAATTAATACACTTCATGCTTCTATTTGAGGTGAAAACAGACTGCAAACACTTGATGTGGTTTGCCATCAACAAAACTCTGCTTGAGTGTTTATAACTACACACCCTTTTCAGTTTGGTACCTCCATTTCACTTTCTATTGTTAATATTTTTCTTTCTTTTTTTGAATAATTTGGTTTATAAGGTTTGACTTAAGCGAGTTTGATGAAATTACTGGCCTGGAGTGTCGGTACAACGCTTACAAGAAAGAGGGAAATTTCGACATGAGGGAGTTGGTCGGCATCCCTAGATGTCAATTGGGAACTTTGGAGGAGAAATATTCAGAACTTCCTAAGACTGACGAACGCAAATATAAGATGGTTCTGATCCTCTTTGTTCGCCACTTAGCGTGCGTGCAAATAAGTCTTAAATTTATAAAACTAGAATCAAGCAAGCGAACCCGCAGTGTACGGATCGATATAGTTAAGCAAGAATTCCAGAGTATCGAACACAGGGATTTGAGGGGTTAAATCCAGTTATAAATCGTCAAGCAAATAAATGTATGAAGCTTTTCAAATTATTGGGAAAACAACAATCCTAAAGATCCAGGAATCCAGCTGTGGCAATCGATTTAAGATATACTAAAGATATAAGGACAGAGTTAAGGTTTGCAAAGGTATACGAATGTAAAATAATTGTACGGTGAAGTTCCAAAAACCTTATATGACCCACCTAAAGACACTCTCTATAAAGGTTGTTGAGGCTTCAGTATAGAAAGATTCTAAAGGTAAGAATTAATGTAGAATACCCAAACTTGTAATCCAAGGATCAAGACTAACTAAACCGATTAAGGTTGTGACACTCGAAATCGAGGTAGAGGTTGTTGAGGCTTCACTACCACCTAGAAAAGGCGAGCCAAGGCTAAGTTAAAGCAAATCTTTAACTTTGGATTAAAGTAAAAGCAAGGTTCGTAACTGACACAAAATTACGGGTAGTTCTTGAGTTCCACGGCCGTGGAAGCTCAAGAACAGACCGTGGATTAGGTTCGTCGGCGATTCTCTCTAACTCTCAGGGTCCAATCTGTTTACGATCGATCTATCATCATCTAAGCCACAACTATCAACCCTTCACCTTAGAATTGCTAAAGGGTTTTAGCCAACAACAGTCATATTGATATCAAATTCAAGATTTAAAAGAATGAAAGATGAAAACCTTCGAAAACCTTGAATAAATCTCAAATTAATCTCAAATCCACAAATCAAGAACAATGATGTAAGTAGATTCAGAATAACACAAATAATCACAATCCTTGATAAGAACGAAGAACGGAATGTCAATCCGTCTTCTAATCAAACCTAAGGATAAAGCGTAACCTCCTTACGAACAATCTTCCAAATCTTCAACTCTTCACAATTCTCCGTTGCGAAATAGCAATTCCCACACTTCCAACTCGAAAACCTAGGTACGTGCAATAAGCGTAGGCAAAGTCTAAGCGAAGGTGACGGAATCTCCCTCTTTCCGTCCTTTTATACGGCAAGATAAAATATGAGCCCAGCCCATTGCGTAAAAGATCATGACTTCAAATTGTACGTTAAAAGATCGTCAGAATCACGGTTTCCCAAGATTCCACGCCCGTGGTTTAGAGCGTGGTTTAGAGCGTGGAAACTCATCACGGTTTGTCACAACTCTCCACGGCCGTGTAAGTTACTGGAATGCTCCACGCTTGTCTTGCCAAAGTTCCACGGCCGTGGAATAGAACGTGGAACCTAGTACGGCCGTATTTTAGAGCGTGGAATACATGTAGTTCGTAATTCCCCTTAATCTTGTGTCATTCTTCATCCTAGCATCTTCCTTAGCTCCTAGTGATGTCCTCAATCCTTGGACATGCTCAATCTATCTCCATTCTCTCTCAATCCGTTCGGAATTAGCTCTTAATTGCCTACATTCAACACAAAGCTTATGTAGACCTCTATATCGACAAAATAGATAAACTAACTCACAATTGCTTCAATGCTTTATTAATGAATACCAATATAGATGAAATACACTTAGAAAACGTGCCTAAAATATCACAATATTTCATGCTAACAAATAACCCCATACTTGCCACTTGCTTGTCCCTAAGCAAGGTCTTTCAAAAACTTTAAAACTCAAGTTAGGATGAAATATGGATATACTCTCAAAAGCAACACTTCTTTTAGATGAATGTGCTTCCTAATCAATAGATCATTCTCAAATCTTGCTTCATTCGCTTATAAGACTTTCATACACATAATCAAAGAGTAAAGAGTAAAGAAAGCTCATGAATTAATCAAACTTCCATGTAAACATCATAACCTTCAAACATTATCAAAATCAATCATAAGAAACTTCAATTTAGATCACCAAGCCATATATCATTCTTTTGATCTTAAGGACTTTCAAACAAGGTATAGAATGCGGAAAGGGAAGGAAAACTTTAAGGAATGTGGTGCATGAATCCGGGAAAGTGGATAACTACTCTTTTCTTTTTCTCTTGCGGTTTCCGCAACACTTTCAACTTAGAGTTTCTCTCTCTTCTTTTCAATTCATTTTTCGACTTTACTTTTGGAGTTATGAATAGAGGTGCACAAAAACCGAAGCCTAGGAGATTGGCGTTTCTCATTTTTACGAGATGCCTCAAACCCTTGATGCACATACCATAATCCGCTAGGAATATCGCTCAATCTGACTTTGGCAAGACACAAACACCCGGCTATGTGAATGGTGCCGAGTTACTCATCATCATGATTGACTTCCCCAAACCTATAATTTCTTTCTATTCTTTTGAATGCAAAATATTGCCTTCATGGCCCTCCCACATCAAACATGCCTTTTTCATTCAACTTCTCCAATTTCCCGGATAGGTAAAGGAGGTCATTATTTCAATGAGGGGCTAAATGATCAAAGAAAGAAGAAAGAAAATCGAATTGCCTTAATCATCTCAAAAGAAGCATAAGAACTTATTATGTGATTTCAACCTAAATTTCTCAACATGATTTAAGTAACATTCATCACATTATGAAACTTGCAAAAGAGGAATAATCAACTCATTCAATTTCTTTTCAATTCACTATTTGTTTAAGCATGCGATTGTCATCAAAACTCAATTCACAAGTGGTGATTATCATAGAAATCATCTCTATCCTTAGAAGCACAAAATTTTCAAAATTTTTCAATTTTTATGTGTTTTTCAAACTCTTTTTCATGCAATGCAAAAATGAAACGTGTAACAATAGAATGAACATGCAAGGTAGTCTCGATAAAAGCATACAAAAGTGAGTAAGAGTTATTACAACTATTAGTCACACCCCACCCCATACTTGGAACAAACATTTTCCCTAATGTTCAAAAGAAAAAAAAGAAAGAAAGAAAAAGAACTCACAAAATGGTGGTGGAGCGGCTAAAACGTCGATCATCAAAGTCATCACTACGGTGGAGGCGGTGGTGGAAACGGGGAGAAGTTGGGATCATAGTACCGCCCGAACTGCTGGCGGTAAACGTCTCTCATCATGTGGTCTAGATCGTCCACTCGTGCATCCATAGCATCTGCACGGATCTCCAAAGCTCCAACCCGACTGGAAAGGTCGGTAGCCCACTTTGGCAACTGCTCGTACCAACCAGGTGGCTGGCTGTACCACGCCGGTGCATCTGAAGGTGCTGGTGCTGGTGGTGGCTGTGAATGCCAAGGCGGTGGAGCTCCCATCCAATCCGGCTGCGTCCTATACCAAGCAGGAGGATCTGCCATCCAAGTCGGCCTCTCGCTCACACTAGCACGGCGAGAGGAAGAGCCAGATGCTCTAGCAGGGCGGGGAGAACGTCTAGGCATGTCGGGAACTACATCCGGCTGATCCGGGAATGTACCAAAGTCCTGATCAGCTCCTCCTCCTCCCTCATAATCATCTCCTCCTCTCATCTCCTCCTCCTCTACAACTGGTGGTGGGGGAACATAAGGAGGGGCTACCAATCTGTTCGCATGCATAGCAACGAACGTTGCCTTCCAGTTATGGCGTCCAGCCATAATGGAATACTCAGGGAGCCACGCAATGCCTCTCCCGGTCCTACTCTCCCACGGCATAGCAGCATATGGTGGACCTCTATGGGTGGGGAAGATGAGGCCTCTAGTCATAAGGGCCTGAAGTCCTAGGGGTCTAGCAGCAATACGTGTACAAGCCGAGAAATCAACCCCTAACTGTCTAGCAAGGTGGGTCACCATCCCACCATATCCAATATTGCCAACCCTCTTATTCTTTAGCTTGCTCATGGTAGCAGCTAAGAGGGTGGCGCAGTCAGCTGGTCTGCCATACAACATGCTGTAGAGCAGGAATAACTCATCCGTCTTGATCTTCTGAGGTGTCTCCGTCCTAGGGAAGAGACACTCAGAAAGCACTCTATGAGCTATCTTCAAGGCTAGATGATAGATCAATCTAGCCTTGGTATCAGCAGGCTGCCAGCGGTCCTCGCTGGCGTAGATCATGGCGATCTCCTCCCAAAAATCCTTGGCGTACACGCCACTGGGGAAACGACCATTGAAGGTCTCCTAGAACCCAAAGAAGGCTCCAAACTCTCTAATCGAAAAATCATAGTTTCTTTCCATCAGTCGGAAAGAAACTGTCTTGTCAACATGGCTATGCTCAAAGGAAACTACAAACTCCCTCGTAATCTCCTCATAAGCATCTTCCCGAATAGCGGAGAAGATGACTAAGCCGGCTCTATCTAAAAGCCATGTAAGGTCTCCTATCACATGCAAAGGTGCTAGCTCCTCAAGCAGCAAGTATCGCGGTCCTATGACCGTCCTCTCCTCTATCATCTCTAAGGCATCTAAATGATCCTCATGGATAGTAGGGATCTTAGGGGGAGGTGGTGATGGTGATGAAGGAGGTGAAGGAGATGAAGGGGGTGGTGCTCTAGAAGAGGAAGAGGGGTTGCCCTTCCTCTTTTTGTTCTTATCATTGTCCTTGTTCTTATCCTTGTTCCTACCGGACACTCTCCTCACAAAATCCATACTCTGTCAAAAACCACGGTTTGTTCTTCAATTTACACGGCCGTGGAACGTCCAAGAACCGTGGTTTATCTCGAAAATTCTCAAATTCCAACAGAAATTCACCAAATTCAGCAACAAGCAGCCCTAGACTAATTTCCTTCCAATTCCAATCAGTTCTCCTACAAATTCTATCGAAAACAAAGCCGAATCGACAAAGAGAGAGAAAGAACCAAAAACCTAGGTTTTCGGATTTTGTAATCCGAATTATGGCTTCTCCGGTGAATTGCCGCTCGAACTGTTTCTTGGATCTTGTAGGTGATTGGATTTGCTTCCGTTTTGGTCAAAGAATCGTCGAAAACGATTAACGTATGAAGAATTTAGAGAAGGGGCGTGGATTCGGCGTTCTTGGCGTGGTTTTGGGTTTTGTTTTGTGTTTTGTGAAAAAACGTGGTTTATATAGTGGCCGTAAAAATTTTTGAAAATCACGGTCTATCGGGGGGTTCCACGGCCGTGGAATTGTACGGAACCGTGGTTTTGGTGATTTTTCTTAGGCTTTTGAAAATTACGGTCACTGTAGCTGTCACGGCCGTGGTTTAGGCCGTGGAACTCTCTGTAATGCTCCAAAGTCCAAGTTTCGTCACTTTTCTTCAAACTTTCTCTTCCCCTTTTCTTTTCCACTGTTCCTACATCCAAAGACACGAACATACCGGAAGGTATTGAAGGCAAAACAAAGCAAAAACGTCTAAACTAAGCTAATCTATGAATCAAAAACAAAAAACGACAATGCAATACCTTGGGTTGCCTCCCAAGAAGCGCTTTGTTTAAGGTCCGTAGCTAGACCAAATTCGCACTTATTCGAGTGCGGTGGGCGCGAACTCTTCAGCTTGGAGTTTCGGAGTATACTTCTTGAGTCGTTGACCGTTCACCTTAAAGCTTCCGCCCGTTTCACCCCATACTTCAACTGCACCATGGGGAAAAATACGTTTGATTAGAAAAGGTCCGGTCCAACGAGATTTAAGCTTACCTGGAAAGAGACGAAGCCTTGAATTGAAGAGGAGAACTTAATCTCCTTCTTTGAAGTCCTTTGGAATGATATGCTTATCATGCCAACGCTTTGCTCTTTCTTTGTAAATCTTGACGTTTTCGTAGGCGTTCAAGCGGAGTTCTTCAAGCTCATTTAGGTCCAAGAGACGCTTCTCTCCCGCTTCCTTCATGCTGAAATTCAACCACTTGATTGCCCAAAACGCCTTGTGCTCCAAGTCTACCGGTAAGTGACAAGACTTCCCATACACAAGGTTGTATGGTGTAGTTCCGATGGGAGTCTTGTATGCAGTCCGGTACGCCCACAATGCATCATCTAGCTTCAAAGACCAATCCTTCCTAGTCCTTGAAACCGTCTTCTATAAGATTCCTTTGATCTCCCGGTTTGAGATCTCAACTTGTCCACTAGTTTGTGGATGATAAGGGGTGGCGATCTTGTGAGTCACCCCATACTTAGCTAAGAGAGCTTCAAAGCGCCGGGCAATGAAGTGAGAGCCTCCATCACTAATGATGGTCCGTGGTGTCCCAAATTGCGGGAAAATGGTCTTGTTAAAGAACTTAACCACTACCATGACATCATTGGTGGGAGAGGCAACCGCTTCAACCCATCTTGAAACATAATCAACCGCTAAAAGTATGTATTGGTTACCACAAGATGATGGGAATGGTCCCATGAAGTCTACTCCCCAAACGTCAAAGATCTCCACCTCTTGGATGTTGTTGAGAGGCATCTCATTCCTCCTAGAGATATTTCCTATTCTTTGACAAGCATCGCAGCAAGAAACGAAGGTTTGCACATCTTTAAATAGAGTAGGCCAAAAGAATCCAGATTGCAATACCTTAGCGCTAGTCTTGTTCGAACTAGCGTGTCCTCCACAAGGTAGTGAATGACAATGGCGGATGACGCTTTGCATCTCATCTTCCGGCACACATCGTCGAATAATGCCATCCGGACCTCTCGTAAAGAGGAGAGGTTCATTCCAAAAGTATTCCTGAACATCCTTAAAGAACTTCTTTCTTTGTGCGTAGGATAAGCCGGGCGGTATTTCCTGACAAACCAAATAGTTAACAAAATCAGCAAACCATGGTTCGTTACCTTTGGAGATCACATCGATGCACTCCTCTATGATATGTAAATGTTCGTCCGGGAAGGAGTCATCTATAGGTAGATGGTCGTCCTCTAGATGTGTTAGACGACTCAAATGATCCGCAACAGAATTTTCCGAACCCTTCTTGTCGTGGATCTCTAGATCGAATTCTTGTAGGAGAAGAATCCATCTAATTAGCATTGGCTTCGAATCCTTCTTTGCAAGGAGATACCGGATCGCAGCATGATCCGTGTATACAATCACCTTTGCACCTACAAGATAAGAGCGAAATTTGTCAATTGCATAAACAATGGCTAAAAATTCCTTTTCCGTAGTGGCGTAATTGAGTTGCGCTTCATCTAGCGTTTTGCTAGCGTAGTAGATAGCGTGGGTTCGCCCTTCCTTTCTTTGTCCAAGAACAGCTCCTATAGCTACGTCACTTGCATCGCACATAACCTCAAAGGGAAGATTCCAATCCGGAGGTTGGATAATAGGGGCTGAAATTAGAGCTTCCCGAATCATGTTAAACGCATCTAAGCATTCCTGCAAAAAATCAAAAACTGCATCCTTCATCAATAGATTAGTTAGCGGCTTTGATATTTTAGAGAAATCCTTTATGAAACGCCTATAAAATTCAGCATGTCCTAGAAAACTTCTAATCCCTTTCACCGAAGTTGGGGGAGGAAGCTTTTCAATTGTCTCTATTTTAGCTTTATCCACCTCAATCCCTCTACTAGAGATTAAGTGTCCTAATACAATGCCTTCCTTCACCATGAATTGACACTTCTCCCAATTAAGAACTAGGTTAGTGTCTTCACACCTTTGTAACACAAGAGCAAGGTTAGAAAGACAATTGTCAAAAGAGGAACCATAAACGGAGAAGTCATCCATAAAAACCTCCATGATTTCCTCTATATATTCGGAGAAGATGGCCATCATGCACCTTTGAAAGGTGGTTGGGACGTTGCAAAGCCCGAACGGCATCCTCCTATAGGCAAACGTACTTGTTCGCCCCTAGAGGTGTGTGCAAATAAGCTTTAAATTTATAAAACTAGAATCAAGCAAGCGAACCCGCAGTGTACGGATCGACGTAGTTAAGCAAGAATTCCAGAGTATCGAACACAGGGATTTGGGTGGGAACAAACTCGATTGCAGGTTATCAAGCAAGTAAATATGAGAGTTTTGCAAATATTGGGAAAACAACAATCCTAAAGATCCAGGTATCCAGCTGTGGCAATCGATTCAAGATATACTTAATGATGTAAAGACAGAGTTGAGATATGCAAAGGTATACTAATGTAAGGTAATCGTACGGTGAAGTTCCAAAAACCTTTTATGACTCACCTACAAGGCACTCTTTATACAGGTTGTTGAGGCTCAATATAGAAAGATTCTAAAGGCGAGAATTAGTATCAAATACCCAAACTTATAACCTAAAAATCAAGACTAACTTAACCGATTGAGGTTGTCGAGGCTCACAATCGAGGTAGAGGTTGTTGAGGCTCACTACCACCTAGAAAAGACAAGTCTAAACTAAGCTAAAGCAAATCTTTAACTTTGGATTAAAGTAAAAGCAGGTTCGTAAACTTGAGGGAAATTACGGTTGGATCTTGAGATTCCACGGTCGTGGAACTCAAGAACAGCCCGTAATTTGGGGTTGTCGGCGATATTTCTCTAACTCTCAGGGTCTAATCTGTTTGCGATCAATCTATCATCATCTAAGCCACAACTATCAACCCTTCACCTTAGAATTGTTAAGGGTTTTTAGCCAATAACATTCATGTTGATTTCAATTCAAGAATTAAAAGATAAAAAGATGAAAACTTTCAAGAACTTTCAACGATCCTTAACTTAATCTCAAAGTCACAAAGAGAACAAGTAATGTCAAAAGATTCAAAGTATAACAAACAATCACCACCTTAGGAAAGAAGAGAAAACGGGATGTCAATCCGTTTTCCAAATCAAACCTAATCAAGAAGAGAGATCTTCTTGCAAAATCTTCCAAGAACTTCGATCTTCCGCAAATTCGGAGATCTCCACAGCAATCTCCACCTAAAGTGCGAGATTAGGGAATTCCAAAACACGGACTTCGATCTCTCCAAGAGACGTCAATTGCTTCCCCCCGCAAAACTAGCGAAGAGTCTTCGTCTAAATGTCGATGTCCGACGATCGTCAGCCGGCTTAAGCGAGGATCTAAGCGATGATGACTGAGGGTAAGCGAAGATGACGGAATCTCCTTTCTTCCGTCTTTTTATAATGTAGGGCAAAGTGTCGGCCCGGCCCAATCTTCAAAAGATCGTGGCTTCGAAGTGTGGCGAAAAGATTCGCCAAGATCACGGTCGTGGAAGTGTTCCACGACCGTAATTTAGAGCGTGGAAACAAATACGGTTTGCAACGTATGTTCCACGGCCGTGTAATCCCCTGGAATGAACATGAATTTCTGACTCCAAATCCACGGCCGTAATTCTGAACGTGGTTTGTGATACGGCCGTATTTTAGGGCGTAATTTAGGGCAAGAACGTGATTCTTCCCTAAACTCGTGCATTCCTCAATCTAAGACTCCAATTTGCTTCCAAAAAGTGTCCTCGATCTATGGATATATCAACTCAACTCTCCTTTGCTCGATTCCGTTCGGAAATAGCTCCAAATCACCTATAATCAACATAGAACTAGTGTAGACATCCATATCGACAATATAGGTAATACTAGCTCACATATGCACAAAGATCAATCAAAGACTATCAATATGAATCAAATACGTTTAGAAAACGTGCCTAAAATATCACAATATTTCATGCTAACAGTACCCCACGGGCACGTGAACGTGGTCTTCTTCTGATCGTCCGGGTGTATCGGAATCTGAAAGAAACCACTATAACCGTCAAGATAGCAAAAGTGTGAATGTTGCGCTAACCTTTCAAGCATTTGATCGATGAAGGGTAGTGGGAAGTGATCCTTCCTCGTCGCGTTGTTTAGCTTGCAGTAGTCTATGCACATCTGCCATCCTGTTACGGTTCGGGTAGGGATGAGTTCGTTGTTTTTGTTGGTGATGACCGTCATTCCTCCCTTCTTCGGAACCACTTGTACGGGACTCACCCACTTGCTATCGGAGATAGGGTAGATGATACCTGCATCAAGCAATTTAAGAATTTCCTTCTTGACAACCTCCTTCATGGTCGGATTTAACCGCCTTTGAGGTTGTCGCGAAGTTCTAAAGTCCTCTTCCATTAAGATCTTATGCATGCATAGGGAAGGTTTGATTCCTACTAAGTCCTCTATAGTATATCCTAAAGTTTTCCTATGTTTCTTAAGGACAACCATAAGTTTACTATGTTCATCTATGCTTAAATCGGAACTAACAATTACCGGAAAGGTAGAATTAGGTCCAAGAAATGCGTACCTTAGATGAGTAGGAAGTGGTTTCAATTCCATAGCTATAGGAGTCTCCAATAGCTCTTGAGGAGCTTCCGATGCTTCCTTAGAGGTGTCTAAGGATGTAGAAGGAGTTGGAGAAGAATCAACAGAAGTTGAGGAAGAGACACAATTGCTTTCGGAATCACCCAAAATTACTCTGCATCCTCCACGGCCGTGATTTTGGGCGTGGAAAGTAAATACGGTGGCTCTGTTTCCTCCACGGCCGTGTAACCCTCTGGAGTGCTCCACGCTTTTGTTGGTGAAATCCACGGCCGTGGAATATAGTGTATGACCGTGGATCCGTAAGTTTTCTGCCTCGTCGTGGAGTTTTTCAAACTCCTCTTCACACACTTCTTCTTGTGCTTCTAGGGCTTCAATTGCCTCATTACAATCTTCTTCATCCCCTACATTCATTAGGCTCATAGAAATAACCTTTTGCAAAGGATCTTTGAAGAGAATAGCACTTACCTCTTCTCTAGATAGCCCTTCTTCATCTTGGATATTGAATATATCCTCATCAAAGATTGGTTTCTTCATTAGAGTGGAAAGGACGAACTCTACCTTCTCTTCTCCTATGTCGAAGGCGAGTCTAGCATTCTTGCAATCGACTATGCAGCCGGATGTTGCAAGAAACGGTCTTCCGAGAATGATCGGGACCGGACTATCTGCAGGAATGTCAAGAACAACAAAATCTATAGGAACATAGAATTTACCTAGCTTGACCGGGACGTCTTCAACAATACCGACGGGGCGAGTTATGGATCGATCCGCCATGTACAACGTCATCTTCACCGGTTTAGGGTCGCCTAAACCGATCTTCCTACATAATGCAAGTGGGATGATGCTCACACTTGCTCCCAAATCACATAATGCATCATATGTGACATCTCCCACTCCTATGGGAATACAAAATGACCCCGGATCCTTTAGCTTTGGGGACATCTTCTCTTTCATGGTCTTGATGAGATCCGAAGAATCCGAACTCATCTTAACCTCTCCAAAATCCTCTAGTTTTCTCTTGTTAGAGAGGATTTCCTTTAAGAACTTACCATAAGCTGGCATACCTACAATAGTATCAATGAAAGGTATATTAATATGCAATTTTCTCATGAGTTCTATAAACTTACCGAATTGTTTATCTAGACGCGCTCTCGCTCTAGATTGAGGGAACGGTAGGGGAGGTTTGTAAGCTGGAGGAGGAACGTAGACATCTTCCTTCTCCTTCCCCTTCTCTTTCTCTTTCTCAACGGGGACTTCTACAAACTTAGGCTGCGGGTCGGTAGTTGTCACCCCGCTCCTAGTTGTGATTGCCATCACCCTTCCTTTTGGGTTGTCCTCCGTTTTTCCAGGAAGTTTCCCTTGATTCCTAGGAACTTCCTCCACATGGCTGAACATTTGGTTTTCTAAAACCTTTTGGGCTTTATCAACCTTTGTTATATGATCATCAACCTTGATGATGCGAGTCTCCAACCCTTGAAGCTTCCCCAAAATTGTCTCCAACATGGGATCGGGCTTCTCCTTCCCAGAAGTACTTCCACCATTAGATGTTTGCCACTGACTTTTCAAGGGAGTGGAAGAAGAGGAAGGTGGAGTTAGTGAATTTCCTGAATTGGAAGGATAAGAATTACCGGAATTTTGTTGATTGGGACGCCAATTGTTGTTGTTCGAACCCCTATTGTTGTTCCAATTGTTGTTCCGATTGTTGTTGTTGTTGTTCCAATTATTCCGGTTGTTGTTCCGGTTGTTGCGATTGGTATTATCATTACCGTTGTGGTTATTGTTGTTGCCTAAATAACCCACATCTTGTTCCTTGTGCTTTGGAAAGTTGGTTTTGATGGCTTCCTTCAACTCTTTAATCTCCGTGTTGAGAGAAAAGATTTGAGTTTGAGCTGCTTGTGATAGCTTTGCTCCTTGATCCACATGATTCGCCTCCGCTTTCCGATGAGAATACTTCTCTATAACTCGTGCTTGCTTCTCAATGAAGTCCCAAGCGTCATCTTCCCTCATGTCCATGAATGTACCACATGAAAGGGATTGGAGCTTGAATTGTGTTTCCACATCCAACCCCTTATAGTATATCTCCAATAATGCAAGCTTGGATATGCCATGATGAGGGCAATCCAATAGCAAATCTTGAAATCTTTCCCAAGATTGAAACAAACTTTCGTTAGATCTCATAGAAAATGCATTAATCTTACCTCTTAGCTCCGCCGTTTTGGATGGCGGAAAGAACTTAGTGAGGAACTCCGCAGAAAGATCCTCCCATGTTTCAAGCTTTCCACTTGGAAGAGCTTGATACCAAGACAATGCTTTCCCCTTCAAGGAGAAGAAGAAAGGCTTGAGTTTGTAGCTGTTGGTAGTTGCGTTCTTCGGCTTCATTGTCTCCATCATAATCTCAAATTTTTGTAAATGTTGGTGTGGAGATTCAGCACTTGCTCCACCAAATTGGTTTTGGCGGACAATAGTAATAACTTGAGGGTTGAAGCTAAACCCTTGTGCATCGTCAGCATAAAAGTTCACACCTAAACGGCGTGGTTGTTGTGTTGGATCCATCCTTTGCCAAGAGTTCTTGGCTCCTCTTCTACACGTTCGACCCTCGCATTCCTAGGTGGAGCACGGCGATTTGCAGCTGGCCGTGGGAAGAATGGATTCACATTGATCGTGGGATCAATTTCCTCTAGTGGTGGCATGAAGGAGTCGCTATCCTCATTGGATGAGTTGGCTCTAACCGATCTTCCTGGTCTCCTCCTTTTCTTTTTCTCCTTAAGGTTGTTTATTTCCAACCTCATTTGAAACATCATGTCCGTTAGATCATCAACCTTCATTTGATGACGATCCGTTTCTTCCCTACGAGTCTTCTCACTCCATTGGAGTTGAGCTTCCTTTTCCGCTAACTCCGATTGGAGATCACGTTCTCTTTCTTCAGCCATTTTTCTTTCCTTAAGCTTTCTTCTCAAAGTCCTCTCAAGCTCTTGATCAAGAGGGGCCTTCGTTGTTCCTAGACCTGTGCATACACTCGAAGAGATATCAAATAACAAGAGCAAAGCTCCCAAGCTTGACAACCGATAACCGAATTCGGTCTAAACCAAATCCCCGGCAATGGCGCCAAAAACTTGTTCGCCACTTAGCGTGCGTGCAAATAAGTCTTAAATTTATAAAACTAGAATCAAGCAAGCGAACCCGCAGTGTACGGATCGATATAGTTAAGCAAGAATTCCAGAGTATCGAACATAGGGATTTGGGGGGTTAAATCCAGTTATAAATCGTCAAGCAAGTAAATGTATGAAGCTTTTCAAATTATTGGGAAAACAACAATCCTAAAGATCCAGGAATCCAGCTGTGGCAATCGATTCAAGATATACTAAAGATATAAGGACAAAGTTAAGGTTTGCAAAGGTATACGAATGTAAAATAATTGTACGGTGAAGTTCCAAAAACCTTATATGACCCACCTAAAGACACTCTCTATAAAGGTTGTTGAGGCTTCAGTATAGAAAGATTCTAAAGGTAAGAATTAATGTCAAATACCCAAACTTGTAATCCAAGGATCAAGACTAACTGAACCGATTAAGGTTGTGACACTCGAAATCGAGGTAGAGGTTGTTGAGGCTTCACTACCACCTATAAAAGGCAAGTCAAGGCTAAGTTAAAGCAAATCTTTAACTTTGGATTAAAGTAAAAGCAAGGTTCGTAACTGACACAAAATTAAGGGTAGTTCTTGAGTTCCACGGCCGTGGAAGCTCAAGAACAGACCGTGGATTAGGTTCGTCGGCGATTCTCTCTAACTCTCAAGGTCCAATCTGTTTACGATCGATCTATCATCATCTAAACCACAACTATCAACCCTTCACCTTAAAATTGCTAAAGGGTTTTAGCCAACAACAGTCATATTGATATCAAATTCAAGATTTAAAAGAATGAAAGATGAAAACCTTCGAAAACCTTGAATAAATCTCAAATTAATCTCAAATCCACAAATCAAGAACAATGATGTAAGTAGATTCAGAATAACACAAATAATCACAATCCTTGATAAGTGATGACATGAATTATGTACCATCATATTCATGCATATTGCATCACATTATCTCTATTTACCCTGCATTTAAAGGGATTTTGCGTACCTTTTATGTCCTATTCAATCAATTGTCGGAAATAGAGGTCTACACGAGATTTTGATGAATTGTAGGTAAATAGAGTTGAATTGGAAGCAAAAATGGAGCAAGAAGCATCTAAGGATGTTAAAGAAGCTAAAGGAGTCTTAGAAGGATTACAAAGAGCTAAGGAATTGCAAAAGAGAAGCATAGAAGACGAACCAAAGGAAGAGCACTTTCTGTTGAAGAAAATCGTGCCAATATATAGATAAATCGGACGATTTTCATATCCTGAAATCGAACGGTTTTGCACCTAAATCGACTGGGTCGATTTTCTTCACGATTCGGCCAAATGAAAAGACGACATAAAACCCAATTAATTTGGGCTAGAGGAGAGTTTTGCCAAACGGCCCATCTGCAAGAAACTATAGAAGAGAACCCTACGAACAATGACGGAGAGGTCGCACTGGAGAATCTTTACACGTTTTGGAGAAATCAACGATTCTTGGAGAGAGATTGAAGAGCTTTTGCCGGAAAGTCATTCTTGATCTTTGATTGTGAGATTTCTTTATTCCATTGTATTGTTTGTGGTTTGTGAACACGACATTGAGTTGTTTGAGAGATACATTGAACAGATTTGACGATTGTTTTACAGATTTGAAAGTTATTGAATTTTCCGTTCAAGATTTGGTTTCTTTGCGATATCTTCTTCAATAATTAATTTGATTCGATTTTGAAAATGGTTGGCTAAAAACCTTGTGATTCTGGGGAGAATAATTGATGATTAAGGCTTAGATGATGATAGACTGAACTCATTTGAACATTAGGACCCTGAGAGTTTAGATTTAGTTTTGCGACAAACAGGAAAATCGGACTGTTCTTGAGGAAAATCGGCCGATTTTTCATATGAACAGCACGATTTATTCTTCTGACGAACTTTAATTGAATCAATCTTTAATCAAAACTAATTCTTGCCTAAACCCCAACCTTGATTAACCTTCCTACCCTCTAATTGAATGTATGAAGGCACTTCAAACCTGTTTCTACATTTAATAGATTAAGATTGCAATATTTGGGTAATAAAGAGACTCAACATCCTTTATTAAGATTTTAATTGTGCTTCCTAATCTTTACTTTGGAGAGTCGTATCCTGGAGTTTTAGATAGTTAGTTTGGACATAATTCTCATCTTTAAATCTTTCTATATTGCAGCCTCAACAACCCTTATAGAGAGAACTTATAGATTAGTCATATAGGTTTCGGAACTTCACCGTACGAATCCTACCTTTGAACAATTAATCTTAGCAATATAAATTCTGTCCTATATCTATAGAAGTGTCTTGAATCGAAAGCCTAAATCGGATACTTGAATCCTTGGAATCATTTCTCTCTTTATCATATCACAAAAAGCTTTTACACTTTCGCTAGATAATCGAAATCGAAATTTTTCTCACCAAATCCCTGAGTTCGACTCTGGAATTCTTACCTTACTATAGCTGATCCGTACACTGCGGGTTCGCTTTGCTTTGAGTTCTAGATATAAATTTAAGACTTTGACGCACACCCTTTTGAGCAAACAAGTTTTTGGCGCCGTTGCCGGGGATTTGGTCTAGATCAAATCCGGTTTTCGGTTGTCTAGCTTGAGAGCTCTTGCTCTTGTGATTTAATTTGTCTACTTGAGTGATCTTTGCAGGTTCTTTAGGTATATGCGAAAGACTAGATCCACTAAAGATCTAATTCCTTTCGATCCCGAATTAGAAAGAACTTTGAGGAGAAAGTTGAAGGAGAAGAAAATGGCTGAAAACGATGAGAGAAACTACAAGGCTGAACTGAACGAAGCTCAACGCCAACTCCAGTTGAGTGAGAAAGCTCGAAAAGAAGCTGAAATAAGTCATCAATTTCAGATTGATGAACTGAGAGCTATGATGTTGGACATGAAGTTGGAGTTGAACGACTCCAAGAAGAAGAAGAAAGTCAAGACACCAACTAAACCCATTCGAAATGACTCATCCGATGACGAAGAGATTGATCCGGACATGCCGGAACTTGAAGAGATTGATCCATCACTTCGTCCTTCCCGAAACACTCCAACACCTAAGGTCGTCCCTCGCATTTCGACTAGGAACGTTAGAGCTGTCAATAACGAAGATAGACCCCGAACTTTGGGGCAACGGATGGATCCAATTCAGCAACCACGCCGTCTAGGTGTGGATTTTGGAGCTGAAGACATCCAAGAGTTTAGCTTCTCACCACAAGTCATCACTATGGTTCGCCAAAGTCAATATGGCGGAGCAAGTACTGAATCTCCACATCAACACTTGCAGAATTTGAGATTCTCATGGAGACTATGAAGCCGAAGAAGGCTACTACAAGCAACTACAAGATCAAGCCGTTCTTCTTCTCTTTGAAGGACAAGGCTCTAGCTTGGTACCAAACACTTCCGGCTGCGAAGTTAGCTACATGGGAGGAATTGTCTTCGGAATTCCTCACCAAGTTCTTTCCGCCATCCAAAACGGCGGAATTGAGAGGTAAAATAAATGCTTTCTCTATGAAACCTAACGAAAGCTTGTTTCAATCTTGGGAAAGGTTTCAAGATCTCTTGTTGGATTGCCCACACCATGGCATTTCCAAGCTGGAATTGTTAGAGATCTACTACAAAGGGTTGGATGTGGAGACACAATTCAACCTCCAATCTCTATCTTGCGGCACATTCATGGATATGAGAGAGGATGATGCTTGGGACTTCATTGAGAAGCAAGCCCAAGTGATTGAAAAATATTCCCACCGGAAGGTGGAATCAAATAGCCGGAATCAAGGCGATCCGGGAGCCAAGTTGAATCAAGCGGCTCAAACACAAATATTCTCCCTCAAAGATGACATCAAAGAATTGAGGGAAGTGCTCAAAACGAGTCTTCAAAAGACTAAGGAGCAAGAAGCCAACTACATGGGAAGAGATAACAATCAAAGGAGTGATAACCGGAATTCCAATTGGAGCAACAACAATAACAACCGAAACTCCAATTGGAATAACAACAACAATAGGAACTCAAATAACAACAATTGGAGGTCAAATCAGCAAAGTCTAGGTAATCCTTACTCTTATGCTGAAAAGGCTCTAACACCTCCATCTTCTTCTACTCCTTCTACAAGCCAGGGACAATCAAGCGGATCAAGCAAACCCGATCCCATGCTAGAAACGATCCTAGGCAAGCTACAAGGATTGGAGAGTTACATAACTTCGGTTGAAAAAGCTCACAAAGCTTTAGAAAACCAAGTATTCAACAAGGCCGGAGAAGTCCCAAGAGATCAAGGGAAGCTTCCCGGAAAGACAAAAGATAACCCAAAGGGCAGGGTTATGGTAATAACTACTAGGAGCGGGAAGACGACAGCCGACCCTCAACCTAAAGTAGTTGATACCTCCACAAAAGAAGGAGAGGCAAAAGAGAAGGAAGAAATCTATGTTCCTCCTCCCGCTTATAAACCACCTCTACCTTTTCCTCAATCTAGAGCGCGTGCACGCCTAGATAAACATTTCGGTAAGTTTGTTGAACTTATGAGTAAACTCCATATTAACATACCTTTTATGGATGCGATTTTAGGTATGCCGGCTTACAGGAAATTCCTCAAGGAGATCCTCTCTAACAAGAGGAAGTTGGAAGATATAGGAGAAGTCAAGATGAGTATGGAGTCATCCAAACTCATCAAGACTATGACGGAGAATATGCCACCCAAGCTCCGCGATCCAGGATCCTTTTGCATACCCATCACTTTGGGAGAAGCTACCTATGATGCTCTTTGTGACCTTGGAGCAAGTGTGAGTATCATACCTCTCGCTCTATGCAAAGCGGTTGGTCTAGGAGAGCCTAGACCGGTGAAGATCACACTCTACATGGCTGATCGTTCTACAACTAAGCCGGTGGGAATATTAGAAGACATTCCGGTAAAGCTAGGTAAGTTTTATATCCCTATAGATTTTGTCGTTCTTGACATACCTGCAGACTACCCCGTCCCCATCATCCTTGGGAGACCATTCCTCGCCACATCTGGATGCATGGTAGACTGCAAGAACGGCCAGCTATCCTTCCATATTGGTGAAGAAAAGATAGAATTCATACTATCTTCCTTAATCAAGGAGCCAGCCTTGAAAGACGACGTTTTTGAAATTGTTGAGGAAGAAGAGTCTAGAGAGGTAGTAAGTTCGATCTTGATGAAAGACCCTCTTTAAAAGGTTCTTAGCATGAGCATCATGGAGGAAGGGGTGGAACACGACTGCAATGAGGACGTGAAAGCATTAAATGATGAAGAGGAAGAACTAGGAGCAAAAATTGAAGAACTAGAGTGGACTCCGAAAACTGTGAAGAAAATTGACCTGCCGGAAATAAATCGTCCGATTTCTGAAGATGCAATCCGATTTTTTTTGACAGAAACTAAAATCGACCTGACAACATTAAATCGTCCGATTCATGAAGAGGTAACCCGATTTTTTTCGACAGAAAGAAAAATCGTGCAGCAGATCGACCGATTTATTACAGAGGAGGTCGATTCAATGAGTAATTCTCTGGATGCTCCAAACTTCACCGCAGCCGCTTCCGAATCTAATGATGAAGTACCCACACCTATAGAGACCTCTTCCACAACACCCGAAAGCCACAATTCATCACCAACCAAGGTACCTCCATCATTAGAATTGAAGCAACTTCCCACGCATTTAAGGTACGCATTTCTTGGCACTAACTCCACATACCCGGTTATAGTCAATGCAAACTTGAAAGATGATGAATTAGAGAAACTCATGCATGTTCTGAAACAACATAGGAGAGCACTAGGTTACACCATTGATGATTTAGTAGGAATAAAGCCTTCTCTATGTATGCACAAAATATTAATGGAAGAGGATTACAAACCTTCACGCCAACCTCAAAGACGGTTAAATCCGGCAATGAAAGAGGTCGTGAAGAAAGAAATCCTTAAACTACTTGATGCAGGTATCATCTTCCCTATTTCTGATAGCAAATGGGTGAGTCTGGTACAAGTAGTACCCAAGAAAGGAGGCATTACCGTTGTTGCCAACAAGAACAACGAACTCATCCCTACACGGACAGTTACAGGGTGGCGAATGTGCATCGACTACCGCAAACTGAACGTAGCCACAAGGAAGGACCACTTCCCCCTTCCTTTCATCGATCAAATGTTGGAAAGGTTAGCCCAACATGCCTACTTTTGTTATTTAGATGGATATAGCGGTTTCTTTTAGATCCCAATTCATCCGGATGATCAAGAGAAGACAACCTTTACGTGCCCATGGGGTACGTTCGCTTATAGAAGAATGCCATTCGGCTTATGCAACGCTCCAGCCACCTTCCAAAGGTGTATGATGGCAATCTTCTCCGAATATGTAGAGAATATCATGGAAGTCTTCATGGACGACTTTTCGGTATATGGTTCTTCCTTTGATAACTGTCTCTATAACCTTTCACTAGTTCTTAAGAGATGTGAGGACACTAACTTAGTCTTAAACTGGGAAAAGTGTCATTTCATGGTCACCGAAGGAATTGTGTTAGGTCACTTAGTGTCACAAAGAGGAATAGAGGTAGATCGATCAAAGATAGAAACCATTGAGAAGTTACCTCCCCCTTCATCAGTAAAAGGAATTAGAAGCTTCTTAGGACATGCAGGCTTCTATAGGAGATTCATAAAAGATTTTTCTAAGATTTCAAAACCTTTGACTAATCTTTTGATGAAAGATGCGACTTTCGAATTCTCGAAAGATTGTCTAAATGCTTTTTGCAGGATCAAAGAAGCATTGATTTCGGCACCAATCATCCAACCACCCGATTGGACTCTTCCTTTCGAGGTCATGTGCGACGCAAGCGATGTCGCTATAGGAGCCGTTCTTGGACAGAAGAAAGATGGTCGCACTCATGCCATCTACTACGCTAGCAGAACGCTAGATGAGGCTCAATACAACTACGCAACTACGGAAAAAGAACTTTTAGCCGTAGTATACGCATTTGAGAAATTTCGTTCCTATCTAGTAGGTGCGAAAGTGATAGTCTATACGGATCACTCCGCAATCCGGTACTTATTCACGAAGAAGAATGCGAAGCCAAGGCTCCTAAGATGGATCTTACTCTTGCAAGAGTTTGATTTAGAGATCCGTGATAAGAAAGGATCGGAGAACTCCGTTGCCGATCACCTTAGTCGTCTTCCGCAACTCACCGGCGAGTCGGATGAACTTCCGATAGACGATTCCTTCCCTGACGAGCAGCTGCACGAGATTGAAGAGTGTCTTCAACACATATCACAAGGTAATGATTCATGGTTTGCTGACATTGTAAATTACCTTGTTTGTGAGGAGATTCCACCCGGACTTTCATATGCTCAAAAGAAGAAGTTCTTTAGAGACGTCCGGCAATTCTATTGGAACGAACCTCTTCTATTCAAAAGAGGTCCAGATGGCATCTACAGGAGATGTATTCCCAAAGATGAGATAGATAGTGTCATCCGACACTGCCATTCCCTACCATGTGGCGGACATACTAGTTCCCACAAGACTTGTGCTAAGGTACTTCGCTCCGGCTTTTATTGGCCTACACTTTTCAAAGATGTGCAAAAGTTTGTTGTTTCTTGTGATGCTTGTCAAAGGACAGGTAATATATCCAGGAGGAATGAGATGCCTCTGAACAACATACAAGAAGTAGAGATCTTTGACGTATGGGGCATCGATTTTATGGGACCTTTTCCATCTTCATGCGGCAACCAGTATATACTTCTTGCCGTAGACTATGTCTCAAGGTGGGTGGAGGCAATCGCTTCTCCTACTAATGATGCAATGGTAGTGGTGAAGTTCCTCAACAAAACGATCTTCCCAAGGTTCGGAACTCTCCGAACCATCATTAGTGACGGAGGAACGCATTTCACAGCTCGCCGCTTCGAGACTCTATTAGCTAAGTATGGGGTGACCCATAAGATAGCTACACCTTACCATCCGCAAACCAGCGGACAAGTCGAGATATCCAATAGAGAGATTAAAGGGATTTTAGAGAAGACCGTCTCTAAAACAAGGAAAGATTGGTCAATGAAGCTTGACGATGCACTATGGGCATACAGGACAGCCTTCAAGACACCAATAGGTACGACTCCCTATAATCTCGTTTATGGTAAATCATGTCATCTTCCTGTAGAGCTAGAGCACAAGGCTTATTGGGCTATCAAGTGGCTCAACTTCGACATGAAAGAAGCCGGAGAAAAGCGGCTCTTAGACATCAATGAGCTGGATGAGATCCGGCTAAATGCGTACGAGAATGCAAGGATTTACAAGGAATGGACAAAGCGTTGGCATGATAAGCACATCATTCCAAAAGACTTGAAGGAGGGAGACCAAGTCCTCCTATTCAACTCAAGGCTGCGTCTATTTCCAGGTAAGCTCAAATCCCGTTGGACAGGGCCTTTTGTGATTAAAAGAATTTTCCCCCATGGTGCAGTTGAAGTATGGGGTGAACAAAGCGGAAGTTTTAAGGTTAATGGCCAACGATTGAAGAAATATACACCGGAAGCTCCAGTCGAGGAGATAGCTCCTATCCTCCTCCATTGAACACAACATCATACACCGTCCAGCTAAAGACGATAAATAAAGCGCTTCTTGGGAGGCAACCCAATTATAGTATAATTTTCCCTTCTCTCCCTCACTTAGTTAGAATAGATTGATTGCTTTGTTTCTTCGTTTTACGTTTTTATATGTTCCTCGATGCACTCTTGGTTTGTCGTGTAATTAATCGCAGGACACTAGGTTCAAATGTGAGAGATTCGTGGAGAATGGAGCACAAATGAGTTATATCTTCGAGATTCAAGAAAAACAAGGAAGGAAATCGAGCTACCATAAGAAGATCGTCCGATTCAGTAACAGAGCAAGGCGATTTTTTTCAACAGAAACATAAATCGACCTGGAGATCGACCTGTCAAAATAAATCGTCCGATTTTTTGAGACAGAAAGAAAAATCGCCCCGACAAATAAATCGCCCAGATAAATCGGCCGATTTTCTTCAGAATTCGTCGACCCTATATAAAGACTTCACACTCGATCTTCTTCATTCCAAAACCCCCAATTCTCGATTTCTCTCTCTCTCAAGAAAGCCGAAAAATCGCCACACCCTACAATCTTCATGCCTTAACCATTTTGAGTGATTCTTGGCTCTAAACTGAAGCATTTTCAACAAGGAACAAGGATCTAACAACAGCACGCACGGAAATTGACTCCTCCACAAGGAATTCAGGTTTTTCTATCCAAAACCTAAGTTTCTCATTCGAATTTGAAACTTGCTTAGGAAGTGTTTGTTTGTTGGAATTGATAGAGGAATCTGCTTAGAAACCATTGTAGGGAACTGTGTGTGGTGATAGATTGAATAGAACTTTACAGAATTGTGAGAATCGTTGAAATCGAGATAAAAATCGACCCAGCCCAGAAAAATCGATCGATTTTTGTGAAGAACAGGTCGATTTTTGAGACTTAGAATGGATCTTGTAAAGAGGATAACTAGAAACACGGGAAAGAAGAAGGGATCTTCTTCCAAAGCCCCTGCCCCACCTCCACCACCACCTACCAACATCCCTAAGCTCCCTCCTCCCCTATCCAAGCACAAGAAACGCTATGAACGCATTGTAGATCGCCCATTCACCCCTCCTCGCTACATAGTGCTTGACGACTTAGATTCGTTGTGTGTTCGAGAGGATGTTGATATGATGCTAGACAGAGCTGGATTAAGACAGTTTGCTGCGATTAGGGAGGACGCCTATAGAGAGATCACCCTAGAATTCCTTAGCACGTTTGAGCACGACCCTAGGGAAAGGATGGTCACTTTCCGCCTCATGAGCCAAGACCACACTATGTCCATTGACACTTTTGGCGACTTGTTTGGTTTCTCTTATTCGGATGCAGGCACATTTGCTAGAGGTCTCAGTGCTAGTGATTTTTGGGAGGCTATTTCCGTAGGTGAGTACGGAGGAGACAAGTGGAGACCCGGAAACTCCAAGGAGACAAGTATGTACAACCTTTCTTTCAAGGTAGTGCATAGGATACTTAGTGAGAGTTTATTCGCCCGGACAGAGACTCCGCAGAAGCTCAAGGCTGATGAGCTTTTTATCCTCTATTGCATGACATCCACGCTCACCACTCCCGACATTACCACCATGATTGCTGACTATCTAGGAAAGATAGCCAACAAAGCTAAGGGCGATATTTGTGCAGGAGGTCTTGTCACTCATGTGGCAAAGACCATGGGTTATGACTTCTCGGGATGCACTCTAGCTGAGAGTGCCCTCCCTTTAGGCTCACAGAGGTTGGTGGTTCGACAGGTCTTGATTCCTCGAGGGAGAGGAACTCTTCATGTGCCGATGCCATGGCACAGGGATCCGAAGAAGAAGCCATCCGAGATCATATGGAAATCCGAATACACCATTTGGAATAAGAGAAACTGGAAGGAGACCTTTGAGGCGATGCTTGAGGAGTTCTCACCCCCTACTTATTATGATGATGATGCAGGTAACTCAGAGGAGGAGGATGAGGATGGAGGACACGAGACCATGCTCGAGTTTGAGAGCGATACCCATAGCGGGCATGCTACGGATGCCATGGACACTGACACTCATGGAGCAGGACCGAGCATGACTAGTAGGCAGGATGAGGAGACGGAGGATGACATGCAGCCACCTCGACACTCTTATGCACATGCTCCAGGCCCTAGACGAGGACGCCGAGCTCCACGCCACTTCAGGGAGCTAGTCACTAGCTTCCAGAGCCTCAGCACCGACTACCGTACCCTCCGCACCGATTATGACACCCTGAACACTCAGTTCAGGAACTACAGGGAGGAGACGGATGCTAGGCATTCATCCTATGATGGCCAGATGAGGGACATGTACTACCACCAGTTCGGCCACTTCTACGATCCCTCCGCACCGATGTATCCATATCCACCACCTCCACCACCGACAGAGGATTGAGCTCCCACTTCTTTTACATTGTAAGTATTTTTCTCCTTCTTATGCTTGACTTTCATATTGGGGACAATGTGGATGTCAAGTATGGCGTGGGGGTACTTACAATACCTTATGTTCCACTTTAGCACTCTATGTACTTTCCACTACTCTTGACAATTTGGCTTGTAATAACTCTTACACTACTTGCTTTCTATTATGACACTTGCATTTACATGATCTTTTTCAAAACCTATGAATTTTCAAGAATTTTAAGTGCTTCTTATATGGAAATGACCTCTATGATGAGAATTGTGTATATGGATAGGCAAAAAGATGCTTAGTTATGTTGAGATTTTGATTATAGCATGAATGAAATTGCTTTTGTTACTTGAATACATGAATAAGTTATATGATTTAGTTGTTTTGATGAGAGAATGAAATAATAGTCGAAGCTATATTGCAAGTTCTTTTACATCATTTAAGGATGACTAAGGCAATTCACTTCTTTTCTTTTCTCATATCTTGATCATGCTAGCTCCTCAATGAAATATGTAACCCTCCTTTTACCATCCGGGAATTAGGATAGGTGATTGAAAAAGGCATGTTTGATGTGGGAGGGCCAAGAAAAATGTATTGAAAAAGAGCAAAGTTTCATAAGTTTGGGGACGTTGAACATGAGGATGAGTAACTCGGCACCATTCACATAGCCGGGTGTTTGTGTCTTGCCAAAGTCCGATTGAACGACAAGTCCTAACGGGATATGGTATGTGCATCAAGGGTTTGAGGCATCTCGAAATTGAGAAACGCCGATCTCCTAGGATTCGGTTTTTGTGCACCGCTGTCCATACTCTCAAAAAGTAAAGTGTAATGAAAGCAAAGCTTTCTACATGCGAAGCATGTGCGGTGAAGAAAATTCTTGAAGGTGTTATGTTTTCCTCTTTCCCGGATTAGCACCACAATTGCCAAAAAGAACTCCTTCCCTTAATACGTTTCTTGAACCTTTCCTTTGACTTGAAGACCTTGAGACTTTTATGCATGTGTTTAAGACTTAATGGCTTAGATTTGTTTGAATTTGATTGCCTCTACACCTTTATCATGTTCTTTATTTATGCTTTCAAGGAAGAAGAGGGAGTTTGTTCATCTTATAATCATCATTGATACATGCTTTGCCCCTTTTTCTCCTTGAAATATCACTTTGAGGGTGATCCAATAAGAAGAAGCACTACCAAAAGAAAAGTTTTTGAGTTTTCATACATACATAATCCATGACATCTTATATTCTAAATTTGAGTCTTGCTTAGGGACAAGCAAGGGGCAAGTATGGGGTATTTTGATGACATGAATTATGTACCATCATATTCATGCATATTGCAGCACATTATCTCTATTTACCCTGCATTTAGAGGGATTTTGCGTACCTTTTATGTTCTATTCAATCAATTGTCGGAAATAGAGGTCTACACGAGATTTTGATGAATTGCAGGTAAATAGAGTTGAATTGGAAGCAAAAATGGAGCAAGAAGCATCTAAGGATGTTAAAGAAGCTAAATGAGTCTTAGAAGGATCACAAAGAGCTAAGGAATTGCAAAAGAGAAGCATAGAAGACGAACCAAAGGAAGAGCACTTTCTGTTGAAGAAAATCGTGCCAATATATAGATAAATCGGACGATTTTCATATCCTGAAATCGAACGGTTTTGCACCTAAATCGACTGGGTCGATTTTCTTCACGATTCGGCCAAATGAAAAGACGACATAAAGCCCAATTAATTTGGGCTAGAGGAGAGTTTTGCCAAACGGCCCATCTGCAAGAAACTATAGAAGAGAACCCTACGAACAATGACGGAGAGGTCGCACTGGAGAATCTTTACACGTTTTGGAGAAATCAACGATTCTTGGAGAGAGATTGAAGAGCTTTTGCCGGAAAGTCATTCTTGATCTTTGATTGTGAGATTTCTTTATTCCATTGCATTGTTTGTGGTTTGTGAACACGACATTGAGTTGTTTGAGAGATACATTGAACAGATTTGACGATTGTTTTACAGATTTGAAAGTTATTGAATTTTCCGTTCAAGATTTGGTTTCTTTGCGATATCTTCTTCAATAATTAATTTGATTCGATTTTGAAAATGGTTGGCTAAAAACCTTGTGATTCTGGGGAGAATAGTTGATGATTAAGGCTTAGATGATGATAGACTGAACTCATTTGAACATTAGGACCCTGAGAGTTTAGATTTAGTTTTGCGACAAACAGGAAAATCGGACTGTTCTTGAGGAAAATCGGCCGATTTTTCATATGAACAGCACGATTTATTCTTCTGACGAACTTTAATTGAATCAATCTTTAATCAAAACTAATTCTTGCCTAAACCCCAACCTTGATTAACCTTCCTACCCTCTAATTGAATGTATGAAGGCACTTCAAACCTGTTTCTACATTTAATAGATTAAGATTGCAATATTTGGGTAATAAAGAGACTCAACATCCTTTATTAAGATTTTAATTGTGCTTCCTAATCTTTACTTTGGAGAGTCGTATCCTGGAGTTTTAGATAGTTAGTTTGGACATAATTCTCATCTTTAGATCTTTCTATATTGCAGCCTCAACAACCCTTATAGAGAGAACTTATAGATTAGTCATATAGGTTTCGGAACTTCACCGTACGAATCCTACCTTTGAACAATTAATCTTAGCAATATAAATTATGTCCTATATCTATAGAAGTGTCTTGAATCGAAAGCCTAAATCGGATACTTGAATCCTTGGAATCATTTCTCTCTTTATCATATCACAAAAGCTTTTACACTTTCGCTAGATAATCGAAATCGAAATTTTTCTCACCAAATCCCTGAGTTCGACTCTGGAATTCTTACCTTACTATAGCTGATCCGTACACTGCGGGTTCGCTTTGCTTTGAGTTCTAGATATAAATTTAAGACTTTGACGCACACCCTTTTGAGCGAACAATAAGAACGAAGAACGGGATGTCAATCCGTCTTCTAATCAAACCTAAGGATAAAGCGTAACCTCCGTACGAACAATCTTCCAAATCTTCAACTCTTCGCAATTCTCCGTTGCGAAATAGCAATTCCCACACATCCAACTCGAAGACCTAGGTACGTGCAATAAGCGTAGGCAAAGTCTAAGCGAAGGTGACGGAATCTCCCTCTTTCCGTCCTTTTATAGGGCAAGATAAAATATAAGCCCGGCACATTGCGTAAAAGATCATGGCTTCAAATTGTACGTTAAAAGATCGTCAGAATCACGGTTTCCCAAGATTCCACGCCCGTGGTTTAGAGCGTGGTTTAGAGCGTGGAAACTCATCACGGTTTGTCACAACTCTCCACGGCCGTGTAAGTTGCTGGAATGCTCCACGCTTGTCTTGCCAAAGTTCCACGGCCGTGGAATTGAACGTGGAATCTAGTACGGCCGTATTTTAGAGCGTGGAATACATGTAGTTCGTAATTCCCCTTAATCTTGTGTCATTCTTCATCCTAGCATCTTCCTTACCTCCTAGTGATGTCCTCAATCCTTGGACATGCTCAATCTATCTCCATTCTCTCTCAATCTGTTCGGAATTAGCTCTTAATTGCCTACATTCAACACAAAGCTTATGTAGACCTCTATATCGACAAAATAGATAAACTAACTCACAATTGCTTCAATGCTTTATCAATGAATACCAATATAGATGAAATACACTTAGAAAACGTGCCTAAAATATCACAATATTTCATGCTAACACTCTTCGTCGAATATTTTTTTCCATCAACCCTTTTCAGTTTGGTACCTCCATTCCACTTTCTATTGTTAATGTTTTTCTTTTGTATATCAAAGTAGAGTGGTAAACCATCCTTTCTTTCATTCTTTCTCTTCTCCTTGTTCTTCTTCTTCTTTTTTGTTTTGAATCCAACAAGGATAACCAAGTTGTCCTAGACCTCTAGATATGGGGTATATGTGTTGATGAAGGCATGATTGCCTTTGAGGTTTCAGAAGAGAAGTGAAGATCGACAAAAGAAGCTGTCAAAAGCGAAGAGTTGGGGTTTTGTTGTGAAACCTCCCCGCGCAAGTTCCTCGCCGCCCCCGCGCAAGTTCCTCGCCGCCCCGCGCCTTCAACGTTGTCGCCGCCCTCGCGTTTGCGACATTCGTAGTCGCGGTGTTCTGAAGAGTGTCACCGCGCCCGCGCCTTTCCTTGCCCACACCCGCGCCTTACCTTAGAATATACCAAGTCCTTTGGTATGTTATTCTTCCCTCTTGTTCTTGTGGCTTCATAGTAGGAACATGCTAGGTTAGATACGAGCTTGATGATGGTGTTATATTGTGATGGAATGCCCTGAGAGGCTTTGAGGTTTTGATGAGATGTTGATTATGGTATGATGTATATGATCCTTGAGGATCTTTGGATGACTAGGAGTAGAACCTTCTAGTATGTTGTATAACTTTTGATGCGTGTGCCTTGATTATCAGGCGTGGAGTATATTCCTACGGGAATTTGAGAGTTGTTTGATAGCGAGGATTACCTGGATACAAGTAAGTTCGTAGGACTTACTTAGTTGCATTCATATATTGGATGAGTACATGAGTGATGTTTGTTATATGCGTTATAACATGTTATAGATTGATTATTACCGACGTGTGTTTGGCCCACTAGTATTGGGCGGTGGCAGCTTGCTCAGTTCTCCCGAGAGAGTCTGAGGGGTTCTCTAGGACTTGGTCAGTTCTGGTATACGGTGAGGGTACCGAACTACTCCATATGGTATACGGTGGGGTGATCTTAACCCCTCCAAATGGCAAGAGAAATATAGGCGAGAGTCATAGACTTTTCGTATAACACCTGTAAATGGATTATGAGTGTATGACTTTATAAAAGATAATAAATGGAAAATGTGTGATGACATGCTTGGTGTTTAATGTACTTCTTGTATGTGTGTGTGCTTATGTATTGTTCTTATATATGATGTGTTAGCTAACGGTTTATACCGTGGTTGTAGATGTTTTGCAGGACAGGAAGGTTGTAGAGTGATCTGGTGGAGTGATCAACCGAGGGTTCCGTACATGTTTAGGATGAGGTATGGGTTTTGTATGTATATATACATGGTTGTATGGTTTTGATACTCGCCTGTGAGTTTTTGCATGTATTTTGGTATATGATCTTTAATTTTTATCGATGTTGGTTTTATATTTATTTGTGTCTTGTTGTAAGATCCGGTGAACTTGTTATCAGGCTAGGGTCAGAACTCATTGTGAGGTCCTAACCCATAGCATCTCAAGTCTTATGGATTTGGAGTGCTACAACCTTTCCACAAGATGTTAAATAAATCATCCAAAAGGATGACTTAGGACGGCCGATTTCTAGTGAAAGACCACATTTCTCCTTACCTTTTGCATATAATATTTGTATACAACTTCATTACTTACAATTATATAATATAAAATATTAGTCTATTTAATCGTAAAGACTTAATTACTTTTATTGAATCTCAACCACCCATTATATATCAAATTTAAATTAAGGTCTTTTGAGTAGGAAGTTTATTGTTTCAAATGCTTGAATCGAGCCGCGATTGTGAGAAAATTTACAAGCTTACTATTGGGGTGGACAAACGCCTCACACAGGCGGAGTCTGCCCCCGCACCAAGGAAGGCGCACCCACGGGCCGCGCCCGCGACTGCGGTCGCGGAGGCGGAGTCCGAGTTTGCTCCACCTCGGGGTGCATCCAGACTGCGAGTCCGCCCCAAGGTGGCCGTTATACGTTTGAAAAAGAGCCGTTGAAAACTAGCCGTTATTCTTTTACGAGCTTATATATACATGTCAAATCATCTTACTATTCACATCCGAAATCACTACAACGTCTATAAATAAATCCGTAAAAGGTCATTCAAATGTCGACGTTTCCAGAAGATCCGATGTAGAATCCGACAGTGAAAACTCTCATATGCCGATCGAAGTGGATAAATATAGTGATCCGGAAGAACTTCTCGCACAACTTGAAGTAGGTGTACAATTTATATTTTATTTAATTACTTTTAGACAATGTTAGAATAGAGAACCGCAATTGTAGAATTAGTCGGATTAGTTTTAGATGTGTTTGAGTAGAGAACCGGAATTGTTGAATTAGTCTGATTAGTTTTAGACGTGTTAGAATAGAGAACCAAAATTGTCGTATTAGTAGGACTAGTTCTAGACATGTTAGAATAGAGAACCGCAATTGCTGAATTAGGTTGGATTATTTTTTACTCATTTAAGAATGGAATATTCTCGTGCAATTGGTAACGATATTTCGTCAAAATTTTAGCTCCATGGATATTTTTCAGATAGAGAAAACTTATTGGGTTTGACTCGGTATGTGGCAAAATCAATGAATATGATGTTGACCATTTAAAATTATGGTTGGATAAACGGGGGTTTTGTATCTTACAATTGACATGTGATAGGCACGGAGGACCTAGAAAGGAGAAAGATATTGATCCCAATCATGTTCCAAGTTCTAGCCGGAAAAAGAATTCAAAGAAGTGTATGCGCTTGTTTCAACTTGAGGGAGTGCAAATTGAAGAGGAAAAATGGACATTGAGGGTTGTATGTGAAATCCACAACCACATAATTCCCTCGGTGTTATGGAGTCATGCATAGCAGGACGCTTGACTCTCAAGCAGGGCCGAAAGGTGGAGCGTGAATTGGGTTCCAGTTAAAATTTAGACATTTTTTAAAATCCGTGCAATTAGAGGATCTTGACAATGTCACTACCATCCGGCAAGTTTAAAACACCGGTTTGAAGATTAAAATGCAAGCCGAAGGAAAAGTGTCATTACAACAAGTGCTTCATACGTTGACGAAACGTGGATATTATGTGCACACAAGGAGAAGCTCGGACTCCGATGAGGTGGTTGATTTCTTTATCTCACATCCCGATTCGAGGCATTTGCTCAGCATGTTTCCCTATGTTATTGTGATGGACTCGACATATAAGATCAATAAGTAAGTATCAAGGCGCATTTTTACTTTGTTTTCTACACTCAAACATCTTGTCCTAGAAAATTTGAACTTAATCGTTGGTTTGTATTACTTGTAGATACAATATGCCATTGTTGGAGATCGTAGGCATCACAATCACAAAGAAGACATTCACAATTTCTTTTGTATTCATAGCACAAGAGAACATAGATCACTACGATTTTGAGAAGGATCCATTATTTGTGTTACGGAAAAGTGATGATGGTCCCACATACTCCTCACCGATGATATGATCACGTGCCTCAACGGATGTATCAAGTGATGCGTCAACGGATGCCTCAACGATTGCCTCATAGGGTGCCTCAATGATTGCCTCATAGGGTGCCTCAACGGATGCCTGAATGGATGCCTTGAAAAGTCTATCCCGTCGAGCTTTAACCTCTCGACGGGCGGATGCTGTGACAAGTCTAGCTTTTCACTTCTTCTTCTCTCTAATGTTTTCCATCACAATATGAATTTCTTTTCAAATAAAAATTCAAATTGTGAAACTATAATGTAAAAAAAATATTTTTTTTGGTCATCTTTTTCGCCGGAATCATCGTTAGTGAGTCCGTTTCAAAGCTTGAAAAAAAACCCTCATAAAAACGCAAAAAAAAACACTAAATCTGTAGACGATCCAATTCCAATTATTTCTAAACAAACCGAATCTTACTAAGCTAACTAAATTCAAGCGTAAAATCATTATAAACACAAAAATAACAAAAACGATATAAACTAAACTGAAATCGATCCACAAGTTGTCTTTTACTTTGAAATTGTTGTGAACCTCCAACATTTGAATCTTGAACCATTGTTGAATCTTGATTGCGTGTTTTTTCTAAAAATTTTTTATCCTTTTTGGGTGTTTTTTTGCGCAGGTGGCCACGACGACGCGAGGGAGAAGAAAGAATGAGAGAGAAGAAGAGGAGTCTGCCCGCGGCGCCCTAGGTATAGGCTTTGGCGCGCCGGCGGACTCCGAGTTCGCGCCAAGGCAGACGCGCCCGCGGGCCACGCCTGCACTCCAACTTTGGTGCTCACGCTGACGACGGGTGCGTCCGATCAGACGCATATGCGACCTGCCTTTGCCGTTTTATTTGTAATTTTTGTCGGTGTCAAATAACATCACTCAAAATTTATAGTTGTTTCGGTTACATTTTAATTTAAATGTTCTAAATAGATTGATTCTACGGAGAAGATTACAAAAGAAACCAAATTTATGATTTGATTACATACATTTTATATATGGTAAAGTGATTTATCCCCTTTAATCTTGATACTAGTTGAATTAAATAATTAAGTATTATTAATGATAAATGGACCAATAGGAATAGTGTAATAGAATAAGTGATATACGAAGACAATAATTCCTGATCCGGACTCCCCTCAACCCACTCCACTTTCATTCCTTTCCTTTGAATCTCTCCTCTTTCTCTTTTCTCTCTTTATTCTCCTGGTTCAACTTTTAAATCGTCACAAGAGAGAAAGAGAGGAAGGATGAGCCCTAGACACTGCGTAGTGATCGGAGGCCAGGCATTCATCGGCCGATCGCTCGTTGTGCGCCTCTTGAAGCTCGGTAATTGGATTGTCCGAATCGCCGATTCCGTTCCCGCTCCCGCTATCGCTGATCAGAATTCCGTCGTCTCCACCGCTCTCAACGACGGTCGCGCTTCCTATCTCCAACTTGATATCCGCGATAAGTCTCAAGTCCTCAGAGGTATGCTCTGTTTCTCAAAGTGTGCTCGTAAATCATGCGCATTTAGCCCTTAAGAATGTCACTTATTAACCATTATTGCTTCAGGATTTGTCTATTGAATTTCTGGAATTTTAACTTTTCAATTTGTAGTGACGAAACATCTTGTGATTTTATAATGTGTTTCACTTTGACGCGGGGATTTGCTTGTCTGTATATGCTTTTAGTTTGGATTCTGGAAGAGGGAGGGTTTTCAGCTCTTGCCAGCGTCGGAAAGCAATATATGGCCATCAAAATAAAGATGTTTAATCAGGAAACCTAATCAAAATTTTGTCAGCTTGGAATAAAACCGTTATCCTGATTTGTATGACTTGCGATTCTGAGCATGGTTTCAAGCTTGCCAATTACTTTTTTAACATATTTTTGAGGACCTGTTTGGGGCTTTATAGATACTTGGTTACTGTGACTGCAAATTTCTACTAGATATACTTCTTTTAGTAATCTTAACATGTGGCTCTGCTTTTAAAGTCATGTTGAACTGAAGTGCATGATCATAATTTAGACTGCAACATTTTTAGTGATCCACTAATGACGCATGTTTCTTTATTGTAGAAGTTAACACTTATCTTCCTTTGACAAGGAAATCAACTTGCTAAGATATAACTGACTTACAAACTAATCTTTCTATAATCCCTTTAGCTTTATTTTGTTTGTCCTCTGTCATTCTCCTCACCATACTTACGAGTCATATCACTCCTAATGCCCAAAACTGCCTGAAACGCAACATCTAGAACTGCTCTACTAGTTTGTCTAAAGACAAGCTTCCTTCTGCTTTTTCCTGTTCATATTCCTATTATCCAATCAATCATTGCATCCCATATACTGTTTGTACATCCCAATGATTTGAGCTAAACTTAATATACCAAACAGGATTCACTCTCATGCAGTCAAATATTAATTTGGAAGAGTCTTTTTGTGCTTGCATAGCACATACTCTCTTCTGAATTTAGTAAACTCATTCTAACAATCTACCTTTGGCTGGCAATCCTTACTAAATTAATAGTTAGTCTATCCCAGTGTCTCCATCTTGTTGTTCTTTTTTGCACTGTTGTGGTTTCCACATTTTATTTTGCTCAAAAAGTTTTGATTGAATAAAACCTTGATGTTGTATGCTCTTTTTTTTTTGTAGCTGTTCAAGGTACATCTGTTGTTTTCTACATAGAATGTGTTGACTCATCTCCGTGTGATAACTATCAATGCTATATGCACATTGTTCAAGGTATTTATTCCATTTTCTCTCTTTTGTAACCCCCTCTGATTCATATCTTGTTGGAAGACTTCATCCAACGTACTGAATGATTCTATATCTATCATCTATTTATACTTTTTTTTCCCTTGTAAATTAGGTGCCAAAAACGTTATCAATGCTTGCCAAGATTGTAAAGTTGAAAGGCTGATATACAACAGCTCCTCGGATGTAGTTTTTGATGGTTTCCAGGCAATACATTATGCTGACGAATCACTCCAGTACCCCTGGAAAGTAGGTCTATTAGAAGGTTCCTTTTACTTTGTGGTTTTGTGCTGCTCATAGGTTTCTTCTTGCCCTCATATGATCTTCTCTCTTTCCTACATACAGTATCTGGACATGTTGAATGATTTAAGATCACAGGCAGAATCACTGATTTTGTTTGCAAATGAAGCGAATAGCCTTTTGACATGTGCTCTTCGCCCTAGCAATGTGTTTGGACCTGGTGATACATATCTGGTGCCCTCTCTGATCAAGCAAGCAAACTCATGTTTGGCAAAGGTCTGCTAATTATTAATCAAATAGGTTATAAATGTTGTCTTCTTTGCATTGTCGTATTTACTACCCATTGTTTTCACTTTTTCAGCTTTATATTAATGTTGTCATTATAATTTATATTTTTATGGGTATAAGGTAACATTAAGGCTGACATGTTATTCTACTTAATGGATTTGATGTGAGATTATCATTTTTCTAATGTCATAATAAACCCCCTGTTTACATACTCTGTATATCTCTTTCCCATTTTCCCTTAGTTCCCACTAGATTATAAAAGGTGACATTAAGGCTGACATGCTATTATACTTAATGGATTCGATGTGGGATTGTCATTTTTTTAATGTCACAACAAACCTCCTTTTTACTTACTCCATATGTCTTTTTCCCATTTTCCCTCTGGTACCACTTGATTATAAATTTGCGGTATCAAGCCTCATTTTATTCTTCTCCTCTCCCTTTGTGTATGAAACTCTTGTCAGGCATCGGATCTTCTTCCTTGATACAAAATCATAATTAAGCAAAAATTATACAATCAATCTGCCTATCTCTCTTTGAATTGGATCTTGCACTATAATTAATAAATCTTGCAAAAATTGATTCATTTTTAAATTTCTTACTGTGCTGGATTTAGTTTGCTTTAATTTAATGGATTGCACAAAGGCATTTAGTGAGAGGTGGGAGCTTGCAGTATACTAATTTATTCAACATCTTATTGTTGCATTCGTTCAATGTGATCACCTCTACATCATTTTCCTTTTAACTTCGACCCCCCTTTCCAATTTCAGTTTATTTTAGGGAATGGAGATAACCTGTGCGACTTCACTTATGTTGATAATGTTGCTCATGCACACATTTGTGCTGCAGAAGCTCAGGGTGTTGCTGTTGCTGGAAAGGTATTCTATATCTGCGGTTTCTACAATCTGCTTCCACATCTTAATTGAAGTTATGTTGATTGCTCCTTGCATTATACCTTTCTTGTAACGTAGAGTTGCTTCCTTGTGATCACTTTTGTAGGCATTTTTTATCACCAATCTTGAGCCAATGTACTATTGGGAGTTTGTTTCCCGAATATATAAAGGCTTGGGATATCAAAGGTGTGTTGGGAGGAAGTATTTCTACTTCCAGTCAATCTTCTTTCTACTTTCAGTCAATCTTCGTTTTCTCAGTAGCTAGCTAGTCGTGCCAGTTACATTTCAAGGACTCCCAAGGAATTTGGGTATATCTCCAAGTGCTTTTATACTCCATTTTTGGAAGCATGTAAGATGTATGTAACATTTGTATGCCGATTTTTCATTCATAAATTGGAGAGAAAATATATAGGAATGTCAAGTATTCATACTGCCGAGTACATTACTGAAGTCAGTGTTGTGAATCAAATAAATTTATTCATATGAATTTTAGGGCCTGCTTGGTATCCATATATCAGATATCGGTATCAAGATATGGGTAAGAGATTGATATCCACTAGAGGAAGAGTTCCAAAGAGAAACAATAGAAGATGAATGAAAATATAAGATATATGATACCGCTAGTTTTGAAGTATATCAAAAAGGGAGAAAATGTGTAATAGACGTATAGCAGTATATTTGATATGCATATACTTATATACCAAACACGAGGTATGAGTTTTTTTTATGCTGATACCCATTTCTGATATCTAGATATACATACCAAACAAGCCCTTATATACTGAAACCGATCATCCAATGTTTTCTTTGTTTACATATTTTAGTTCTTATTAGTTTTATGCCTCCACCTTTCCTCTCTTTTTATCAGTGATAGGGTTGTTACTGCTATTTCTATGTTGTTTGATACTGTTTGATGGATTGCATTGATAAATTTAAATCTTGGTTACTGCACCCTTTTTAATTTTCAAGTGCAGGCCAGTAATCAAATTTCCAGCCTGGATACTTGCTTACGGACTCCTGCTGCTAAAGTGGTTGCGCGATCAACTGGAATCTGAATACAGTCATCAGCTAGCATTGACTCAATTTTTTATTCAATCAGCATTGTTTACTAGGACTTTCAGCTGCACTGCTGCTGAGGAACGCCTTAGATACTCACCAGTTGTGTCCCTGGAAGTGAGTCATACTGATTTGCCATGAACTGTGTACTCCAATTTTACTTTGTGCATGTCTGTCATGCTTCAGCTCAAATCTCTTGTGTGCTACCTGCATTGTATAGCCTCCACATGAAATTCTGAATCTTGACTGAAAGCTGGTAGAAAGGCTGTGTGCTGCACATGTTTAGCCACATTGTGCCCTGCTTTTGGCACGAGTATTGAGTAGGATATCATAAAATGAATGAAAAAGAAACAAGGAAAATTATTGCTGTACACCAAATGTTAAACACTATTACGAATTAATGTTGTCATTTTTTATATGATGGGAAATATAAGATACTAAATTATATACTGCAAAGAGTTTCAGGGGAAGTTAGTCCATCATGTACATATTCACAAGTTAAAGTATTGTGAAGAATATACGTAGAAGTGTCTGATAGTACATTTATGTTTGAGCACTTCCTGCTTGCTTATGCAGGAAGGTCTTGCATTGACAGTTAAATCATTTCCTCATTCATCAAAGGAGAAATTTCCTGCTAGATACATACACCTAACTGAAGAATCCAAAGCAGAAAAGCTTCTTGGAAGCGGAAAAGGTTTGGAGTATGTCCTTGGTTATTTCATTCACAGTGCCTTGTTTCTCATCAGTGGCTTAAATTGCAGTACTATTTTTTTTAAAATTGTCCTTTTGGTTTACACTGGTTACTTTTGACGTTAATTCTGAAGTTAGATAATATGAACCTTTAGGAAAAAAGAAGATAAAATGACTGAAGATTTGTATAGAAAATTGTACATTTTCATTATAGAAGGCTAATTTTACGTGTTCTCATCTCTAGCATATTGGGCAAGTGCGCATATATTGACTGTGAGGTAATTTTATACTTCTTATGAATATGGTTCGAATAGTCTCTCGATACTCTATCTAGTGAAATTTGATGCGACTTCTTAGATAATTCTGTTGCAGACTGTCAATGTTATTATTATGTCTGTTTCCGGAAACTGTTGTATGAAATTAGCTATTAGAGATAAGCTGGCATGCAATTGCTTTGTATTACCAGCATCTGGAAGAATGTTATTGCATTATATTTTTTTGCTATTGTCTGCACTAAATAGTTATTGTACTTTATTGCAAGTTAGCATTGAATTTCAGAAAAAAAAAAAAATTGTGATCTGCTCAGGCTCGTGTATCCTCTATTTATTTTACAACACTATTATTGCAGTGGCTGACATTTTATTGTGGAGAGATGAGAAGGAAACATTTACATGGTTCCTTGCTGTGGCCCTAGTGTTTTACTGGTTCTTTCTTGGTGATACAACATTTATCACATCTGCTGCTAGGCTTCTTTTGCTAGTGGCAGTCTTCCTCTTTGCTCAGAACTTCCTTCCATTAAACATGTAAGTAACAGTTTGAAGTCAGCGGTAGTTCTGCTACCTTCTGAACTTCTTTGCATATCGTAATTTAATCCACAATGCGTACAGCTGTACTTTGAGAAGCATGCAAGAGCATTATCTTACACTTCTTATAATTTATTGCAGCAATCACATTATTGAATAAGTTTTTTTTTCTCACTGCTTTGTAAACTTATGATTGTCTTTGGCTTGACTACATTTTCTATTCCACAGATTGGGTTTCACCATTCGAAGGGTTTCTTGGTCATATATTCATATATCAGATTCAGGGTTAAGAGCTACAATAGCGGCGATGGTTTCTTTTTGGAACAAAGGGCTTGGTATTAGTAGGTCATTGGCAAAAGGGGAGGATTGGAACATGTTCTTAAAGGTCTAGATGCAAGCCTTGGTTTTTAATAGCGTGTTTTACATCAATTCATGTGGTATAGGATTCATCTCTTGTCTTGATATAATTGCAGGTATTAATTCCTCTGTATCTTCTGAAGCTTGTCTTCTCACTCTCTTGTTGCACAGTGCTCGGACTAGGTAAATATATCTATTTCAAAATTTTCAGAGACCGTCTATAATTGTGTACCCAAAAAGACAGAAACAAGTAGTGACAAACTCTCATCCCTCTAAAACTTGTTTGGCAACACAATGCAGCGGTTGTCTTTGCTTTCACATCATTCTTTACGTACGAGCAATACGAAGAGGAAATTGACGGATTTGTGAGGATTGTGACGATCCTAGTGAGAAATCTGAAGGCGTTCATAGTCTCAAAACTTCCTGAATCCATGTCATCATATGTTGTTGAAGATGAGGAACTTTGTGACGTACACACGCCATCTTCCAAAGAATCTGTGAAGGTATCGTAAGGAGGATGGGTGGAAGACTTGGCCAGCTGGCTTTTGGCTTGTTCCGGGTTGGGTGATCTGCATTGCTACAAGAACCCAATCTCACTCAAATCTTTTCAAATTGGTATGAAGTCTATACTCTATAGTTTCAACACGGTAGTTTAACCCTGCCATTCTTGAAAACCCACTTGGTTTGCAGAGTACAACCAGTTTTTCTATGGATTTCGGGTTTCCTACCATATAGAAAGTGAAGATGGAATGTTCTTCATTCCGGGCTGATATTAGAACGTCAAAACTACTCACTTGGAATTGCTGTAAAAACCATGTTTAGCATTAGCCGATATAGCATTTGAGGTGTGCCTAGTTTTTTGGAATGCAATTCGGCTTTCACTTGTTCAATTTTTTGTTTTATTGGTTTTACTAACGTCTGCTAATCTTTATTTGCGTTTTTCTTCTATATGCAATTTCATTTACTCGGCTTTTGTTTCGGTAGATAGTATCTTAATATTTTGTGCATCAGAATTGTTAGATCCCCGTTTATCGAATTGCCCGTTACAACGTCTTATGAATTTTGACTCCGTGCCATAACTAACATTGCTGCGCATGCTGAATGTGTGCATGCCGAGTGCAAACTGAATCCAGTTCAAAATTCAAAAGTTCATAATATGATTGTTGTGCAAGGGAACTTTGTCACTTTCAACTTTCTCCAACTCATGTGCCGATCAAGAGCTCAATCATACCAAAACAATAAAAATAGATATTTCATATAATGTGATCATCCAACATTAGTCGTGGGCAATGCCGCACTCAAAGGAAGCACAAGTGGTGGTCGTATCTATTATTATGCTTTGATTGAAACAAGATCTAACGCTAGTTACGGGACAGTGTTTGGTAGAAATGAAGGAGTACCCGTCAGTTGCATCCGATGTTGATGAATTATCTCGAGGAGACATTATTGACCCCATATCAAGATAATTGAGGGAACTCATGATGTACCGTGTGCTCACGTGTTTGCTAATGCTATGCGGGATCACTTACTAATAAGTTCGGAACAAATCGATCCCTTTTGGAAGAAAATGGATAGGGCCGAGTTGCTACAACTAACGACGATGACGATGTGGTGCAAATATATCAAAATACAACGTCTTTGAACAATTTTAGGGAAAAATGGACTCAAATTTGTTGAACAATGATGAATGGATAACTTCTACATACAAGGACATGGTTAATACAATATGTATCACAATGAGGGAGCCGCGACATATCAAAATTAAGGGTGTACCTACGGGGAGGCGATCAAAAAGGAGATAATCGGGTGAGTTCAAGCATGGTTCGGTGTTGTTAGTGAATTAACATGGGTGTCCATGTGGGCATCCACCTATTTTTGGATGTGGGAGAAGGTTTAACGAGGATGTGGAAGGGGGTGAACTAAAGAACTTGACTTCATGCAGTCGTCAACGTGGTCTCCTGTCTAGTTCTGGACGTTGTCGTGGTCGAGGATGTGAACGAGGTTCAATTAGGGTGTGTAAGAGATCCATAAGTTCATGTTAATGTATATATCACAAAAGTTCAAGATGTGATTGAAGACGGTAATAGGAATATTGAGTCATTGCTATGGTTTCGGGTTACACGGAAGAAGATTATTGCTTGACCATTTGAATGAGGTGGCTTTGGAGTTGCGAAAGGAGAATCATATATTCACATGCGGGTATTTTAAACTATATTGATTAACCCAAACCTAAACAAATTAAACGGTTTTTTCTCTACCTACTTTTTTGTATATATTACTCCCTCCGTCTCTTTTGTAAAAGTACAACTACTTTATATATGTGCTTGTTTTTTAATCAAAATATCTCTACTTTCTCCTTCTTTCTCTATTCATTGTTTATCTTTGCAGTTACGCCATGTCTGAGAAGAAAGGAGAGCATCAGCTCAACAAAGGAAAACAACAAATCAAAAATAGCAAAGAGAGGGATATGGAAAAAGGTAAAAACGTGAATACTAATCAAGAAGATTTCGTTTTTCCATTTGATCTAAACGAAGTTTACAATGACGAAGGAGAAATTCTGCACAAAAAAGAGAGTGGACGAATGAAAAATGACGATCGGGATCTCGAGCAAGGTAATGAAGTCCAAAGTAATGAAGAGGATTTTCAGTATCCATTTGATCTAAACAAACTGTTATACTATGACGATAAAGACGAAACCGATGATGGCGTGAGACGGATGAAGTTGATGATGTTAAGGGTTTTGCTCCCGAAATATTATTAGAATGAGAGTATTCAGTTTGGTTTATTGCTTAAGTATCTAGTTGTTTAAATGCTGGAGTAATCTTTGACTTAAGAAAATGCCTACTTTATTCATGACAATCTTATCCTCTCATATTTGTGATAAAATTCGGTTTTTAATTTTATTTAATTTTATGTATCCGCAAGGTTCTAATGCCATTTTTTAGTTTTTTTTATTCATGTATACGCAAGGTTCTAATGCCATTTTTTAGTTTACTTGAAACTAAATTATGTCTCAATATGGTACTCTATTTAACAGTAAATAAAGAGTGGGAAAAAAATGTCTCAATATGGTACAATACTCTATTATGCTAACAAATTCCTAACACTTTCAATCATAGAATAATCACAAGGTATTTGTTGTGGGAGACAACCCAATCTTTCTAGAACATCTTTTTTCATGTGTGCGATACTATATTTATTGGATCCTCCAATCTTCATGATCTCTTGCATGCATAATTGTAGAGTTAGAAACACACGATTCACCTTGTTAGAAGGGTACTCATGAAAACACTTCTCAACCGCGTGGATAAGCTCTTCAACGGTCTTCGGGCATTCCTTATGTTGTAAAGATTGGATGGCGCTGAAAAAACCGAGATCTAAAACATTTAAATCCGGTGAGTTTGGTGGTTGGCATACTATTCGAATGTCAAATCCGTTTTGCGAAGCCGCTAATTTGAATTCTTCATCGTTAGCACTAATATGTGTCCTTGCATTATCTTGTTGAATAAATATGGTTTCTCTCGAGTCCTCGAATGGCCACTTAACTTGAATTGCTAGTATAACTTTTTAAATCAAATATGCTCTCACCATCTCTTTTTTTACCGACGTTATTGGCTTAATCTCGATGGTACCGGCTTCTCTATTACGACTCCGTCTTTGGGCTGGTTGTCTATCGACAAAGGGGAAGACTCCAATTTTTCCAAAGAACACTTCATTTCCATTATCATCGAATCTTGGACGAGCCATAGCAACTAAGAACATCACCTTTCCAATAAAGTTTTTGCTTTGACATGTGCGTAGTGGCTCTTCTTCAGCGGGATGCAAATAGTACTTCTCTGATTTTTTAGTCATGTAGAACCATTTCTCATCAATATGCACAATATTGTACATATTGACAAATTTAGGCTCTTGTGGCATGCTATTTAGGTCTAGCATATCTAAACAAAACCTCAAACGTGCCAACTTATTTTCCTCACGCAGAAAAGGTTTGATGGCATTTGAGTGTCGTCGAAGGAGGCCTTTCCTTAAACGCCTATGTAAGGTTGCACAACTAACACCCAAAGCTGCCGCAAGTGACCTTTAAGTTGTTCGCCGATGTAAAGGGATATCAGTAATTTGATTTAAACTAATTTGAATCCTCTTCCTACCACAATTTCCAGTTCTCCTATGCGACACATCGACAAATACATCACTTGTTGTATCTTTTGCCCGCTTCCAAATCTTTTGCACGGTTCTTAGGGAAACGGAAAATAATTCCGATACCTCTTTGGTTGTAGTGTCTCTTTTTAACTTTTCATTGACACTTCTAGACAACAAAGCATTGTAAATTGCCCATCTTAACTCCAGTGCAGTGAATCTAAAGGCAAAAATATAATTAATCCATATAGTCCCTTTACAGATAAAATAAAGCAAACATAGAATGGTACATGAAATAACCTACTTCCTTGAACTATTCTGGTCAAATAACCTACTTCATTCTAGTCAAACAACCTACATCATTACGTACAACAATAGACTACTTCATTCTAGTGAAACATAAAGGACTTTTTTCAAACAGCTGTTTGATTGTGAATTTTTTTTTCATTGATCCAATCAAACAAAGAATGGTACATGACATATTATTCCACATAACCTAGTGCAAAGAGTAATTTAAAACAGTGATATCTTTAGTTAATACCCGGGTTCGGAGCTTCAACGTGGTTGCTTTCTTCTTCTTCTTCGATCTCTTCAAATAGTTATTCTACAACAACCTCCAACAATGGCGTCTTCACCCCTTGATCCGGGTCTGCATTTAAATCGATCAATAAGGTCCCTTGTGAATACGAGCGGATAATTATTGGAATTTCACCATCGTCTTCGTCATCGACCTCGACTTCTTCATGTAGATGACTAAAGTTAGTCTCGTTGAGGGGAATTTCTTCTGTGTAATTTGTACTATCATCACTAAACGGGAGCATATTGAGATAAAATTTTTTTCTAGTTCTCGTATTACTCATGCTGAACTTTTTATATGAGTATTCAATTGTTTACTGTGATTTATATATACATCCTGAGAATAGTTCAAAATCTTTGCAATAAAAGAGTGTGTAATAGTAGGTGAATATGGGAATTTGTTGGCATTAATGATTTGCAAAACAAAAAAGAATACTGCAGTATTGTACTACTCCTCTTTGTTATTTAAATGCCCGTATAATTAATGAATTGAATGATGATAATGCTACTTTTAAGATAATTTAGACATTTAATTTTCTCTTAAATCTTGTGCATTAGCCTCAAACGACTTATAAAAAGAGACGGAGGGAGTATTGATTAATAGGTTCATGCAAGTATTTTAAATTCTATTGATGAACTCATTAAGAATGTCTACTACACGCTACCCGAACAATTCCCTTGTAAATACTAGATGTAGATGTCTTTGGTTGGACTAGTATTAGGATCGGAAGTGGAACCAAAATCTTTGCAATTACAAGATTTGATTGAAGGAAAGGGTCGGGTTTAAGCCCGCAGTGTAAAAGAACAATGAGCTACGCAAAAACCAAGTTATAACCAAAGGTTTAGATGATAAAAGGAAACACGATAATGTTTTTTTTAAACAATATGTAAATTCACAAAAAAGAAAAACACATCTTTTGTATAAATTCAACGAGGAAAGTAGTTCTGAAGCCACAATCATTACAACAATACAATTATAGGACTATGTGAATATGTGATACGGATACAATCCGTACTTTCTCGATCTACACAATGAGACCTCAATTGACACTTGAATGTTGTAGATGATTGACACAAAGAGGAAATCATCCGTGAGTTATTATGGAAAAGACGTGAAAGGAGTAGAGAAATGACACGAAATAGATTAGGGTAGAGAAAATAGAATCTTTAAGAATAAAATTGAAAGAACCTTTAATCTAGGCATCAAAGACCGCACACAATGCAACAACGACCCTGTCTTGCACAACTCCACACAACTCAACAATGGAGATTGAGAAACACGAAGGTGATGCTTATGGAGCCTATGAGCACCAACCTTATGGAAGATTGACACACACAAGTCAACTAAGCCGAAAAACAATAACATTGTACTTTACTCACCAAAAACATCTCTTTGGGTTGTATTTACGTGAATCCTCAAAACAATACAATGACTGATCTAAATTTTCAACTAAAAAGGATTTTGTATGTCCTAGAAGCCTTCTATAAATTAAAGAAAAACTAGTTATAGGGAATTAAAACAACATAAAGTCTTAAAAATCCAAATAAGCATTAATAGCCTTCCTTCATCTAAAACCAACTTAAAACACATTAAGAAGTCTTATAAAACCAAGTCTAAATGAAGATGAATTGAAAGATTAAAACAAGAGTGATGTTATCAGGCGCCGGTGAAGGGGCCGGCGCCGGCGCCTTGCGAGTGCGCGCAAGGCCTCGCACACTCGCAAGGCGCAAGCGCGCAGGGAAGGTGCGCATGCGCCTTGCGAGTGCGCGTAGAGCCTCGCGCATTGGGCCTGCGCGAGGCCCATGCGCGCCTCCGCCTATTTAAGGAGACACGGAGGCCAACCTCCCTTGCCCTTGTTTTCTTCGCTACCGTCCCGCGTCCTTTGCCCTCGCGTTTCGCAGCCGTCGCGCACTTCCCTTGCCCTCGATTTTTGTTTCTCTTGTTTTCATCCATTTCTTCTTTTCTTCGATACGTCCAACAATGGAGGGAGATTCAGATATCGAGAGCTTTAGGAGTAGACCACTTGTGAATCGATTCCAGGTTAGTTAATATTGTTTTTTTATCGTTTATTTATTTTTTGCATTATACTTGAAACTAGTTAGTTTAGTTAGGTTCGGTTAGTTAGGAATAATTGAAATTGGATTAATTTCGATAGTTAGTAGTATTGAAACTAGTTAGTTTAGTTAGGTTTGACTAGTTAAGAATAATTGTAATTGAACTATTATCGATAGTTAGTAGTATTGGAACTACTTAGTTTAGTTAGGTTCGGCTAGTTAGGAATAATTGTAATTGGACTATTATCGATTTTATGATAGTTAATGTAATATATATATATATATATATATATATATATATATATATATATATATATATAATATGTATATGATTATAATAATAGCACAATTTTATATATAAATATATATATATACATTTATAATATATATGTATATTATAATAGAAAAATAAAAATTTGAGTTAAAAAAATATTCAGCGTGCGTTGAGGACTGTCAGAGAGAAGAGGAAGAGGGGAATTAATTAGGGAAATAGGACCCCTTGAAATTCTCTTTTGCAAACTAGGTCTCTATACAAAAGGAAGAAAAAATAGGTATGAAAACTAAAAAATAGGGGTAATAATTTCTCTAATTGAAATGATGGTGATTAGATGTTTACTTTTGATTTAAGTATCTTTTTTACATGGATTGGTTTTGTAGTATATTTCTTGGGTATGGTTTTGGGTATGATTGTGAAAATAGAGGCAATATATTTCTTGACAAATTTATTTTTGGGTATGATTATGACATTATTTGGGTAAACGGGTTTTTGGGTATGCTTTTATATGTGTATTGGCTTTGTAGTATATTTCTTATTATTAAGTATGTTTTTAAAGTGATATCGTGGGTATGTTTTATGGTTACCCAAACTGTGTTATAATGATCAAATTCAAGCGAATTTTTGGGTAATAATCAAATGTCATTTGATATTGATATTTGTGTATAATATCGAGTTTTGAAAATTTTGGGTATGACAAATTTAAATTGGGTATGGTTTTTGTATTAAGTGATATTTAAATTGGGTATAAATATAAAATATTATCCAATTTATGGATATGATTTTATTTTGATATTTGATTTTTTGGGTATGTTGTTTTCGAGTATGTTTATGTACTTTGACAAATTTATTTTTGGGTATGATTGTGACATTATTTGGGTAAGCGGATTTTTAGGTAATAGGTGATAAAGTAAGAATGTTGGAAAAAAAATTTTTCTGATTGATGTGACACGTGAGATAGTACAACATGTCACATCCGATGGGTTGTCAAACTTTGTCCTCTTTTGTACTCTATTTCCTCTATTCTATTTTATAGGGGGTCAAAATACCAATCCCAAATAGTATGAGTCTTCTTTCTCAATTGATTTGCTTAAAAGGCTAGTTTGCCAATTTTGCCGGAAGAGGGCGACGAGATTAGTCACAGCTTCCGCCCGTCGAGAGGCTGTAGCTCGACGAGTTAGACTTGCCTCAACAGCTGTAGAGGCATCCGTTCAGGCACTTGTAGATGCAGCTGTAGAGGCAGTAGTTCAGGCACCTATGGATGCACCTACAGATGCAGAGGTTCATGCACCCACATTGGCTTCTAGCGAGGAGGATGTCGTACCTATTTCACTTACTGCTGATTACGATACGGAGGAGTCTGCGTACGATATGTCTCATTTAGATGATATACTAGAGGATGAGAATGAGGAGATACCAGTTGAGGTAGAGCAACAACAGCAGGACATACCACAGCAGGACATACCACAACAGAGGGAGCCGGACGACTTACCTGAGCATGTACGTGATGAGGAGCAGGTAGAGGAGGACGTACCTCCTCCTTTATTGACATGCTATGCTGACTACAGAGCCAGTGTTATATGAGCCGGTATGGATTCCCCCGTGATTAGAGTTGTTCGGAGGCTCGACGCATTTAGTAGATTACGTGAGTGGCGACGAGATGTAGATGACGCATTTTCATGGTTTGGCTTAGCTAGACGCAGCGGACTGACGGATTTGGAGGATGTACAGTTTGGTGGCGTCGATCATTGTCTGATTACGGCGTTTGTCGAGAGGTGGCACCCAGAGACAAACACATTTCAGATGCCATGGGGGGAGATGGGAATAGCGCTGCACGATGTTCATATCATTATGGGACTACCAGTTGATGGAGATGCATTAGTGACTTCCGTCGATGATAGTGTACGGCATGATTGGCTGGTTCATCGTCTTGGCTTATCACCAGCAAAGGCTAGACGTCAGACTTCACAGCTATTCTGCGATACTATTAGGCATAGAGCCGCTGAGATGTTGGACCTTCCAGAGCCTCCACATGACACTATTGCATCTGCATATCTGTTATTGTCCATATCGTCGAATTTGGTAGTCGACAAGTCTACCAACAGGATGCGAGGATGGCTTATTGATCTAGTACGAGATCATTTGAGGACATAGGTGTATGCTTGGGGCATCGGGACCCTTGCTTATCTTTATAGATGTTTGGGGGACGCCACCAGGAAGAACGTGACGACGATGGCAGGATGTACTGCCCTGTTACAGGTGTGTTCTTATAAATATTTTTCTTTATATAACGTCACTTTATTGATAAGATTGAAATTAATAAAATAATTTGTACAGTTTTGGATTTACGCACATTTCCCGTCATTGGGATGTGCCGCTGTGGAGGATCCGGATATGCTTGGTCATGCACGATGGTGTTCGAGACTTTCTGTCCCGAAGACTCCGTCTATTACCGTAGAGAAGCTACACTCCTTACGAGCTCAGTTGGACCAGATGAGGGCGGAGGATGTGTGTTTTACCCCGTATGATGAGCGTGTGCTTGATTTTGACGTAGAGTTTGGTGTTTCTCGGTATCGGGGTATCATACGGATATCCGACATAGAGGAGGCATATATGCCGGACCGGTTCTTGTGACAGTTTGGATACGTACAGACCGTGTCTCTACCCCGGATTCCTCCCCTTCATGAGATTCGTCTGGTGACCGGATGTGGATCTAGGCTTTCATATCCCCTCACATACGATCGTTGGGCATCCCGCCATCTGGAGGAGACCAGAGTTTCACTAGTTGGATTGATACCAGCTACCTCTCCTTGGCTCGTCGATGATGCGTACATGTCTTGGTATACGGTCCATTGCCATCCGTACGTCTTGCCGACATCCATTGCACTCCAGTTACCTATAGACCGTCCCCCCACCTGTTCCGATTTCACATCAAAGAGTACGTTTGTTTTTAACATTTAATTTACTCTTTATTGTAATTTTCAATTATTTTAACATTTTATTTTCTGTATTGCAGCGTCTTCACATTCTTGTAGGTCGTCTACGAGAGATGCAAGCTCGCGGTCTTCCGTATTCTGCTGAGGATATAGATTTCATGGTAGAGGAGGCAGTTAGACATACGCCTCCTGTGGCTCCATCTCAGGTTCGGGCTTCACAGTATCCTCCAGGACATTTGTAGTTGTAGTTTGATACTCTTATGTTTATTTTGGATGGATATTACACTTGAGTGTATGTTTTTTTTGATACTGTTATGTTTATTTTGGATGGATAATATGTATTGTTTTTTTACTTTTGATGTTTTCCTAAGTTTCTTTAGCGATTTTATTTCACCTAAGTTTCAATCAACTATTTCAAACTACTAAAACATAATGAGAACAGTATATAAAAACGACTAAAACATGATGTCAACAAGTTTAATAATGACGTCTAAAACACGATTACAAGTAAGATTTCTGAAAACGGCTAAAGATATCCTGCACTATTGTGTTCAACTCCCCATGCTCGACGAAGATCCTCATAATGAGATATCCTTTCAATGAACGGCGCATCCCATCCATCAACACAGTAGTGCAGGAAACATAATAGTGCAGGATATCTTTAGCCGCTCCCAATTTGGTTCTGGACTCGGAGACTTACTCGTCCAATAAACGTTTTGAATGACTTCGTCAACTTGATTGACGAAGTGATGATGTAGGTCAGTCCATGCTCGAACGATTGCCTCCTTGTACGGGTCAAGCCAAGTCGTCTCGAGATAGGTCATTAACCTCGGAGATGATTGCCAATAGTCTCTCATTTCCAACAAACGGCGTTGGTAGCTTCCAGGGGATCTTGACTCGAACAAGGCATGACAATGGGATATGAAGAGTGCTTCCGCTTCCTTATTGCGCAAAACAAGTGCCGCTCTGTTAACTATATTGCACTTTATGTGAAACGTGCACAATATATGCTTCACCTCAGGAAATACTACACCCAAGGCGCTTATAAGACCAAGCTCACGATCAGTGGCAATCACCTCCGACGTCTTTCCGTACAACAAATAACGGACCCTCCTCAAAGCCCACTCGTAATGATCTCTATTCTGCTGTGCCATGAACACAAAAGCAATTGAGATTGTCTTCTTGGTGCTAGTGATGTCTACGATCTCCAACAATGGCATATTGTACCTAAAAGTAATACGAAACAACAACCGAGTTACAATTTCTAAGGAAAATAAGAATGAGTGTATGAAATAAAGTAAAAATGTGCCTTGAATTGAAGCTTACTTGTTGGTCTTATATGTCGAGTCCATCACAATAACATAGGGAAACATGTTGAGCAAATGCCTCGAGTCGGGATGTGAGATAAAGAAATCAATCACTTCATCGGAATCTTGACTTCTCCGAGTGTTTATATAGTATCCACGTTCCGTCAACGTGTGAAGTGCTTGTTGTAATGGACATCTTCCTTCGGCTTGTTCCATTCTAATCTTCAAACCGGTGTTGTAAACTTGACGGATGGAGGTGACATTGTCGGGATCCTCTAATTGCACGGATTTTAATATATGTCTCGGTTTTAAGCCAGAATTCAATTCACGCTCCACCTTTCGGCTTTGCTTCGGAGTCATACGTCCAACATATGCATGACCTCTTAACACCGAAGGAATTATATGGTTGTGGATTCCACATACAACCCTCGCCGTCCACTTTTCCTCTTCAATTTGGGTTCCTACAAGCTCAAACAAACACATACACTTCTTCGACTTTTTTTTCCGGCTGGAACTTGGAACATGATCGGGATCTACGTCTTTTTCTTTTTTCGGTCCTCCGTGTCTATCACAACCCAATTGTAGGATACAAAAACCCCTTCTATCCAACCATGATTTTTTAATGACCAACACCATATTCATAGCGTTGGCCACATACCGAGCCCATCCCAGTAAGTTCTCTCTATCCGCAAAATATCCATGAAGCTCAAATTTTGACGAATAATTGGTACCGAGAGCACGAGAGTAATCCATAAGATCCTAAATAAAAATAACATAGAGTATTATTTTAAAAATACACATCATTTTATTCTTACATTGCTAATTCTATAATTCCGATTCTCTATTCTTACATTGCTAATTCTATAATTCCGATTCTCTATTCTAACATTGCTAATTCTATAATTCCGATTCTCTATTCTAACATTGCTAATTCTATAATTCCGATTCTCTATTCTTACATTGCTAATTCTATAATTCCGATTCTCTATTCTAACATTGCTAATTCTATAATTTCGATTCTCTATTCTAACATTGCTATTTCTATAATTTTGATTCTCTATCTAACATTGCAAATTCTATAATTCCGACAAAATAAAACGACATAATAGTAAAGTATAAAAATGAGTTTGTACACTTACTTCAAGTTTTGCGAGAATTTCTTCCGGATCACTATATTTTTCAATATCGAACGGCATCATCGAGCTTTCACCATCGGATTCTACATCAACTTCATCGGAATACGACGACATTTTAACGACTTTTTTGTTTACGTGTTCAGGTTTGGATGAAGGTGAATGAGTCTCACATGTTATTATATAGGCTCGAAAAATCCACAACGGCTATATTCTCCAACGGCTAGTCCAACGGTCCAATTTTTCGAAAGTATAACGGGCAGGGAGACGCGGAGGCGCACTCCGCCTCCGCGTCTCCCTTGGTGCAGGCGGACTCCGCCTCTATGAAGGCGCGAGTCCGCCCGAATAGTAAGCCTGTTAAAACAAGTTCATTCACAAATTAGAAAATCATGCCTAGAGCAGAAGTGATCACGTGTGCATGGGCGTGCATGGGGTTGCATGCCTCACGTGAACTATCTTTTTTGGGCATGTATTCACCTCCTTCCATGGGTGAGATGGTCACAAGGGTCATCATGAATGTATCTAAGGTCATGGTTGACTTCTTGAAGACAAACACTATCATCACGAAACCAAAATCCTTAGCTCTTGATATTGTGACTTTTCCTTTAACAATGAGCTCCTTAGCTTTTTCTCTTGTGACCCTTCCTTCAACAATGGTGATTCAGGAGAACTCCATACGTGACTACTTCTAGGAGCAAAGGAAGGATCTAACTCATAAAGGAAACATGAGGAAATGGAAGACTAAGACTCGAGTCGTTTTATGTAGAGCAATAAGAAGGGGAAAAGGCTGCATTGAAGCATGAAATAGAGCAAGCATAAAAGAAGGAATCCTTGTGGGGAAAGGGAATGCATATGTGTGTGCATAAGGAGGAGAGTGAAGCATCAAGTGATTGAATTTTGATCTTGATTATTATTATTATTATTATGATTATTTTAAACCCATAATTAAACTCCTTTATTATAAAGGGTTTTCTTAATAAATAGGTCTTTTTAAATAGTTTTAGCCTCGATTAAAGAGTGTTCTAGTTGGATTTCCAGCCCTAGGAATTGCTTAATAACTAGACGTTTTTCCATATTATCTATCACCTTATTTTAATATCATTTCAGACGTTTTACATTAGTTACTTTTCTCTATTGGAGAGTGCGAGCGAGAGATCCTCGTTGTCTTTATCTTGACATGTCTTGCATGTGTCAATTTCAAATGCAAGGTTTAGTGCTATCAAACATTCACAAGCCTTCTTCTTGTGATGCATAAGCCGTATTTAGGAGTGTGTAAAATTAAAGCGAACAATTTTTTTTTATCATTCGAGGTTGTGTCTTAGGTTTAATATACCTAATGATCCTCCTAATTGTTTCAAGAGGTTCGACATTGAACTATCCAACATTTATTCCATATCCACGCCTATCCCCTCCATTTTGACCCATCCTACTTGAAGACGAGCTTTTGGTGTTGAAGATCGGGACTGATAGAATATGTAATTATTGTAAATAGAGGTCCGCCCTATGTAATTATGTAAAACTGTTATACCTATAAATACGAGTCATCTGACGATGGAAACCCCAAGGGGAATTTATCCAAATCTTATTATTCTCACATGGTATCAGAGGGTTACGTTCCATAACCCTTCTCCTCCACACCTTCTGCTCTATTAACGCCGGCTTCTTCCCTTCAACGCCGTCGCGTAATCTACTTCTCTTCGTCCTCCTTTAACCGACCCCAATGACTATGGAGAAGAAACATACGTTTCATTCCGCTCTTGGGATATCCAACATCAAAAACAATATAGCTCTCGTTCTAGATCATGACACGCCATATGCATCATGGGTTACTCTTTTTCGTGTCACCGCCAAAGCACACAACGTTTTGGATCACATTGACGCAAAAGTTTCCCGCCCTGCTGATATTGACGATGCTCTCTGGAATCAGGTTGACGCTACTGTTCTTCAATGGATTTACAGTACGGTTTCAAAGGATATTCTTCTTCAAATTCTTGATCCTGACGACACCGCTCTCAAAGCTTGGGGTCGCATTCAGGATATTTTTCAAGACAACAAGAACACGCGCGCAGTTTATTTGGAACATGAATTTTCCAATTGCAAATTGGCGTCGTTTGCTTCCATAGCCGCCTACTGTCAGCACATCAAAGCCTTGTCTGATCAACTCAAGGGTGTTGATTCACCAATCTCCGACAATCGGTTAGTCCTTCAATTATTGTCCGGTTTACCTGCTGAGTATAACGCAACTGCTAGTTTCATTCAACAAACGGATCCCTTGCCAACGTTTCAAAAAGCACGTTCGCAACTCCTCCTTGAAGAAACACGTATGGCCAAACAAAAAGCGAATGAAACCGATTCTGCGGCTCTCACCGCCGCCACTGGAAGCTCCGCCAAGTCACAGTCGGCCGACCACCGTGGAACCACCTCTGCCGGCAACCAGGACGCCGCCCAGCGCAGCCGCAACAGGGGCTGGAAGGGCAAGAATCGAACCGGCGGCGCACAGCAGCAACCCACGCAGTACGTCTTTCGCCCTAATTCCGGCTGGGTTCCTGTGCACTCCGGCCCACAGCAGCCTCAGGCCCAATGGTTTCCGGCCCACTGGCCTGTTTACCCCTCTGGCCTGCAACGTCCACCATGCCCTTTTCCTACTCAGCAAGGCTTATTGGGCCCAGCCCCTGCGCAGCCCACTTCTGTAGCCCATGTTGCTGATGCTTCTCAATTTCTACAGCCCACTTCTGTCGATCAAGCTTTTGCAACTATGACGTTAAATCCCGCAGATAATTTATGGTACATGGACACCGGAGCTACTTCCCACATGACGAATAATTCAGGTAACCTCTCGTCCATCTCTTATAATGGTTCATTAAATTCGATAATTGTCGGAAATGGCATGCGGATACCATCTACAGGTCTTGGTGAAGCTAATATTCCAACCCCATCCAAACCACTACATTTATCCCAAGTTCTAGTTGCACCTAAACTAGTTAAAAACCTTGTCTCCGTCCACCGATTCACAACCGATAACCACGCCACAATTGAGTTTGACCCGTTTGGTTTTTCTGTGAAGGATTTACACACGGGGAACCTTCGCCTGAGATGCAATAGCTCTGGGGACCTTTATCCAGTTACCAAGGATTCTGCATCAGCTCATGCTTTTTCTGCTCAGTCATCGAGTCTCTGGCATGCCCGTCTAGGCCATCCTGGCACGCCGGTTCTAGATGTTCTTAAGAAATTTTCTTTTCTTAGTTTTAATAAGGAGCGCGACTCCTCTCTTTGTCATACTTGTCAACTTGGAAAACATCATAGGCTATCGTTTGAACGTTCTATTAATAAAACTGTTGCACCTTTTGACATCATTCATAGTGATCTTTGGACTTCCCCGATTCCTAGTCGGGAAGGTTTCAAATATTATCTTCTTTTTCTTGATGATTTCTCACATTTTCTTTGGGTATTTCCAATTAAATTTAAATCTCAAGTCTTTGATCGTTTTGTGCAATTTCATAAATTCATTCAAACACAATTCAATGACCCTATTAAAACTTTCCATTGTGACATGGGTCGCGAGTTTGACAATCATCAATTTCACTCATTCTTCGCACTTCATGGCATTTCTTTTCGGTTTTCTTGTCCTCACACCTCCCCACAAAATGGAAAAGCCGAACGTGTCATCCGCACCATCAACAACATGATGTGTTCTCTTCTATTTCATGCTTCCTTACCCATCACGTTTTGGTCTCATGCTCTTGACATGGCATGTTTTCTACTAAACATCCTTCCGTCCACCACAATACAAAATCTATCCCCCACCCAAGTGTTGTATTTTTCAACACCTTCCTATCATCATCTCCGCATTTTTGGGTGCCTTTGCTACCCAAATCAAAACGCAACAATTCCCCACAAATTAACTCCTAGGACAACTCCTTGTGTCTTTTTAGGATATCCGAGTCATCACCGAGGTTACAAATGTTTGGATTTGAAATCAAATAAAATTATCATTTCCCGTCATGTAACTTTCGATGAGTCCATTTTTCCGTTTTCAAAGCTTGAGTCGTTTCGCTCTTCTTCTGCGGTGCTGGAAAATGACCCCAATTGCTCTCCTTATCATCAGGCCCAGCAATCTGCATCTCAGGCCCGCATACATCCCTCACCAACCCGGCCCACTTTGAATGCCTCACTTGCTGCCCTCCCCCTTTCGCCTGGGCCCACCCGCTTATTCCCACATCCGCCAGGCCATCTTTCTGGCCCACCTTCCTTCTCTGACCACGCCGGCCCATCTTCCTCATCTGACCAAGCCGGCCCACCTTCCTCATATGTTCCCACTGGCCCAGCTGATGAGCCCACTGTTGGCAACGCAGCAACTGAGCTGCCCCTTCAACCAACGACCGAACCGCATCCCACATCCTCCACAGTACACTCCACCCATCAGCTCCCCACGAATATAAATCCCACCAACCGGCCTAATACTCGCTCTTTAAGCGGTATTTTTAAACCCCGCCAAATATTCGACCTCAATACCACCACCGCATCCGACTTATCTCCTATACCCACATCCCACAAATTAGCTCTCCAGGATCCTAAATGGTCCGCTGCCATGCTCGACGAATATCGAGCCCTTATACGAAATGGTACTTGGGTTCTTGTTCCTCGTCCTGAACAGACTAATATTGTGAGGTGTATGTGGATTTTCCGTCATAAGTTCCGATCTGATGGTTCTCTTGAGAGATATAAGGCGCGCCTAGTAGCTAATGGATGTTCCCAACAAATTGGAATAGATTGCGATGAGACTTTTAGCCCAGTTGTTAAGCCCGCCACCATCCGCACGGTTCTCAGCTTAGCTGTGTCTCGCTCTTGGCCTATTCATCAACTTGATGTAAAGAATGCTTTTCTTCATGGGCATCTCAACGAGACAGTTCACATGTTTCAACCCCCTGGGTTTGTTGACTCTGCTCGTCCTTCACACGTCTGCTTATTAAAGAAATCTCTGTATGGGCTAAAGCAGGCACCCAGGGCTTGGTTTCAACGTTTTGCAGGATATTTACTCAGCATTGGTTTCATAGGCAGTAAGAGCGATTCTTCTCTGTTTATCTATCGGCATGGGACTAATCTTGCTCATCTATTACTTTATGTTGATGATATCATACTCACAGCCTCATCAGATGCCCTCCGCAACACTCTCACTGCTTCCCTAAGCAGGGAATTTGCTATGTCTGATCTCGGCTCCATATCTTATTTTTTGGGCATTTCTGTTCAGAGATCTTCATCAGGACTGTTTTTGTCTCAAGACAAGTATGCTCGCGAAATTGTTGCACGAGCCAAGATGACTGCATGTAAACCAGCTGTCACTCCTGTTGAACCCTTAATCAAGCTCAGCGCCTCCTCTGGACCACCTGTCAGTGATCCCACATTATATCGCAGTTTGGCAGGGGCACTCCAGTACCTCACTTTCACAAGACCTGACATCAGTTTTGCTGTTCAACAGATATGTCTTTTCATGCATGATCCTCGAGAGCCTCATTTCGCTGCCCTGAAACGTATCATCCGTTATATTTCTGGGACAGCTTCATTAGGTATCACCATCTCACCTTCACCAAAAACTGATCTCATTGCATACACTGATGCTGATTGGGCTGGTTGTCCTGATACACGCCGATCCACATCAGGCTATTGTGTCTTCTTCAATGACACCCTTATCTCATGGTCTGCCAAACGGCAATCTGTGGTTTCTCGCTCCAGCGCAGAGGCAAAGTATAGAGGAGTTGCCAACGTTGTCTCTGAATGTTCCTGGCTTCGCAATCTTTTGCTTGAGCTTCACTGTCCTCTTGCCAAGGCATCCATTGTCTACACCGACAATATCTCTGCTACTTATCTAGCCAGCAACCCGGTTCAACATCAACGGACCAAACATATCGAGATTGATATTCATTTCGTCCGAGATAAGGTTGTGCGCGGTCACATTCGAGTTCTTCGTGTGCCTTCGGCTTATCAGTATGCTGACATTTTTACAAAGGGCCTACCACGACAACTTTTTCTTGATTTTAGATCCAGTCTCACTGTTTTGTCTCCTCCCGTTTCGACTGCGGGGGTATGATAGAATATGTAATTATTGTAAATAGAGGTCCGCCCTATGTAATTATGTAAAACTGTTATACCTATAAATACGAGTCATCTGACGATGGAAACCCCAAGGGGAATTTATCCAAATCTTATTATTCTCACAGGGACATCCTACGACATCTTCATATCAAATTAGTATCAATCATACGTTAAAAATGACAAAAAGGTAAAAAAAAAACTCACAAAAAAAGAATCACCGGAGCAATCACTTATCGGTTAGTCTACTTTTCTTGTTTCTTACCATTTTCTGATTACGTCTGCTTGTTATTTTGATGGACTAGTGTGCAACTTGTTTATCCCTTTTAAAGATCGCCAACCCCTATCTTTTTTTGATTAAAACCGAATCGAAATTTGTTGGAAACTACCCTTGAAAAATCCCTACAACTCATCCACCACCCCTAGGCACCGGAATCACCGCCATAACCCTAGCATTTCTACCCTTGCAGCCAAAACCCTACCATAGCCAAACCTTTTTTACACTTTTAACCCTAAAATTCCCAAACCAAATCGGTTCACCCCTGAACCCTTCCCCCATACCGGTCCAGTACACGTACCTGAACCCAAACTCGGTCCGGTTCAGCCCCTAATGAATTGTGAACGTTAAAGATGAACCAAAATCGGTTTAAGTTTAGGGAATTTTGGTCATATGTAATGTTTTTCATTTGTAGTTAATAAAAAATCTTGATATCTAGTTGTTGTTTAGTATAAAAAAAATTCAAAAACAAAAAGAGAGAAACCATTTGTTTTATAGTTGCTAGTTTTGTTCATTTCAATTTGATATATATGTGTGCTTGAGTTTCGATTGCATTGGAACTGATATTTTCCTACCCTTTCTAGTCAACTTTGACCTCTTCCAAATTTTCATATTATCTTGATTGAGTGCTTGTTTTTTAATGAGAAAATAGGCCAGATTAGTTGTGCTATTGGGCCTTTACCAACTCATATATTTCTTTCTTTTTTATTTCACTTTTGTGAACCATTTTGGTTTATATATATACCGGAACACATTGGTTTTTGAGTTGTTTATACCTAATTCTTGCTTTTTTTGCTATTGATCAATTCAAGGCACACCACGAGGAGCTTATAGACTTCACATGAGGGTGACAAACACAAGAGATACACACTTGTGAGGAGTTTTCACAAGAGATACACACTCAGCAACCTCTTCGGCGAATGCCTCAATAATAGGCGGGTCAGTAAATGGGGCTTGGCCCCGACCTCTAGCTAGTGGAGGTCTTCCTGCACGTCCTCGTCCACGGACGCCAGGTTGAAGAGGTGGTCGACCCCTTCCTCGCCCTACAACAGATGTAGCTCTAGAAGATTGCGAGTGTCATTGCTGTCAACCTAGAGCTCTCATACCATATTATAACACCCCAAATTCTGGAAACTCGAAGTGTTACGGGATAGGACCTCACAATGGGTCCCGACATCAGAGTAGCAACAATAACATTGGATCTTACAACAAGATACAAATAAATAAAAACCAAAACTATTATAAAAACCAAAGGAACAACAAAGGGAAGCGTCAAAAACTCGCAGCCGAGTTCAAAACAAAAGGGAAAGACAACAACATAAATATAAAACCCGATCCCGTCCTATAATATACGGGAACCCCGACGGACCACATCATCCGGATCACTTAGCAGCATCTCTAACCTGCAAGGTATCTACAACATCGGTATAAACCGTTATCTAACATTCTAGATATCAAAAAGACAATAAACACAAACACACATAAGGTAATATAAACATATAGCATGCTCACATACAACCGGTTATTATCTTTCATCAAGTTATCTCCTTTATTAATTCAACTTTTGTTGTCACACGAGAATCACTATGATCTTGCCTCTGTCCCCTTTCACCAACAGGAATAGAGCGAATGCATCCCTCTGTCACCTACTAGACTAGTCTCAAGAGCACCTCCCAATTTCCCCATTTTGAACTGGACAAGAGGTCACAGCCCGGTTATAATACACTTGGGCCAATTAAGGTATAAAGGTCAATCCTATTCTGGTTATCCGTTATAACAATAATAACAACACAAACAAACCAATACAATCAAACCAATGTACGGAACACAGCTAACTAAGTCCAAGGGACTTATCTCACTCGAAGGTGACACAAGGGTCAGCGACAACTCAGTTTCCCGCAAGAAAGAAGGGTAAGCCTGTTCATACAAGGCAACTTGAATCAAAACAAAACGATTACTAGAAGTCTATAACTTCTAGTCTCCATGATTTCTAAGATATCTCCACAAGCTAAGGACATAATCCCTAGCCTTACAGACACTCCAAGGAACAACATCAACACTCAGCTAAAGGAAAAGGAACGAGGAAGCGAGGAAAGGAAGCAACTCACCAAAGATGGGAGCTACTACAGAAGAACGGCAGGGGCGGAGGACAGAACTGCGGGGCGGCGTTGGGCAAGATCCGCAGGGGCGGCACGATGTAGGTGCGAGGGTGGTCGCTTGACAAAAGCGACTGTCGTGACTCCTTTTTGACAACACCTCAAAACCAAGCAACCAAAGCTTGAATCTTTGTTCCACATACTTCAAATCTCAACCAAGGGAGCCTATGAACATCAACGTATCAACAACCGAAAGGCCAACAAGAATCAAGGCTCGATCTTGATTCTTGTGAAGAAGAAGAAGAAGAGCGACAAGAGAAAGAGAAACAGAAGGAAGAAGCACACAACAGGTTCATGAACGTGTAGAAGGATCAAAGGGATGAAGACTTACACGTCGTGCAGAAGGTCACAAGGGAAATGCTGCAGTTTTGCTCGAGATTGAAGAAACGTAAGCAAGAAACGGGAAAAGGAAGAGAAAGCAGGGATTTATAGGGAACGGTTGGAAAAGATAAGAAAATGACGCTTTTAGGGTTAGAAGATCATAGGAACGCCGACTCATAAGATAGAAGATCGGATCTTCTATCTAAGAAAAGAATAAAATGGAATAAAAACATATCAGCAAGATCTGGGGTCAATCGCACCCGCGGCTGGCCGCAGGGTGGAGACGCCCTTCACTGCGGGGGCGGTGAAGGCAAAAACATGGTTGTTACATTCAATCACTAATATTATGTATAAATGGATGACATCATGATCGCGATGAAGTCGCCGGTGAGGGGAGAATTGAAAGAACGATGAATAACACTAGAATCGACGAACTTGTAGTTCAATTGGGAAGAATCGAAGATTCAGTATCGTAGGAGTAAAGAATGATGAATTAGCCGTTATAGCCCTATTTTGAAAGTCGACAATGAATAAGGCAACAAGCATAATTTGATTTCTAACATTACTTTTATGGGTATGGGGTAAGAAATTTAATCTTGAGATTAAACTAAATAAGTGATCATGATTAATTTAAATTAAATGAAAAAATATATTTATATATGGGGCGGGATGGGCCTAGCGAGACCAAAATAGGTGAAGGCATGTATCCCATCCCCGTAATTTTTTGATGGGATGAGATGGGGAGGAATTGATATTTTTGGATGTAATCCCTTCATACTTGGGGCGGGATCGAGATGAGATCGGGACGGGATTTGTGTCCAACTCTATATAAAATTGTTATTTTGATATAATTTTCTAGTGCATCTTTTCCTTTTTATGATTATGTATTTCCTTATATATATATATATATATATATATATATATATATATATTTACCAAATGGATTTAGTTATCTAGTGAGATAGATGATTTTTATCTCATGTTTGAATTTTCGAAAAACGCAATCTCATTGCTCCCAACTCACCACAAGTATTGTTTTACTTATGCACTCTTTCAAACTCGTGAGTTTGCAAACAATGTTTCTGAACAAGACCATGAATTTTTCTTTTTCGATCCACATTGGGTGATCTCAGTTTTCTTTGTATAATGATTTCCTTTCCAATCGAAATTCATTTGTGGTGAGGTTGGTCATTCAAAACAACAAAGAGCACGATCCCAAAATGTCGGTAGAAGAGCTCTATATTTTCCTAAATCATGAATATTATTTTATGTCTAGATATGACATAGTTTGTTTCTCTTTGTCTTTCATTGAGATGATCCTTAGTAGGTACACATTGGAGTCTTCACCCTCTTAGTGGGAAATATATATTTCTAGAACCGCTTCCAAAGATATCATGATCACACATGCAAATAAACCCCATGAAAACCCGACATTCCACTTAATTTACCACCATTTCACCTACCATCACCATTAATGTGATATTTCCACAATATGGTGCCAATCTTGGGTCTTGGCTATTACAAGTTTCATACACCATCATGTGCATTTTTCAGACATTTCATTCCTTACCTTTAAGTCTCACCTACCTAGGTATAAGTGGCACGATCATATTGACAATGTGGTGTTTTCTTGTAAGGTACTACTTAATATTGATTTTCACATTTATGCATATGTCCAAATGGGTGTGATTTTTGGTGATAAGAATGGTGGAAGATTAATCATGGGAGCAACTCAAAAATTGAGATTTCTAAGAAAAGGAGGGTAACAAATATTGTCAAAGATGATATATTTTGTTGGTTTACGAGTTCACGAAGAATTCATTCAAGACACCCAATGAGAGATGATTTAAGAATTTCGAACATAATATTTTTTTCACTAGAAGACAATGTTTCTTTTTTGAGAAGCAACTAGTACAAGCGATTTAAATTGGTTGCTAACCTAAAGTTGATTGTTTGTAATATTTTTTAAAAAGAAGTCGTAGTGTTATATAAAATCATTCATTCAAATATGAAAGGATATATTTTAGTAAGGAAATTGTGGCACGATTCACTGAATTACAACAACGGGGTATGTGATTTGGTTAGCCTTTGTTCATGAAAGTCTTGATATTTTATTTGAAATTAGTAGTATGTTGTTAATGTGAGTTTTGCTACTACCATTGACTTTCAACTAGTTTTTTTTATCACGCTCTTGATTAGGGAACACCATTCCATTATGTCCTCTTGGTTTGGCCGCTTGAGGTTGCACTCGGCCATTGTGTAGAGATATATGATTTATCTAATCTATTATGTCGCATTCGGTACATGGTTAGATTAGAAGCTTCCTTTATCTTGAATAATAATAATAGTGAAACAAGTCGGATTCTCGTACACAAATATACATATACGATCTCAATCAAACAACTGAGTAGGTATTGTAAAGAATGACATCTACGAATTCACCATATGAATGGGTAGTAGTAATATTTTACATACATGCATAAATATATTACATGCAAATATTATTTTATTTGTTCTTTTGAAGCCAATCAATAATTCCTTTCTCCGAGTTAGACAATTGTTCCTTGCCTTTCACAGAACCTTCCACAAACTCAAAATACTCCTTATAATTTCTCTTGTAGTAACTATCCAATCTCTGCAATTTAAAAATTGATCATCTATATAGATATAGATAACGTTATTGGCTTAATTTTTAATGAATATATATAGAATCACAAGTTAATTATTAGAAAGATAACTCAAATTTTCATGTGTGGTGTTGATAGACATAATTAAGTTTGGGTTTAAATTCTTAAAAAGATTTTTTCTCTTGGTGCCATCAACGTTTGAACTTTCCTTCTTGGCATCCACTAAACTTTAAAATTTCTTTTGGTGTCTTCAAGGTTCTATTTGTTTCTTCTTTGTACCCACTCTTAATATATTACATTAAAATTCATTAAAAAATAAAAAAAATTTAAAAAAAATAAATTTAAAATAGATTATGACCTCATTAAATTTATATAAAAATTATTTTATATATATATTTTTTTATTTTTTAAAATAAATATATTTTTTATTTTGAATAAAAATATTATTTACTTTTTACTTTCGATTTAAAAAATATATATAAAATTAA
>BSUD01000005.1:110048094-110088960 GCA_033239045.1 Fagopyrum esculentum
AAAAAAAAAAAAATTAAATTTATTTTTAGGGTATTTTGATAAACTAATATTTAACAAGAAATATCTGTAGTAATTTTATAATTACATTATATAAATTAATTTCATTAAAAAAATCTATGAAACATAATCGGTTAAAAAAATTAAAATGGTGTTTTTTCTATAAAAAAAAATCCACAAATTAAAGGATTTTCGGGAAAAAAAACCCTTTTAAATTCTATTTTTTGAAAAGAACAACTTATATTGTGTGCACCAAAGGTAACTACTTTATTTAATAGTTTGTTATAACAGAATGGGTTATTTAATTTAAAATATCTATAAATAAATTTTTCATAGATAAATAAAAAGCTTATTTCATTATAAGAAACTATATTTTAATCTATGGCGTTTTATATAATTTAAAGTTGTATTATGGCAAAATAACAAAATAAAAGTAGTAATAGATTGATTAGGGATGTGCATATAATTATAGAGAGATTATGCGCCAGATGAAAAGGTAACTCGATATATATATATATATATATATATATATATATATATATATATATATATATATATATATATATATATATATATAGGGGTAAGTTCCGGTGAGGAGAAGGCTTGTAAATAGGAATTAGGAGAGTTGTGAGCCATTGAATTAGATTTAAATCAACGACTCCCACACACTCATCATTATGGCATTGTAGTAATTATATAAATTTAAAAAAAGTTAGACACTAATTAATACGTTCAACTCTCCCTCACATTCTTCCTTCCATGTGTTGAGCCTCTCTCTCGCCGCTAACATACAAACTTCATATTTATTCCGATTTTCAACCAAATCAAAGATTGAGTACATAAAAAATTGTGAAAACAAAGAAAATACAAAACGATTCAAGTATTGTTTCTTCGAATTTCTACTCTCACTGTTTAGGTTTCCATTCTTAAGGTTTAGGTTTCATTATGATTGATGTTTGTTTTCAAAATCAAATTTGTTTGAATCATTTTTGTATTTGATAAGTTTGATTGAGAAAATACATGTATATACATAAGTTGAGTTGGTCTGATAGCTCCAATTGAACAATCTATATGCTCCTTTTAGTGTGCACGCAAACTGTTCGACAAAATGCCTTATAGAAAAATAATTTATAATATTTACAGGAACAACGACGTAAAAAGTATGAACACCAATGAATACAAACATGAACAATGACGTATAAAAGTATGAACACTGATGACTTATCTATAACTTTAACACATACCTAACATATTATGATCATCTTTTAACGTTTTGTGATGACTTTTTATTTTTATTTTTTGTGGTTATATACTGTAAATGAACATCTATGCATTATAAAACGAACACAGAAGATTAAATGAACATGACACTTTGATAAATAAAACACTATGAACACCGATGTATAAAAACATGAACAATGACACATAAAAGTATGAACACTGATGACTATTTTTGAATGTACGGGCATTGTTCCAGATTTTAAGTCAATTTACAAAAATGCCATTAATAATGAGTGTATGTGAGCCCTTGATTTAAAATCCATCCAATGGCTTACAACTCTCCTAATTCCTATCTACAAGCTCTCTCCACACTTGAACTAAAATATATATATATATATATAGAGGTTGACTATCATGTAAATAGCTCCTACTACGTAAAATGAGAACAAATTGTATCCGATAGATTGTTAAATAGATGGCTGAGATTAGGCAATATTAAAGGAAAAAAAAAATATTGTTATTAGTAGAAGAAATATTCGCCGAACCTGATGTTATATATTAGGCGGTATAGTCACATATATTCAGCGGTATAGACACATATTCTGTGTTTACATGTTCACATGGTAAGAGCTGTTTACATGTGATATATATATATATATATATATATATATATATATATATATATATATATATATATAAATAAATAAAGTGTGTACCTCTTTGTCGTTCTTGGCCTTGTTATCTTCAGATTTCTTGAGATACTCTAGCGGTGAGGGGAGCATGTGAAACATTAGAGCAGAAGAAGCAGTAACTAAAAATAGGGTAGTACGTTGCGCTTACTTTGAAGAAGAAGAGAGCGAGAGTCTTGAGCCACACCCAAAGTAGCAGCGGACAGCAAGAGCGCTCTCCTTCCAAGCATCAATGGAGGTGCTGGCAGGATTGATATCTTCATTTTCTCTATGTGTTTCAGAGGTCTATATTTCTTCTGCCTTTATCTTCATTGCCTAAAGATCCTTATTTCCAATTAGGGCCCATACTTTTATAATAACAAATTTAGCCCTATACTCACAACATTTGAACCAATTATCCTTATTTTAAGGTTATTTCAAGACCTTCAAAATTCAAATATAGAAATTGCAAAGGAGGACTATACATGATCAGAGGCAACCTTTTTCTGCATTTAAAATATCACGTTGAATTTAAACGAACCCATTTTTTTAATCATCTCTCTAATTCCGCAATTCATAATTTTCAATCTTATATCTATTAAAGCAGAAGCCTCTATTGCCACGTGTCAACGTCATGTTTTTCGAAGCCTAAAAAATTATTTTAATAAGTGATTTCTAAATGTTATTATAATTACTATAAAAAAAATGTTATTATAATTTGAAAATTGATTTCTAAATTTTTTTAAATATTTAAATAAATATTTTTATAAAAATAGTTTTTAAACTTTTACTGATTTTTTTTTACCAACAGGCATATTTTAACAAATCAATTTAAAAATATAATTAATTATAAGAGATAAATACTTAAAAGAGAATTAAAAATCATAGTAATAATTATAATTTCATTCTCCGGTTTTTTATTTTACAAATATACAAATAAATTTTAAGTATTAAATATTTATTAAAACTCAACCCGCAAAAAGTGCGGGTAATACACTAGTTAATTATGTGTTTGAGGTGTGAATCCGAAATTGAGTTCAATTAATTTCACATTTGGGATCTGAAATTGAAATTGAGTTTAATTAATTTCACACTTAATCCAAAAATCGATATTGTATTTTTAATAATAATAAAAAAGATTATTGACTGATTTGATTCCGTATTTGAAATACGAAATTGAATAATTTTTATAAATAAAATATATGAATGTGACACGCCATTTAATTGAATGACTAAAGATACTTTGAACGGTCATGCTTACCATGCAATAGAGCCTTCTAACCTTGAACAATCGTAAGCTTGTCAAGTATGACATGAGATTGATTATATGACCTTTAATGATCATATGCTAGTCAAGAATGACATGAAATTGATTATTTGATCTCCAACATTATAGATTTGTCCAATATAAGTTATGTGATTCTAGAATATAGAATTTGGCAACGGATTTCACACAAATATCGTGAACAAAAGGAAAGGACCTAAGGAGCAAATTATAAGCTTGACAAGCCTACAAACTTAATTTCTCAACACCGGGTTAAATGCTTGGATAGAAAACTGATGAGCCTGAAGTGTTAACCTCAATCAGATCTCGCAAATATTTACATGATACGTAATAGTACAAAGGGTTAGGATCGGACACAAGGAAGACAATAACTCACTTGGACAAATTAATTAAGAAATCAAAACCATATAATAAAGTAAATTGAATATGTACAAACAGTATGGAAGACAAAAGGAAACCAGAAACTGAAACTAGTTACTAGAGGTCGTACGACTTGGGTCTGGTCGACCGAGGAAAAACACAGTTAAAATACCAAAAGACAGTAAGGATATAACTAGAGAAAAAATCGGAGCGAAATCCCAATTAGATGGAATAGGTTGTCCGACCTGCATCAAGGAATTATCCCGACTATTTGGTAAAATGGTTAAAAATAAGAACATAATAGAGGGAGAAAGTTTAGATCTTTTAGAATGTTTGAAAATAGGTTTGAAAGAGAGAATAGTTAGACGACAAGTATCAATAGGGATATAGTATTCCAAAATCTAGATCACCGCAACATGCATATGTTAGATTTCAAAAAGTGATTCTATAATATTGAAAATAAGCTAGAGTTATGCAAACACAACTTCGTTCATTCTCACACATGGTTAGGATCTATTGTTCACGGTACCCAAGGCGTTGTCGAATCATCACATCGAACGAAGCATTGAGGTGTGATGACTATGTTCAATTAAAGTCAAGTCACCCTTTGCAGAACATATAGCATAATTAATACTACCATAACTCAAAGGCATACAATCAATACATAAAATCAATCCAATATCATAGATCCATGCAAATCGGGCTCACCAGACCCTATAATAAAGAGGGATTACTCACACATATATCAAAACAAGAAAAAAAAAACTTTATTAATGATCGAAAGAAAGCTCGTCATTCGATGAGAGAGGGGGTCGTACGACCTAGAAACAAGAATTCGGACGATAGCTTCGTAATGCGTGGAAAAAGAGATCGATAACCTAATGACTAAAGAGCCTTATTTATAGGGTCCGGAAGGAGCCAAAAAAAGCTCTAAATCTCCCTTGATCTTATATTCTATTAAGATACCATCGAATATACTTGATCCTATCTTCTAATAAGAAAGAATCAAACTAAAATGATAAGATTGAAACATAACAAAATAAGATGTCGAAGCAAGCAGGTCGAGTAAGCTTGTCGTACGACCTTTGCAATACTTTAGATGGTCTCGCAGGTACTGGTAGATCTGGGCAGGTTCTCCCGTCCTAACTGCCTCCTCCACTCGCTAGACGTACTCACAGAACGTTGTCGCTCCCATAGAGAAGTGACTTGACTCAGCCGGTTGTGCTATGTGTGCTATAGATCTAGCGGCAGTTTCATTCACGACCTCGGAAACTACACTCGCAACAACCTCATCGGCTTTATCCTCAGCCACTAGTGGCTCAACAATGGGGACTCGACCCCGACCTCTCGCTATAAGAGGTCTAATGCCTCGTCCGCGTCCTCGGACTATAGGAGTCCTATCACCCCTACCCCACCCAGCAGGAGGAAGAGGTGGACGACCTCTACCTCATCCCATAGTCAACACAATCCTAGTATGTGCCATATGCACGAGGTGTCACTATTGAATCAGGTCATGCTAACATATAATAAGCAAAAGATAAAAGCTAAAGCATAATAACTAGACTGCCGAGATCCGTGAAGGTTGTAACACCCCGAATCCGCTGGATATCGAGATGCTACGGGCGAGACCTCACAATGGGTCCCGACCCTTAGCTTGACAACAATTTCACCGGACCTTTCCAACATGACACAAATAAAGGCAAAATCGTAAATCAATTTTAATGCAAATGATAAGAAACCCGAAAGAATCCAACAACAGAATTCAGCCGAGGTACAAATCAAACCAAACGCCAAACACGCGGCACACAAAATGTAATAACCGAAAGACAAAACACAACTCAACTCCAACTCATAAACCCTTCCTAAAATGTACGGACCCCGGCTGCCCACCCTTCCGGATCTCTCGGCCGCATTCCTAACCTGCAAGGCAATCTACAACATTCGGTATAAAACCGTTAGCTCATATTCGAAGCATTATAATTAAGTGGAAAGGCACAAGCACAAGTAAATCATCATAGTCACACAACATACTCAAAAGCACACAAATCCGGTTTATTATCTTAATTATTATTAAGTCATATCCCGTTCTAATTCAACTTCTTTTGTGACACGAGAATCTCCCGAAACTCGCCTCGGTCCCTTCTTCCGGCAATGGAACGGTGCGGATGCCTCCGACCGTCTAACCAGTACGGGCCAGTCGCCGAGAACCTCCTAGCTCTCGCAAGAGCTAGACAGTGATGTCACCGCCCGTTATCATACACTTGGGCCAAACAATATAAAGGTCGGTAAACCTATTTCCGGTTTAGTTGTTATAAACAATAAATAATAAACACACACCACCCAAAACACATCAATGCTAATACAAAGAATACAAGCTAAGTAAGTCCGGAGACTTACCTCGTCACCACACTCACTCACTACACTCTAGCTTCCCTTGGGAAGGAATCCACAACCTGCTCACAAGAAGGTATGTATCAACATATGCTCACGCTCAAGAAGTCTTAGACTTCACTCGTGTGATCTAAGCAAGATCACCTAACACTCATGCTAGGAAATGCATCCTAGGATCCAAGATACTCACCACACTCTAATCACATGATAACAACTCAAAACAACTTATAACATCACATGAACATAACCTCAGCCAAGAAGGAACAAGCTAGCCTAGAAGGTCCATCATGATCAACATACTCCAAGCCATCAACTACATCGAGCCTTAAGGGCTCCTAGGTTCTCAACCACTAGGTGGCATTCACAACTACCCTAGGTCCATCCTAGGCATGATACTATCATGAAACAACCTCACAACTAAGGAAGGAATGAAGAAGAAGGGAGAAGAAGAGCCTACTGTTGAAGAAACGCAATCGCGGAAACAAAAGGCGCGATTGAGTGCTGAAGGTCACGGCCCCCGCGGCGCCAGTAGCCGCCCCCGCGGCGCTTCTCACCGCCCCCGCGGCTGGCTAAGATCCGCCCCCGCGGCAGAACTCCAGAAACAACGATTTCTTCGTCTTCGACTGTGGATCTTGAGCTTCAATGGCCTCCTTCTCTTGTTGGCTCTTCTCCAAACATCATCCATGGTATCAAGGCTCTCCCTTATGACCTAATCGGGCTAAGAAGATGGACATGCAAAGGATCTAAGAAAAAGCTTCCTCAAGAGCTTCATCCATGGCAATGGATGAAGGGGAACGGAAGAAGGGGTAATCAGCAAGGAAGGAGAAGAGAGGGAGAGGAAAAACTTACCAAACCAACTCAGATTCTTCTCCACAGCAGCTCACACACAAGAAAGGTTCCAAGAGAAGTGAGGAAGAACACAAGAGGAAAGAGTGAAGGGGAGAGGAAGCGTGAAATGAAAAGTGAGGAGAGAGAGAAGAGTGGGCTGCACAAAAGGGGTGGGGAGATCCAAGGGTCAGCTGCCCACATGTCTCCTCATACCAAAACCTGAGGGATCGGAAAGCAAAACAGGAAAGCAAAAGGTCGGGACGGGATTAGGAATCAAATCCCGTCACTCAGCATCCCGTGCCTGCGGGAAAACTGAGCCGCTAACGCGGAAAGGTCGATAACTCGTTAACCATCCGGAATAAAAATTCCGGATGTTACAAAGGTTGTGGTGGTTCCCAGTGCTTTCTATCCTAACCCGACTATGGACATGAATTTTGAAAACAAATTTTATTTGAAAACTCAAACCCCTTCTAGGGTTCTTTTTATTCATTCGGCCTTTTTAGAAGATTACGAGTGTCATTGTTGTCAACCTAAAGCTTTGATACCAAGTTGTAACACCCAAAATCTCATACACGGGGCGCTACGGGTTAGGGCCTCACAACGGGTACCGACCCTAGCTCGATAACAACTTTACCGGACCTTACAACAAGGCACAAATGTAAAAATATCAAAGTTGAATCAATAACAAGAAATGTCATGATAAAACAAAGGACCCTTAGCCGAGTATAACAATAATATCAAATCTAAACTACTAGAGTCAATAATTAATAGAATAACAATAAACCACCACCCATCCTATATCGTACGTAAACCCCGGCTGACCATACCATCCGGATCACTCAGCAACTACCCTATCCTGTAAGGCATCTAACAACACAGATAAACCGTTAGCTAACAATCCACGTACTAGAAGAATAACATAAGCACAAACACACAATGTGGAAACAAAAACACAGATCATGCTATCACATAAACCATTTATTATCTTCTTTTAAGTTATACACTTTTAATTCCAATTATACTTGTGGCACAAGAAGTCTTAAGGCTCTCACCTCAGTCCCTTTATCCAACATGAGTGGTTTGGCGCACATCCCCGTATACCATGTGAAATGGTTCAATACCATCCCCGTATACCATGTTTGGCATAGTCGTGGAGAACCTCTTAGTCTCCCTCGGGAGTTGAGTAGACGATGCCACCGCTCGTTACACTTGGGCCAAATATAAGTTTGTCGTACTAATTTGGTTATCATAAATAAATATACGACAACACACACTACTCATGTCATTCAACCAATACACAAATGTAGCTAAGTAAGCCTAAAGAACTTACCTGTAATAGGATAAGTCCAGCTACACACGAATCTTGATCCCTACTAGAATCCTCAACCGCCTGATATAATCCAAGGCAATACATTTCTAACTATACAACGACTAGAAGTTCCCTCTTCTAGTTCTCATAGATCATCACAAGAATAACCCACAAATACTATAGGACACTACTCTGCATGCTCATAATATAATCATAGGGTAACTAGAAGGGAGGAATCATATACCTTCAACCAATCCCTAAGTCAAAAGCTTGAGCTTAGGAACCTACTATAGTGATTCCACGACCGCGAAAGAATTAGAGCACGACCGCGGTGGTAAAGTGTCGGCGCGACCGCGATGACGCAAAAGCGCGACCGCCATGACAAGGCACACCCGCGTTGAAGTGAGGCCATGACTGTGGTGACACAAGCTTCGGCGCGACCGCGGTTTAAGAAGGCGCGGCCGCGGGAGAAGTGCAGAACGGTTTTTGCGGCTTCGTCAATCTACGGAACGAGAACGGTTGCTCTTTATAACACCCCAAGTTCTGGGAACTCGAAGCGTTATGGGCTAGGACCACACAATGGGTCCTGACCCTCAGAGTAACAACAACACAACGGATCTTAGAACAAGACACTGACAAATGAAAACCAAAACTCAATATAAAACCAAAGGTTTAAACAAAGGGAAGCGTAAAAGACTCGCAGCCAAGTTCAAAACAAAAGGGAAAACAACAACATAAACATAAGCCCGATCCCGTCCTATAATGTATGGGAACCCCGGCTGACCACACCATCCGGATCACTCAGTAGCACATATATCCTGCAAGGCATCTACAACATCGGTATAAACCGTTAGCTAACATTCTAGATATCAGAAAGAACGTAAAGGCACAAACACACATAAGATAAAGATAAACAAATCAATATGCTCACAAACAGCCGGTTATTATCTTTCATTAAGGTTAATCCCATTACAAATTCAACTTATGGTTATTACACGAGAATCGCTACCATCTCGCCTCCGTCCCCTTTCACCACATGAATAGAACGTATGCATCCTTCTGTCATCTGTTGGACTGGTCGCGAGAGCACCTCCTAGTTTACCCATTTTGAACTGGACAAGCGGTAACTGCCCGGTTATAATACACTTGGGCCAATTAAGGTATAACAAAGTCATTCTTATTCCGGGTATCAGTTATAACATGATAAATGACACAAACAAGCCAATACAAACAAACCAATACGCAGAATGAATTTAAGTAAGTCCAAGGGACTTACCTCACTCGAAGGTAATCCCAACACACAACAAACACTCGGATATACTAAAAAAAGGAGCAAGGAAATCCTTCTCAACAAGGCATCACAAATCAGGAACTCAAACGATTGCTATAAGTCTATAACTTATAGTCTCCATGATCTCTAAGAGATATACACAAGTTAGTGTCGAATACCCTAGTCTTACAAAACACCAAGGGTCGACAACAACATCAAGGAACTAGGAAAGGAACGAGGAAATAAAGGAAAGAAGCAACTCACAAGAACGGGAGTTACTATAAAAGAAACCGCAAGGGCGGCGGAGCAAGGTGCAGGGGTGGCTTGCCGCGGGGGCGGATTTCAGTGCAGAAGCACTATCGGCGTCTCGACGACAACAAATCCACGACAAGGCCAAAGTTGGCTCTTCCAACACTCTCACACTTCACAACTCAACCAAGGGAGCATGTGAACATCAAAGGATCAACAAAAGGACGCTCCACAAGAATCAAGAATCAAGCTTGATTTTTAGAGAAGAAGAAAAGAGAAATGAAGGGAGAAACGAAACAGAAGGGAAGCAAGGCTGCAACAACACATGGACGTTATGAAGAACAAGGGAGGAAGAACTTACACGTTGAGCAAGATCACAAGAAGCAAGACTACAACACTCGAGGGTTGAAGGAAGCATAAGCAAGAAATGGGAAAAAGAAGAAAAGATGGGAATATATAGATAAGGGTTGGAAAGATCAAAGAAAAGGAGTTCTAGGGTTAGGAAGAAGATAAGGAAGCCGGCCCATAAGATAGAAGATCGGATATTCTATCTATGGAAGAAAGATAAAACGAACGAAAATAGATCGGGTACGATCTGTGGCAAATCCGCAGGGGTGGATTACCCGTGCCGCAGGGACGACCAGCCGTAGGGGCGGCCCCTTGTCACCGTGGGGGCGGTGACAGGCTCAGCTTGCCGCTGGAATGGCCTTGATCACCGTGGGGGCGGTGAAGATGAAATATGAGGTCTTACACTCTCTAGATCCGTGCATTGCTCTCCAGTCACCTTGTAGTCAAAAGGGATTAACACAACCCTTACTTCACCATACATGTAAAGACAATCCAAACCTAAGAGGATCGAGAAGAGCGTTACCTTCGTCTAGCAATTGCTGTAAACGTCGGCCAACTCCAAAACTTCTTCTCCTCTAGTACGTGCCGTACGAACCGGTAGAGAAGACATTGCTCCCATTGGAAGGTGAAATCAATGATAAGGAAGGATGACAGCTGAGAATTGGGTAAGAATGGGGGAAGAGAGGAGAGGAGAACAAGGTTACGTGAAAGAAAGAAAAGGTGCAGGCTGCTAGGGTTAAGAAGAGGTTTTAATCATCAAAAGATCGGATCCTAATGAAAAAGAAAGGAAATAAGAAGGTTACTAAAAGATCGAAACGATTTTTTGTTTCACCGCGACCGTGGGAAACAGTGGCGGCGCAACAACGGGCCACACCCGTGGGTAGGCAACACTCCGCGGTCGCGGAACGAGACCACGGTGACTCAACTTGAGTCCCAACAACCCGGTTGTTACAGGTAGATTTTAGGACCATCAGATTTTAAAACTTCTACACCAAAATGCCTAAAATGCCTGCAATTACATAAACAAAGTAGTCGATATCATAAACACGAATATAAGGAAAATAGACCAATATTATATGTTTATTAAGCTCAAAGAGGTAGAAAATGGAATAGAATGATGATGGAAGAAACACTAAGTTGAGCGTTATCAAACACCTTTGTAGATCTTTTTAGTTTTAACACAACTGATAAGATCCACAAAGGTAGAGAAGACAATTCGGCGAGCTTTGGAGCAGAATGACACATCTGAGGACTGAGCCTCGAGGCGGAACGTGCCGGAGAACAAAAGGAAGCTAGGAAACCCACCTAAGGAGAAAGAAAAGGAGCTAAGGAGAAGAACAGGATAAACCTCGGGTGGTTTGGCATTGATCTCGGTCGAGATTTCTTTTCCATAACACCACCCGAGATTTCGGTGATAACGTATGCAAACATTCAAGAACCGCGGTCCCGACTTGTGAAGAACCTCGACCGAGATTTTTGCCAAGAGTGACCGAGATTTCTTTTCTGAACGACCCATGACTTATTTGTAGGAAAGGTCCGACTCACGATGCTAAAAACCTATGGTCGTTGTCTTTTAGCTTTAGTCAAAGTAGAAATCCTAACGTTACACTTAACCGAATTGTATAGTGTAAGTAAGGATCGAACCCAAGAGAGTTTAGTCGAGTTTTGATTAGATTCAATTAACAAATTGTAACTAATGAGGGTTGGATTGTAACAAAAACAAAACAAAAGTGATAGAAAGTAAGCAAAGATGGTGATAATATGTATGATTAAAGAGCTACACTAGGTTGGATCTTAGCATGCATACTACTTGGTTGGTTTTTTTTAGAAGCAATTCACCAATGTTCTCATCTTGATCTTAGATATGTGTTAAGCCAACCGCCATTAACACAACTTAACTAGATTATTGATCCGTAAACCTACCAGATCAAAGCCCAAGTTAGCATTCTAGTAAAGATAAAGAGATATAAAGAATGAATAAACAAACCACTAATCTTTCTTTATAGTTATTTTCCTTCATTTAGATAATCACAACCAGCTTTTACCTAAAGGTTTACTACTAGATTAAGGACCCGAACCAGGAATCGATTAATCCTATCACTTTGCATGCAAATGTACACTTAAGGTGATCAATCTAAGTGATAAAAGACATGCAAACATAAGTGAAAGATCAAGGAAATATAACACAATTGGACTGGATTAAACTTATATTATAAAAGACTTACAACCAAATAACAATGCAGCTTCAATCAACCCAATGTAGCAAAGGAAGCTAGAAACTCATTACAAAATGGCACTTAGAAAATATAGAGCTTTTGGGAAAAATGTGGATGATTCTAGCAATCAACCAAGGGCTCTATTTACACTACAAATTGCATTAAAAGGGAGTAAATGGGTTGTCTAAACAACCACCTTAAATGTCATAAATGTGGTGCAAACAGCCGGAGTTAAGTCCTCTGGCGCTAAACCGTGGGGCGGGCTTCAGGGCCGCAGGGGCGGTTTAGGCCAAAACGTTCTATCTTCTTCTTGGCCACTAGGGTGGTTTGGCAATCCTGCAAAGGCGGCTATCTAATGCTTCTTGAACGTCTGACTCTTCATCTTCGTGTCGTTTTCGATGACGATTCACAAGGGCGTCCCAGTGTCACCGCATGGGCGGTGACACTGGCTATTCGGCTTCACAGGTCTGCTGGCAAGGGCACATGCAAGGGTGCTGGGGTGCCAGCTTCGATTCTTCAGGAAAATTCATCGCAGGGGCGGTTAGAGGCGGCCGTAGGGGCGGTGACAAGCTGCTTCCGGGCGCTGGCAAAGGCGCAGGCGCAGGCACAGGCTGCGTTGCCTGAGTGTAGTGTCACCGCAGGGGCGGTGGCACTACTCCGCAGGGACGGTGTGGCACCAAAAACATATCTTTGTTGCTTTTCTTCAACTCTCAAGTGTTGCTAATACCTTCTTTTGCTTCATTTGGACTTCTTCATCTGGATCAAGGTATGAGTAACATACAAAGACTCAAAGGCACTAAAAAGACTCTAAAAACTACCTGAAAATGATAGTGATTCTATCACCTATCAAACTCTTCCTTTAACGGATATGTCCTAGATTATCCTTTAGCGAAGTCGATAATTAACTTGTTTCTAGGACAATTGGATGGGCACAAAAGACTCCCTCTCTTAACTTTGGGCCCAATGGTCAAAATTGAGAGAGGGAGTCTTTTGTGCCCATCCAATGGAGCTAGAACTTCCTGCATGTTAGATGTTAATGCATAATCCGAATTATGAATATCAATATCGTTTTCAATTATACTCTTCAATTCATTAATATCGGAAATGTCAAAAACATCTTGAATAATTGGTTCAATCACATCAATTGCACAAAGAGAATGTTCATCGATGGGTTATTTCATAACATCATAAATATTAAATTCAACCACTTCTCCATCAAATTCCATAGTCAATTTACCACTAACATAATCAATCTTAGTTCTAGCAGTTTTTAGGAATGGTTTTCCCAATAAAATAGGTACAACATGCGAATCATGTTCCATATCCAATACGAAAAAATCAGTAGGACATATCAGATTATCAACCATAACTAGCACATCTTCAATTATTCCTTTTGGATAGACATTAGACATATTTGCTAGTTGGACAACAATCCGAGTTTCAAGAAGTGGCCCAAGGCCATGAGATTGGTAAATGGAATATGGAAGAACATTTATTGACGCACCTAAGTCAAGCATCGCTTTGTCAAAGCGAGTTTCGCCAATGACACAAGGAATGCTCACCATGCCCGGATCACTACATTTCTTGGGCATTCGTCGTTGGAAGACTATTAACACATGCTCACTCACTTGGACTTTTTCTTTCCCTTCAGCTTCTGGTTTCTCTTGATTGTGCAAAGTTCCTTCAAAACCCAAGCATACTTTGGGATACTCTTCACAAATTTTAAAAGTGAAATGTTTACCTCACATTTGGAGAAGGCCGGTCTCAAAGAGATCCTTTTCCTCTATCACCCTTGGCTCCTTGAGTGCTTCTAGAAAAGGAACCTGAGGTTTCTCACCATACAACGGTGGAAAACTTGGGCGGATGTAAGAATCCTCTTCAGTAGAACCCTCTGTTAACTTTTCCGCAGGGGCGACAGCTTGCAGGCGCAGGGGTGGCTCAGGGGTTGTCACCGTAGGGGCGGTGACATCCAGCCACAGGGGCGGCGTCAGTGCAGAGGGAGACGCTGGGAGACCCACAGGGGCGGCTGTGGGGGCGACGAACCGTCAAAGGATACTTATTTTGATTCCAAAGCTAGTTTTGGTTGTACTTGCCTCCCGCTCCTCAATGTTAGAGAACTAACATTTTCCTAAGGGTTCACGACAGTCTGGGAGGGTAAGTTCCCCGAGGATCGAGCTTTGATCCTTGTGATGGCTTCCGCCATTTGTCCAACCTGTTTCTCAAGGTTCTTGATGCTAGATTCTGTGGTTTGGACATGAGTAGTGAAATGTCTAGTCAAAACATGTTATTTCATATCTAGGACATCGGAAAACGTGTATTCCTAAGCGATGTCCAAACCACAAAATCTAGCATCAAGAACCTTGAGAAACAGGTTGGACAAATGACGGAAGCCATCACAAGGATCAAAGCTTGATCATCGGGGAACTTTATGACATGAATTATATACCATTATAATCATGCATATTGTAGAGGTTTACCTCGATTTACCTTGCATTTAGGGAGAACTTGTGTACCTTTTGTGTTTTATTCAATAATATTTCGGAAATAGAGGTCTACACGAGTTTTGGTTGAATTATAGGTAAATGGAGTGGATTCGGAAGCAAAATTGGAGCAAGGAGCATCTAAGGTCATTAGGGAAGCTAAAGAAGTCTTAGAGGAATCACAAAGAGCAAAGGAGTTGCGTAAAAGAAGCATAAAGGAGAGGAAGAAAACAAGCCAAAAACCGAGCACTTTTTGTTGAAGAAAATCGTGCCATTTACTATATAAATCAGACGATTTTTATCATTAAAAATCGAACGGTTTTATGGGTAAATCGGCAAGCACGATTTTCTTTGCTTTTCGGCCAAATGGTAAAGACGACACAAAGCCCATCACTTTTGGGCTAGAGAAGGGTTTTGCCAAACAGCCCATTAGCAAGAAACTATAGGTTGGAACCCTAGGAACGAAAACGAGGAGGCCGCAGCGGGAAATCTTTACACGTTAGTGAGAGATTGAGGATTCTTGGAGAAGGATTGAAGCACTTTTGCCGGGAAGTCAATCTTGATCATATTTGTGAAATTTCTTTGTTCCATTGAAATCTTTGTGGTTTTTGAACACGATATTGAGTTAATTGAGAGATACATTGATCAGTTTTGAGATTGGTTTACAGATTTGAAGGTTATTGAGTTTTTATTCAAGATTCGGGTTTATTTGAATTATTTCACTCAATCTTTATTTTGATTTGATTTTGAAAATGGTTGGCTAAAACCATTGTGATTCTGGGGAGAATAGTTGAAGATTGAGGCTTAGATGATGATAGACAGAACTCATTCAAACATTTGGACCCTGAGAGTTTAGATTTTAGTTTTGCGATAACAGGAAAATCGACCTGTTCTTGGATAAATCGTCCGATTTATCTATGAACAACACGATTTATTCCCCTGACGAACCTTAATTTAATTAATCTTTAATCAAAGCTAATCCTTGCCTAAATCCCAACCTTGTTTAACCTTTTTAACCTCTATTTGAGTGTATGAAGAGACTTCAAACTTGATTCTACATTTAATAGATTAAGATTACAAGATTTGGATAATAGAGAGACTCAACATCCTTTATGAAGATTCTAAGTGTGCTTTCTATTCGTTACCTTGGAGAGTCATATCCTGGGGTTTTAAATAGTTAGTTTGAACTTAATTCTTGTCTTTAGATCTTTCTATATTGTAGCCTCAACAACCCTTATAGAGAGAACCTTTGGACTAGACAAATAGGTTTCGGAACTTCACCGTACGATACCTACCTTTGAACACATGATCTTGACAATATAAACTCTGTCCTTATATCCATTAGAAGTGTCTTGAATCGAAAGCCGAAATTGGATACTTGAATCCTTGGAATCATTTCCCCCTTTATTGATCACAAAAGCTTTTGCATCTTTTGCAGCTTTTGTTATCTAGATGGATATAGTGGTTTCTTTCAGATTCCCATTCACCCAGATGATCAAGAGAAGACGACTTTCACGTGCCCTTGGGGTACGTTCGCTTATAGAAGGATGCCGTTCGGTCTATGCAACGCTCCAACAACCTTTCAGAGGTGTATGATGACAATCTTCTCCGAATACGTAGAGAATATCATGGAAGTATTCATGGACGACTTTTTGGTATATGGTTCTTCCTTTGATAACTGTCTCTCTAACCTTTCATTAGTTCTTAAGAGATGTGAGGATACTAACTTAGTTTTAAACTGGGAAAAGTGTCACTTCATGGTCACTGAAGGGATTGTGTTAGGTCATCTAGTATCACAAAGAGGAATAGAGGTTGATAGAGCTAAGATAGAAACTATTGAGAAGCTACCTCCTCCCTCCTCTGTAGAAGGAATTAGAAGCTTCCTAGGACATGCAGGCTTCTATAGGAGATTCATAAAGGATTTTTCTAAGTTTTTAAAACCCTTAACTAATCTTTTAAAGAAAGACGCAACTTTCGAATTCTCGAAAGATTGTTTAGATGCTTTTTGCAGGATCAAAGAGGCTTTGATTTCAGCACCAATCATCCAACCACCCGATTGGACTCTTCCTTTCGAGGTCATGTGCGATGCAAGCGACGTCGCTATAGGAGCCGTACTTGGACAGAAGAAAGATGGTCGCACTCATGCCATCTACTATGCTAGCAAGACGCTAGACGAGGCTCAATCCAATTATGCCACCACGGAAAAGGAACTCTTAGCTGTAGTTTATGCTTTTGAAAAATTTTGTTCCTATCTTGTAGGTGCAAAGGTGATTGTCTATATAGACCATTCAGCGATTCGCTACTTATTCACGAAGAAGGATGCGAAGCCAAGGCTTCTAAGATGGATCTTACTCTTACAAGAGTTTGATTTGGAGATCCGTGATAAGAAGGGGTCGGAAAACTCAGTTGTTGACCATCTTAGTCGTCTTCCACGCCTCACCGACGAGACGGATGAACTTCCTATAGACGACTCATTCCCTGACGAGCAACTACATGAGATTGAAGAGTGTCTTCAACACATCTCAAAAGGTAATGATCCATGGTTTGCTGACATCGTGAATTACCTTGTTTGTCAGGAGATTCCCCCCGGACTTTCGTATGCTCAAAGAAAGAAGTTCTTTAAGGACGTCCGGCACTTCTATTGGAACAAACCTCTTCTATTCAAAAGAGGTCCCGATGGAATATACAGGAGATGTATCCCAGAAGATGAGGTGGAAAGTGTCATCTGCCATTGTCATTCTCTTCCATGTGGTGGACATGCTAGTTCCCACAAGACTTGTGCTAAGGTACTTCGTTCCGGCTTCTTTTGGCATACACTATTCAAAGATGTGCAAAAATATGTTGTTGCTTGTGATGCTTGTCAAAGGACAGGTAATATATCTAGAAGGAATGAGATGCCTCTCAACAACATACAAGAAGTAGAGATCTTCGATGTATGGGGAGTAGACTTTATGGGACCTTTTCCATCTTCTTGCGGAAACCAATATATACTTCTCTCCGTAGACTATGTCTCAAGATGGGTTGAGGCAATCGCTTCTCCTACTAATAGTGCAATGGTAGTAGTGAAGTTCTTCAATAAAAAGATCTTCCCAAGGTTCGGGACTCCCCGAACCATCATTAGTGACGGAGGAACGCATTTCACAGCCCGTCGATTTGAGACTCTATTGACCAAGTATGGGGTGACCCATAAGATAGCTACACCATACCATCCGCAAACTAGCGGACAAGTTGAGATATCCAATAGAGAGATCAAAGGAATTTTAGAGAAAACTGTCTCTAAAACAAGGAAGGATTGGTCAATGAAGCTTGACGATGCATTATGGGCGTACATGACTGCCTTTAAGACACCGATAGGTACGACTCCATATAATCTCGTTTATGGTAAATCTTGTCATCTTCCTGTAGAGCTAGAGCTAGAGCATAAAGCATATTGGGCTATCAAGTGGCTCAACTTTCACATGAAAGAAGCCGGAGAGAAGCGGCTTTTGGATATCAACGAGCTGGATGAGATCCGGCTAAATGCGTATGAGAATGCAAAGATCTACAAGGAAAGAACGAAGCGTTGGCATGATAAGCATATCATTCCAAAGGATCTGAAAGAAGGAGATCAAGTCCTTCTATTCAACTCAAGGCTTCGACTATTCCCAAGTAAGCTAAAATCCCGTTGGACAGGACCTTATGTAATTAAACGAATTTTCCCCCATGGTGCAGTTGAAGTATGGGGTGAACAAAGCGGAAATTTCAAAGTTAATGGCCAACGGTTGAAGAAATACACACCGGAAGCTCCGGTTGAGGAGATAGCTCCTATCCTCCTCCATTGAACACAAAACCATACACCGTCCAGCTAAAGACGATAAATCAAGCGCTTCTTGGGAGGCAACCCATGATAGTATGACTTTTCCCTTCTTTCATCACTTAGTTAGCTTAGTTTAGTTGTTTTGTTTCTTTTATTTTCGCTTTTTTTTGTTCCTCGATGCACTCTTGGTTTGTTGTGTCATTAATCACAGGAAATTAGGTCCAATTTGAGAGATCAATGAAGTAGGGGAGCATAAATTAGTTCAAATCTCAATCTTCAAGAAGCACAAGGAAGGAAATCGAGTTACACAAAGCAAATCGTTCGGTTCAGGAACACAGCAAGTCGATTTTTGACAACAGGAAGAAAAATCGACCCATGAAATCGACCCCCTCTATAAAAATCGTCCGATTTTCTTTGAGTTCTGAGAAAATGAAAGAAAATCGTCCCGACGAATAAATCGCCCAGATAAATCGTCCGATTTTCTTCATTAAAACTCGAGCCTATATAAAGACTTAAACACTCGATTCCCTCATTCCACAACACCTCCATTCCCGATGTCCTTCTCTCAAAAGATCCGAAAATCGCCCACACTCTCATTTCCTCATTCCTTAATCGTTTTGAACGATTCTTGGCCCTAAACTGAAGCATTTTCGACAAGGAACAAGGATCTAGCAACAACAAGCTCGGGAATCGACTCATCCATCCGGAATTCAGGTTTTTCATTCCGAAACCTAAGTTTTTTGTTCGAATTTGATTCTTGCCTAGAAGTTGTTTGTTTGCTGCGATTGATTGAGGGGTTTGCTTAGGAATTACTATAGGAGACTATGTGTGGTGATAGTTTAGTCAGAACTTTATAGAATTGTGAGAATCATTGAAATCGACAGAAAAATCGATTTAACCCAGGAAAATCGTCCGATTTTTCCCAAGAACAGGTCGATTTTTAGTTACAGAAATGGATGTCTTGAAGAGAATAACTAGAAATGCGGGAAAGAAGAAGGGATCGTCTTCCAAAGCCCCTCCCCCACCTCTACCACCCTCTCAAACCATTCCAAAATTTCCCCCTCCCCTATCCAAACATAATAAAAGATATGAACGTATCTTAGATCGCCCATTCACCCCTCCCCGATACATTGTGCTAGACGACTTAGACTCTTTGTTTGTTCGAGAGGATGTGGATATGATGCTCGATAGAGCTGGACTGAGACAGTTTGTTTTGATTAGGGAGGAAGCATACACCGAGATAACCCTAGAGTTCCTTAGCACATTTGAGCATGACCCTAGAGAGATGACAGTTTCTTTCCGCCTCATGGACCACAATCATACTATGTCTATTGATACCTTTGGGGATTTGTTTGGTTTTCCCTACTCTGATGCAGGCACATTTGCGAGAGGAGTTAGTGCTAGTGCCTTCTGGGAGACCATTTCAGTGGGAGAGTATGGTCGCGATAAGTGGAGACCCAGGAATTCAAAAGAGACTAGTATGTACAACCTCTCCTTTAAGGTAGTACATAGGATCCTTAGTGAGTGCTTATTTGCACGGACGGAGACCCCACAGAAGCTCAAGGATAACGAGCTCTTCATCTTATATTGTATGACATGCACCACCATCCCCGACATCACCTCTATGCTTGCTGACTATCTAGGAAAGATAGCCAACAAGGCAAAGGGTGACATTTGTACTGGAGGCCTTGTCACTCATGTGGCTAAGGCATTGGAGTTAGACTTCTCGGGTTGCACCCTAGCTGAGAGTGCCCAACCCTTAGGTTCACAGAGATTAGTTGTTAGACAGGTCTTGATTCCTCGAGGGAGAGGAACCCTTCATGTGCCCATGCCATGGGCAAAGGATCCAAAGAAGAAGCCATCCGAGATTATTTGGAAGTCCGAATACACTATTCGGAACAAGAGGAATTAGAAGGAGACATTCGAACTGCTGCTTGAGGAGATATCTCCTCCTTTATATTATGATGATGATGCAAGTGACACTGAGGATGAGGAGGATGACGTGGATGGAGTGCACCAGGGGAACATGCTCGAGTTCGAGAGTGACACTTATAGTGGTCACGCCACGGATGCCATGGACACCGACACTCATGGTGCAGGACCTAGCAGGACTAGTCGAGGCACCGAGGAGACAGAGGACGACATGCAGCCACCTCGCCACTCTTTTGCACATGCCCCAGGCCATGGACGAGGACGTCGCCTTCCCCGCCACTTTAGAGAATTAGTCTCCAGCTTCCAGAGCCTCCGCACCGACTATCACACTCTCCACACCGACTATAGCACCTTGAACACTCAGTTCAAGGAATACCGGCAGGAGACGGACGGCACTCATCCTATGACGGCCAGATGAGAGATTTATACTACCATCAGTTCGGCCACTTCTATGATCCTAGTGCACCGATGTATCCTTATCCTCCACCTCCACCACCGACCGAGGATTGAGCTTCCACACCTTTTACATTGTAAGTATTTTTCTCCATCTTATGCTTGATTTTTCACATTGGGGACAATGTGGATGTTAAGTATGGGGTGAGGGTACTTACAATATCAATAACTTCATCTTAGCACTCTATGCACTTTGTACTACTTTTGATGATTTGGCTTGTAATAACTCTTACACTACTTGCTTTCCACTATGACATTCGCATTTGCATGCTCTTTTTCAATTACTATGAGTTTTCAAAAAAAATTTGTGCTTCTTATGATGGAAATGACCTCTATGATGAGAATTGTGATGTGGATAGGCAAAAAGATGACTTGGTTATGTTGAGATTTTAATCATAGCATGAATAAGCTTTCTTTTGTTACTTGAACACATGAATAAATTGTATGATTTAGATGTTTTGATAAGAGGATGAAATAATAGTCGAAGCTATATTGCAAGTTTTTTTGTATCATATAAGAATGACCAAGGCAATTCACTTCTTCTCTCTTTTCATATCTTGTTCATGATAGCTCCTCAATAAAATATGTGACCTTCCTTTTACCATCCGGGAATTAGGATAAGTGATTGAAAAAAGGCATGTTTGATGTGGGAGGGCCAATAAAAATGTGTTAAGTGAAAGTGTAGCAATTCATAAGTTTGGGGACGTTGAACATGAGGATGAGTAACTCGGCACCATTCACATAGCCGGGTGTTTGTGTCTTGTCAAAGTCCGATTAAACGACAAGTCCTAACGGGATATGGTATGTGCATCAAGGGTTTGAGGCATCTCGAAATTGAGAAACGCCGATCTCCTAGGCTTCGGTTATTGTGCACCTCTATCCATACTCTCAAAAAGTAAAGTATAAAGAAAGCAAAGCTTTCACATGCAAAGCATGTGCGGTGAAGTAAAGTTCTTGAAGGTATTATGTTGTTTCTCTTTCCCGGATTAGCACCACAATTGCCTAAAAGAATTCCCTCCTTTAACACATTTCTTAGACCTTCTCTTTGATTAGAAGACCTTGAGACTTTTATGCATGTATGTAAGACTTCATAGCTTAGACTTGTTTGATTTTTAATTATCTCTACATCTTTATCGAGTCCTTTATTTGTGTTTTTGAGAAAGAAAAGAGAGTTAGTCCATGTTATTGTTATCATTGATACATGCCTTGCCTTCCTATGCCTTGAAACATCACTTTGAGGGTGATCCAATAAGAAGAAGCGCTATTAAAATAAAAGTTTTTGAGTTTTCATACATATATAATCCATGACATCTTGTATTCTAAATTTGAGTCTTGCTTAGGGACAAGCAAGGGCAAGTATGGGGAATTTTGATGACATGAATTATATACCATTATAATTATGCATATTGTAGAGGTTTACCTCGATTTACCTTGCATTTAGGGAGAACTTGTGTACCTTTTGTGTTTTATTCAATAATATTTCGGAAATAGAGGTCTACACGAGTTTTGGTTGAATTATAGGTAAATGGAGTGGATTCGGAAGCAAAATTGGAGCAAGGAGCATCTAAGGTCATTAGGGAAGCTAAAGAAGTTTTAGAGGAATCACAAAGAGCAAAGGAGTTGCGTAAAAGAAGCATAAAGGAGAGGAAGAAAACAAGCCAAAAAACGAGCACTTTCTGTTGAAGAAAATCGTGCCATTTACTATATAAATCGGACGATTTTTATCATTAAAAATCGAATGGTTTTATGGGTAAATCGGCCAGCACGATTTTCTTTGCTTTTCGGCCAAATGGTAAAGACGACACAAAGCCCATCACTTTTGGGCTAGAGAAGGGTTTTGTCAAACAGCCCATTAGCAAGAAACTATAGGTTGGAACCCTAGGAACGAAAACGAGGAGGCCGCAGCGGGAAATCTTTACACGTTAGTGAGAGATTGAGGATTCTTGGAGAAGGATTGAAGCACTTTTGCCGGGAAGTCAATCTTGATCATATTTGTGAGATTTCTTTGTTCCATTGAAATCTTTGTGGTTTTTGGACACGATATTGAGTTAATTGAGAGATACATTGATCAGTTTTGAGATTGGTTTACAGATTTAAAGGTTATTGAGTTTTTATTCAAGATTCGGATTTATTTGAATTATTTCACTCAATCTTTATTTTGATTTGATTTTGAAAATGGTTGGCTAAAACCATTGTGATTCTGGAGAGAATAGTTGAAGATTGAGGCATATATGATGATAGACTAAACTCATTCAAACATTTGGACCCTGAGAGTTTAGATTTTAGTTTTGCGATAACAGGAAAATCGACCTGTTCTTAGATAAATCGTCCGATTTATCTATGAACATCACGATTTATTCCCCTGACGAACCTTAATTGAATTAATCTTTAATAAAAGCTAATCCTTGCCTAAATCCCAACCTTGTTTAACCTTTTTAACCTCTATTTGAGTGTATGAAGAGACTTCAAACTTGATTCTACATTTAAGATTCTAAGATTTGACTAATAGAGAGACTCAACATCCTTTATTAAGATTCTAAGTGTGCTTTCTATTCGTTACCTTGGAGAGTCATATCCTGGGGTTTTAGATAGTTAGTTTGAACTTAATTCTTGTCTTTAGATCTTTCTATATTGCAGCCTCAACAACCCTTATAGAGAGAACCTTTGGACTAGACAAATAGGTTTCGGAACTTCACCGTACGATACCTACCTTTGAACACATAATCTTGGCAATATAAACTCTGTCCTTATATCCAATATAAGTGTCTTGAATCGAAAGGCGAAATTGGATACTTGAATCCTTGGAATCATTTCCCCCTTTATTGATCACAAAAGCTTTTGCATCTTTGCTAGATAATTGAATTTGAATTTATTCTCACCAAATCCCTGAGTTCGACTCTGGAATTCTTACCTTACTACAACCGATCCGTACACTGCGGGTTCGCTTTGCTTTGAGTTCTAGATATAAATTTTAAGACTTTGACGCACACACTTTCGAGCGAACAGAACTTACCCTCACAGACTATCGTGAACCCTAAGGAAAATGTTAGTGCTCTAACATTGAGGAACGGGAGGCAAGTATAGCCAAAACCAGCTTTGGAATCAAAATAAGTATCCTTTGATGGTTCGTCGCCCCCACAACCGCCCCTGTGGGTCTCCCAGCGTCCCCCTCTGCACTGACGCCGCCCCTGTGGCTGGATGTCACAGCCCCTACGGTGACAACCCCTGAGCCACCCCTGCGCCTGCAAGTTGGCGCCCCTGCGGAAAAGTTGACAGAGGGTTCTGCTGAAGAGGATTCTTACATCCGCCCAAGTTTTCCACCGTTGTATGGTGAGAAACCTCAGGTTCCTTTTCTAGAAGCACTCAAGGAGCCAAGGGTGATAGAGGAAAATGATCTCTTTGAGACCGGCCTTCTCCAAATGTGAGGTAAACATTTCACTTTTAAAACTTGTGAAGAGTATCCCAAAGTATGCTTGGTTTTTGAAGGAACTTTGCACGATCAAGAGAAACCAGAAGATGAAGGGAAAGAAAAAGTCCAAGTGAGTGAGCATGTGTTAGTAGTCTTTCAACGACGAATGCCCAAGAAATGTAGTGATCCGGGCATGTGAGCATTCCTTGTGTCATTGGCGAAACTCGCTTTGACAAAGCGATGCTTGACTTAGGTGCGTCAATAAATGTTCTTCCATATTCCATTTACCAATCTCTCGGCCTTGGGTCACTTCTTGAAACTCGGATTGTTGTCCAACTAGCAGATATGTCTAATGTCTATCCAAAAGGAATAATTGAAGATGTGCTAGTTATGGTTGATAATCTGATATGTCCTACTGATTTTTTCGTATTGGATATGAAACATGATTCGCATGTTGTACCTATTTTATTGGGAAGACCATTCCTAAAAACTGCTAGAACTAAGATTGATTATGTTAGTGGTAAGTTGACTATGGAATTTGATGGAGAAGTGGTTGAATTTAATATTTATGATGCTATGAAATAACCCATCGATGACCATTCTCTTTGTGCAATTGATGTGATTGAACCAATTATTCAAGATGTTTTTGACATTTCCGATATTGATGAATTGAAGAGTATAATTGAAAACGATATTGATATTCATAATTCGGATTATGCATTAACATCTAACATGCAGGAAGTTCTAGCTCAATTGGATGGGCACAAAAGACTCCCTCTCTCAACTTTGACCATTGGGCCCAACTTGCTAACTCCAAGCGAAAAGCTATTTCGTTTCGTTTCTTTGAGTCTTTGTATGTTACTATAATTGACCCATAACTCGCGAAAATTGCGTAAGTAATGAGTATGAGTCCCACCTTTGGATCGGTTAAACGATAATTATCGACTTCTCTAAAGGATAATTATCATCTTCACTATAAATAGCGGAAAATCCTTTATTAATTCATTTCCTTTCACGTTTCCTCGTAAAAACTCTGATTTCTCTCGACCTTCAAACTCAGATCTACTCTCCGTTTCTAATCCGATTTCAATTCCGTTTGAATTTCTGGATTCGTCTCTTCATTCTCTTCATATCGGTTCCAAGTTTTTGCATTTCCGAGTATATATAGATCTGGTCGAGCATATATGTCACCAGGCCGGTTCCGTCACCCAGATTCCGGTGAATTTGATGTTGTCCATGTGTAGCCTGTGTCATTGTGATTTCGAATCTTCTTTCAGATCGTCAATCGGGTTAGTAACGAATAAGTTATGAATTTATTCGTTTTCCGTACTACGATTTGGCCTAAATTGACTTTAGGCTTGTCAAAATGGATAATTCCATTATGATCGTTATATTATTCTGGTGATTGTGGGTTGTTTGTTTGATGAAATCTGATGACAGGTGGGTTTAGAAATTGCCTGCGGGCAAAACATTATTCTGACGAAATTTAATTAATTAATTAAAGGTTAGTTAATTGAATTAGGATTAGAATTGATATTGAGGAATGTTGATTAGATAGTACCTTGAGATTTGAGGAATTGTGAGTTATGTTCAGATATTGAGGTTTAGTTTATTGTGAGGCTTAAAGATTGAGTATGATCCTTATGGATCCTTGGGTCTAGGTGTGACCTTTATGGTTGATAGGAGTATTGATATCTCTTTATGCCTTGTTATTAGGCAGTGTCCCTCTCATGATTGGAGGTTGATCGTGGTTGTGATTGTACGAGGTTGAGGTAAGCCCGTAGGACTTACTTAGCTATCATCCTTATTTTGGGTGTTTGCATGAGTGGTGTGTGTGTTATATGCTTGATATGATAGCATGTGATGTCGATTATTACCGACCTATGTTTTATTTATCGCCCCGTATGTGTGGTTGTGATAACCTTTCCTTTTCATTCCGCCGTGGAGTCTAGGAGGTTCTCTGACGTCAGGCCAGACTGGCTTTACAAGAAGGGCGCAATCCACTCTCATAGGGTATACAGGTTGTGTGACCGATACTACTAGTGTTGGCTAGCAGGCCCAGAGGCAAGGATAATACGTTCCTCGTATCACATAGTTTCATATATCTATATATATACGATTTGAGTGAATGACTATTTTATAAAGATGATAAAATGGGTAAATGTGTAACAGCATGATTATGTGTTTATCTTTCATGATTTGTGCTTGTGCTTATGCATTACCTTATATATGTATGGTTAGCTAATGGTTTCATACCATGTTGTAGATGCCTTGCAGGATAGACGAGTTGCTGAGTGATCTGGTAGGGTGACAGGCCGAGGACTCTTGTACATTAGGTGATTATGGTTTTTGGGATATTTTATATACCTCGTGCGTGAGGATAATGTTTTGTATACCTCTTGTGTGAGGGTGATGTTTTATACTCGGCTCTGATCTTCTATACCTTTTGATGTACAGTTTTATGTATTTGTTTTATATCTGTCAGTGTCATGTTGTAAGGTCCAGTGAACTTGTTGTCAGGCTAGAGTCAGGATCCACTGTGAGATCCTAACCCAATGTGGAATCCCGAGTCTCGTGGATTCGGGGTATTATAGAGTTGGTATCAGAGCCTTAGGTTGACAACAATGGCACTTGCTACCGGCAATGAGGTCGGATGGATAAAATAAACAAAACCCGAAAGGGGTCTGACGTTTTTAAAAGATTCTGGTTTTAAAAGTCGTTGTTTTGGGATAGAATATACGAGAAGTCGTCACCTCTGCCGTGGATCTCGGCAATATAGATATGTATATATATGTATTATGGATTTTATGTGGATACCCCTCAGATGGGTCAAACTAGAGTGACATCTATAGAAGGACGGGGTAGAGGTAGATCACCTCTTCCTCCAGTAGTGATAGGTCAAGGACCGGTTTCCGCTGTTGTGTCGCCTATAGCAGAGAATGAGCCTGAGGAGACTAATTACGTCTCAATGAGTGGACCCGAGTTTCAATAATATATACGCTAAGTACAAGATGCTGCAAGAGCAGGTAGACCTACACCGGGTTTACCAATATCGGTGGGACCTACTGAAGCTTCCGGATCAAAGAAGGAACAACGAACTGAACTAGTAAGTGATGAAGCAGATCCTTTAGGTGTTAGACAGAGTCTGGCACATGGACGTTCGAGTGATCCCTTGTCCATATGGACATCTAGTGGGATGAGATTTTGTTTCAACTGTGGGGAACTAGACAAATACAACCAAAGTGTAAGAGACCTTTAGTGGCGTGTTTTACTTGTGGTAAGATCGGACATCGATCGATTTTCTGCCAGAAAACAAGATATCGCATCAACAAGTTTCCTCCCATGCTAAGGTTACTAAGGCTGAACGAACAACATCGAGTTTCCTTTCAGCCCCACAGGTTGTGAAGACGGGACAACCATGTTTCAACTGTGGCCGGTGAAATAGGCCATTTGGCTCCCTTTTGTCAGCAAGACAGTGTTCCCTCTCAATTGGACTCTTCTCTTTTCGGTGTAGATGGAGCGGAGGCAGAGATAATGAAGATGATGTCAGTGATACCTGAAGAGCGTAGACTCGAGTTATGAGCGGTGAGGTGTAGTGGAGTTGTTAATGTTAGTTGTTTTCTGGTACCAGTCTTAGTAATGGTTTACCTTTTTGAGTTCTTTTGGTGCTAGTGTTATGCCCTCTCTTTGATATATGTGTTGAACGTGGGTTTAGATGTGATATAGGGAGTACCCTTTACTTAGGGTTACTCAGTTGTTTGGGGGGCAGAGGTACCCGCGAGATGTGTGTTTAGCCCGGTTATATCGGGACTTATGATTTTCTCTTGTAGACTTCTTTGTAATGTCTTTAAACGTGAGGAAGTAGTGGATCGAGTAGATCGCTATAAGTGTAGTTTGAACTATGATAGATGGACCATATTGACCACTGTTATGATGGATTAGATTGTGACCTTTCTTGTGATAGAGACCTTAAAGGATGTGTACTGTTATCAGCAACGAGGTTGATTGCGCGAGCCTTTGAGGCCCTCTGATGTATGTAATGAGGAATACGAGAGTCTTGGTAATACAAGGATTTGTGAGTATGTTTGATATACTATCTAGTCTATCGTATGGAAGAAGGAATGTTGTGGTTGTGCGCGAATTTTCGAGAGTAAGTAAGATGATTATTAAGAACGAGTGTTCATTACCCCACAGGGATAAATTGATAGATTTGTTGCAAGGAAATTCTGAGTTTTTCAAATAAGAGTGGAGACCTAGATATCACCGGATGAGAATGAGCGAATAGGATATGCCCAAAACGGCATTTCGGACTCGGTATGGCCACTACGAGTTGTAGTGAGGTCATTCGGGCTCACGAAAACGCTGCCACATATATGGTGAGGAATGAAGTTTTATTGATTTAATGGATCCACTGTAGTGAGTTTTTGTAGATGAAATCCTAGTGTACTCTCAAAGTTGAGAGTGACACGCTGAAAATTGGAGAATATTTTATGAGTCTTGTAAGATTAAGTTGTATGTTAAGTACGAGTTTGAATATGTGACCTGACCTTTTGAGATCGTGTGACCTGTTGAAGGAATCTAGATTGATTCGAGAAGGATTATAACTTTTGTAGTTGGAACAATACCGACGAATGTCGATGAAGTTCGTAACTTTCTGAAGTAGCCTTTTCGGAGTAACAAATATTATCGCTGTCTGTGGAGGAGTTTATATGATAGCCCGATCATATATCAGTCTGTTGAGGAGACTATTTGATTTGTATATTCCGAGCCGTGTTCTTATCGATTGAGGAGCGGAAGCAAGATGGACTTCTACTCCTATATTAGCACAGCCATAGGGCAATGATGGTTTCGTGTAGTATGATGATGTTTCAATCTTGGCTAAGATGTGTGTTGATGCAGAGGGGTAGAGTTATTGCATATGTGTCTCGACAGTTGAAGACGTATGAGGGGAACTACCCGACTCACAATCTGGAGTTAGCAGCGGTAGTTCATGCTTTGAAGATCTAGAGACATTACTTGTATGGTGATATATGACAGATCTTCACATACCATAAGAGTCTGAAGTATAGTTTTACGCAGCGGGAATTGAATAACCGCCACCGTAGATGGTTTGAGCTAACCTAGGATTTTGACCTTGAGATTCTGTATCATTCAGGAAAGGCGAACGTTGTTGCCGATGCCCGGAGTAGGAAGACGCCTCAAGAGAAGGCGATTGCAAGACTAATAGTTCAACCTCAGCTTTAGAGGGATCCAGCTTGGCTAGGGATGGACATTCAGTTTCCTGATAAGGATGCCCAGCTATACGCTTTAGAGGTTCCACCTGGTCTGTTGGGTGAGATCCAACAGAAGCAGGCGACATGCCCGACCCTGATGAGGATTAGAGAAAGGATGTCTCGTGGTGAGGCACCACAGTTCTCCATAGGAGCAGATGGAGTGATGAGACGCCGCGACCGCGTCTATGTACCAGCTGATGCAGAGCTGAGACAGAGGATTTTACAAGAGGCTCACTATACACCTTACTCAGTACATCAAGATACGAATAAGATGTACCATGATGTGAGACGATCATATTGGTGGGGAGGGCTGAAGTCTGATGTAGCCAAATTTATGGCACAGTGGCGACCTGTCAACAAGTCAAGATAGAGTATTACAGGTCTGGAGGTGAGCTCCATCCATTGTCAGGGCCGCAGTGGAAATGGGAGGACGTCTCCATGGATTTTGTGACCGGATTAAAACCTAGTAGGAGTTTTGATGTTATCTGGGTTATTGTTGATAGACTGACGAAGACGGCACGTTTCATCCCTATCAGAGAAACGTGGCCAGTGAGTAGATTAGTGAGGAGTACACTAGGCAGATAGTGAGACTCCATGGTGTACCGAGGACGATCGTCTCTGATCGAGATGGACGATTCACCTCAAGGTTTTGGCAACAAATTTATACTGCTTTGGGGACGAGTCTACATTTTACGACTGCGTTTCACCCTCATATAGATGGTCAGTTAGAGAGGACCATCTAGACCCTGGAGGACATGGTGCGAGCTTGTGTGTTGGATTGGGGACAAGGATGGTCTGATTACCTCCCATTGGTTGAGTTCTCATACAACAACAGCTGGCATGCATCTATTGGGATGACTCCATATGAGGCACTGTATGGACGGAGATGCCGTACCCCGTTGTTTTGGGATGAGCCTAGTAGTGTCAGCGGTATAACGCCTGAGCAGATTCAGGATGATATTGCACGAGTAGCGCTGATTAGAGAGAGGATGTTGGCTGCACAAAATCACTAAAAGTCGTATACAGACAAGAGGCGTCGAACTAGAGTTCAGGGTAGGAGCTCATGTCTAGATGGGAATATCTCCGACGCAAGGCGTCAAACGTTTTGGCATAAAGGGGAAGTCGAGTCCCCGATATGTCGGTATTTTGAAAATACTAGACAAAGTTGGGAGGGCATCATACAGATTGGTTTTACCTCCGAGGTTAGAGGGTGTTCATCTTGTATTTCATGTGTCTCGGCTGAGGGAGTATATACCAGATCCGAGACACATTGTGAGTTATGATGATTTGGTGGTTGAGTCGGACCACACTTTTGTTGAGCATCCAATTGCAGTCCTAGAGCGATGTATGAGACGCTTGCGTTTGAAGGACATTCCCATTTTGAGGATACAGTGGTCGAGACGAGGACCTGAGGAGGCTACATGGGAGACAGGGGATAATATCCAGAGGAACTATCCAGAGTTTTATGCTGAGATAGATGCACATGTAGGATCATCGAGTAGATCTTAGAGCTATCTTGGTGAGTGATGTGATTATGTGATTATGTGCTTATATGGCTTGATGTGTTTATTTTCATGCTAGCTATGATGTAATATATGATCTTATTAGATCTTGATGTGCTAGCGCGATTTACGATTATAGTTGGAGATTGTTCTTTTCTCCAGGCTATCTGAGTATGATTAGGATTTAGCTGGAGATGGTTCTTTTCTCCATGCTATCTAAGTGTGATTAGGATTTAGCTGGAGATGGTTTTTTCCTCCACGCTATTTGATGGACATAGTTTCGCTGGAGATGTTTTTCCTCCATGCCTTGGGTTATGAGTATGATATGACTAGAGATGTGTTTCCTCTATGCCCTGTGATATGATTTTGGCAAGAGATGTGTTTCCTCTATGCCTTGTGATGGGACTATAGGTTGGCTAGAGATGGTTTTCCTCTATGCCTTTGGATAGCGTTATGATCTTGTTGCTGGAGTTAATGATTCCTCCATGCTATGTTTTGAGGTTATAGAGTGTTATAGGTTGATACCTTTGAACGGAGATGTGATACCTCCGATAGAAACAGTGTTTATACGGTACCTCGGGATATGGGTCCGAGAGGATTTGGGAATTGTTCAAGTTTCGGGACGAAACTTTTTTTAAGGGGTGTGTGATGTAATAGCTAGGATTTCCGAATTCTAAATAATGTTGATTAACTTAATCATTGATAGTAATTGACCCATAACTCGCGAAGATTGCGTAAGTAATGAGTATGACTCCCACTGTTATGTTCCTGGCATAATTTTGGACGTATGGGGAAATTTTCAGTTTTTTCCCCGGGTAATTATTTTTACCCTCCGGTGTTATTTGGAGCATTTGGGAGCTCCAATTAATAAAAATGCAGTTGAGAGAAAATGATCAGGATATCGGATATGTCCTAGAATTGAAATAACATGGAGAGGCAAAACGGCCAAAAGAGTCGTTATTTCGTTTCTTAACGGCTAAAAAGATGGCTTAGGAATACACGTTTTCTGAGGCAGTTGTGGAATAATTATCCCTTCAATATTCCAGATTTATTATTCCAATCTCGAGAAGTTTGGAGAAGGGGGTTCGACCCGCCTTTGGATCGGTTAAAGGATAATTATCGACTTCGCTAAAGGATAATTATCGTCTTCGTTTCACGTTTCCTCGTAAAAGCTCTGATTTCTCTCAACCTTCAAACTCATATCTACTCTCCGTTTCTAATCTGATTTCAATTCTGTTTGAGTTTCTGGATTCCTCTCTTCATTCTCTTATATCGGTACCGAGTTTCTGCATTTCCGAGTATATATAGATCTGGTCGAGCATATATGTCACCAAGCCCGTTCCGTCGCTCAGATTCCGGTGAATTTGATGTTGTCCATGCGTAGCCTGCGTCGTTGTGATTCCGAATCTTCTTTCACATCGTCAATCGGGTTAGTAACGAATAAGTTATGAATTTATTCGTTTTTTGTACTGGCGATTTTGCCTAAATTGACTTTAGGCTTGTCAAAAAGGATAATTAGAAATTACATTATGGTCGTTATATTATCTGGTGATTATGGGTTGTTTGTTTGATGAAATCTGATGACAGGTGGGTTTAAAAACTACCTGCGGGCAAAACGTTATTTTGACGAAATTTAATTAATTAATTAAAGGTTAATTAATTGAATTAGGATTACAATTGAGATTGGGGAATGTTGATTAGATTCTACCTTGAGATTTGAGGAATTGTGAGTTTTATGTATTTGTTTTTATGTATTTGTTTTATATCTGTCAGTGCCATGTTGTAAGGTCCAGTGAACTTGTTGTCAGGCTAAGGTCAGGATCCACTGTGAGATCCTAGCCCAATGTGGCATCTCGAGTCCCGTGGATTCGGGATGTTACACGGGTCTTCACCACTAAACTCATGGAAGGATGGGAGCAAGTGGATCAACCCTGCTTTGAGCTCAAAGTTGACTCCTTCCCCGATTGCCGGTATGGTAACCGCAAGGGGGTTTTGAGTCAAATCGGGTTGCGTCAGTTGGCGGAAGGTTCAGTTTGCCACTGCTTTACGAGTTCGTTGTTGCCTTCGTTGTCGATTATGCGTTCTTTCGATTTCTGGATCAAAAGGAGAAAAATCTGAGTTAGTAGCACAGGTTTGAACCATGAAAATGATCCAAACCAATAATCGATAATCAAATAAATACAAAACAGAAACTTAAACTCCCTAGCAACGGCGCCAAATTTGACGATGATAAAAACCTATAGTCGTTATCTTTTAGCTTTAGTCAAAGTAGAAATCGTAATGTTACACTTAACCAAATTGTATAGTGTAAGTAAAGGTCGAACCCAAGAGAGTTTAGTCGACTTTTAATTAGATCCAATTAACGAATTGTAGCCAATGGGGGTTGGATTGTAACAAAAATAAGACAAAAGTGATTAGAAAGTAAGCAAAGATGGTGATAATATGATTAAAGAGCTACACTAGATTGGATCTTAGCATGCATACTACTTGGTTGGTTCTTTTTAGAAGCAATTCACCAATGTTCTCATCTTGATCTTAGATATGTGTTAAGCCAACCTGCATTAACACAACTTAACTAGATTATTGATCCGTAAACCTACAAGATCAAAGCCCAAGTTAGCGTTCTAGTAAAGATAAAGAGATATAAAGAATGAATAAACAAACCGTTAATCTTTCTTTATAGTTATTTTCCCTTCCTTTAGATAATCACAACCAGCTTTTACCTAAAGGTTTACTACTAGATTAAGGACCCGAACCAGAAATCGATTAATCCTAGCACTTTGCATGCAAATGTACACTTAAGGTGATCAATCTAAGTGATAAAAGACATGCAAACATAAGTGAAAGATAAAGGAAATATGACACAATTGGACTGAATTATACTTCTATTATAAAAGACTTACAACCAAATAGCAATGCAGCTTCAATCAACCCAATGTAGCAAAGGAAGCTAGAAACTCATTACAAAATGACACTTAGAAAATATAGAGCTTTTGGGAAAAATATGGATGATTCTAGCAATTGGCCAAGGACTCTATTTATACTACAAATTGCATTAAAAGGGAGTAAATGGGCTGTCTAAACAGCCACCTTAAATGTCATAAAGGTGGTACAAACACCCGGAGTTAAGTCCTCTGACACTAAACCGCGGGGGGTGGGCTTCAAGGCCGCATGGGCGGTTTAGGCCAGAACGTTCTATCTTCTTCTTGGCCGCTGGGGCGGCCTGGCAATCCCGCAGGGGCGGGTCTTTAATGCTTCTTGATTGTCTGACTCTTTGTCTTCGTGGCGTTTCTAATGACGATCCGTAGGGGTGGCCCATTGTCACCGCAATGGCGGTGACACTGGCTCTTCGGCTTCGCAAGTCCGTTGGCAAGGGCGCAGGCAGGGGCGTTGGGCGCCAGCTTCACTTCTTCGGGATAAGTCACCGCAGGGGCGGCCAAAGGCGACCGCAGGGGCGGTGACAAGCTGCTTCCGGGCGCTGGCGAAGGTGCAGGCTGCGTTGCCGGAGTGTAATGTCACTGCAGGGGCGGTGTGGCACCAGAAACATATCTTCGTTGCTTTTCTTCAACTCCCAAGTGTTGCTAATACCTTCTTTTGCTTCATTTGGACTTCTTCATTTGGATCAAGGTATTAGTAACATTCAAAGACTCAAAGACACTAAAAAGACTCTAAAAACTACCTAAAATGATAGTGATTCCATCATCATCACCGACTTTTACACGTTTTTTAGGAGGTGGCCCAATGAGTTGGCATGTTGGTTCAACCCTAGACATGATCCTATTAATCTCTAATATGCAACAACATTGAAGCTCCCTCCCCTTTCTTATTTCTTATCCTCTCTCCTCTCTCTATTCCACCCTTACACACTCGTTTATACTAGATTAGATTCAATTTGAGAAAGATTTGAGTAGAGAGCATTCTTGGGAAAAAGACCTAGGTTCTTGAATTACTTTGGTGTTGGATTAAAGATTCCATTTTACTGTTGGATTGCAACTTTTTATTGGAGTTTGAAGACCTCTTGCTAAGTATTTATTTCTTCTCTTTGCTCTCTTGCTTATGGTTTGTTTGAATTCTTCTTTCATCTTTCTTGATTTGAATATGTGTGTTGTTGGCTAAACCTATGCGATTCTAGGATGATTGGTTGATGGTTGTGGTTTAGATGATGATAGACTGAGTGTGTATGTGAGATTCGGATGATTTGTGTGATTAAACCCTCGCTCCCTAGAATCTCAGCATGTTCTTTAGGAATCGCGGCCGCGTTTTATCTTAGAACAACCCGAGGTTTCTTTTGTTGATCCGTAGATAATATACATGTATTCTTGGGTGTTAGATTGCTTAAATCCTAGTCTTTGTTGAGTGTTTTATACCCTTAGGTCCCTCTAAGTCTTGCATCTAGGTTTGGGAAGAGACTTACCCGGTAATTCCCGTTCTTAGGTACCGAAGATTATGAATTCTAGGTAGTAGAGGATTCAAACCCCTATATTGGATTGAGTGTGACAGACTTCTTGCTTGAGTGAGCTTATCCCTAGACTTACCCAATGAAGGTTATTTTATTCCCTTAGGTAGAGTGGTTGGTTTGAGTATATGTCCTATCCTTAGAGCCTTGAGACTTACCCGGTAATAGGTGATTCGGTTTAGGATAGTGGAATGTGAGACCTCTCCCGTGATCATTCCCATCATAGAAACACCAATCCTTAGCCATTCCAACCTTGTCCTAGTTTGTAGAAGTCTTGAATCTAAAATCGTAACTGAATATCTTGATCTCTAGAATCCGCATTCACCGCTTATATCTTATTTCTTATCCTGATTGTGTTTTCTCGATTTGTTTTGTTGGATTTTAACCTGATCTTTGATCACCAAAACTACCCAAAATATTGTGATATTCATCCATATTTCTTCTTAGTCTAGGTTTGTTCTATTTTCGATCATTGCATAATTCGATTTCACCTCAATCCTTGTGTTCGACCTTGATACTTGCTTTTTCTACCTAACAATTCATACATTGTGGGTTCGCTTAGTTATTTAGGCTTTTATTACGAGTATAAATATAAGACTTTGTCATATTATCACACCTTTTGAAGCGAACATCTACTTCTACTTTTATGGTGTTTCGGGTATTCTAGGAAAAAAGTTTTGCATTTTAATACAAATAAAGAGCAACGCCAAAACACATGATGATCCTCCATATGGTCAAGAACAACATGGAATCATCAACATCACTAAGGACCGAAGAGCCAAAATAAGAATCAAGGAAGGAAGCAATCATCACAACTCATCAATCAAAGAAGTCAAATGTTGTCATTAAATCATGAGTGTCGTATAGGTTGAGGCAAAGCAAACCACTAGCATGGGAAAAGTTTACACAAAAAATGTGTCTCGATAACCCAAGTTCATGGATTCTCTTTTAAAGTCATGGAAAATGCATCCGGATCGAGACACATTTTTCTTAACAAGTCGTTTTTTTCGAATATAATAAATGTTTTTAGGTTTGTTTAAGGGTTTGACCCCTTGAGTAGAAAACCTGAAAACTTAAGAAGTTGTATTTTAGGATTGAGAAATTCCGCTTTCATTCTTTGTTGATTTATGCACTTTGTTTTATCTCTATTTTGTAATGAACTTATAGCTACAATGCTTTATTGAATTCATTGCTTTTATTTCAATTTCATGTCTACATAATTTTAAATAGGATTGGTTGAAACCTAATGATCTATTGATCGATGCTTTTGTAAATGAATTGTGGAATTCTACTCAGTTGTGTGAGTTTTTCATTCAAGTGAGAATTTTTAGTTCTTGGCTGTGTTTGGTAAGCAACCACCAAACACTAGTGTAAAGTGTTGTGTTGTGTTTTGAACCAAAAAGTGGGAGTTTGGGAGTGTGTGTGTTTCAAAACAACTAACGGGTGTTTGCTAGCAAAACGCTAGTGTTTCAACCATGTGACATACACGTGAGGCATTTTGAGGGGTATTTTGTTTCTCGCACACAGCTATGGTAAGGATATGAACGAAAGCCATGGATTTTTGTTTCTCGCACGCAGCAACAGTACAGGGCGAAGGAGAAGGCCGGAGAAGGGAGAACACAAAGGGCGAGATAGCAAACATCGATTCGCTCAGGTATACTGCCATTCATTGATTTTACTAGTTTTGATTTTAATGAATCGATTTGAGTATCGATTCATTTCTGGTTTTTAGGGTTTTCGTTAGGGTTTGATGGGTTTCAATTGAGAACGGCCGGAGAAGGAGAAGGCTAGGGCTTGATGGGCTAAATTGATTCGTTTGAGCAATGCTTCCGATTTGTGTATCTCATGAATCGATTTGTGTGTGTATCTCCATTTTTTTGTTAGTTGCTGCTCAATCCCAAGTAGCATGTCGATGAAACGGTTACTGCACCAACTTGATTATGAACATTGGTGTTTCCGACTTTGCTGGTGAACAATTGTTGCTTCTGAACAATGATGAGTCGTTTACTGCATCATTTCATGTTATTGTCGTTTACTGCATCATTTCATGCTATTGTTACTACTTGATTATCAAAGGATGACTTATTTTTGTTAATCGTTTGTTCTTGGATTTATGTGCATTGCGAGGACTTTGTTGTTGAACAATTGTTGATTCTGAACATTGATGAGTCGTTTGCTGGTGAACAATTAAGTTACTTCTTTGTGTTGCTATTCCTAAAGGACTACTACATAAACCTTCACATTAGTTGTGAACTAATCATTGAAGTTGTGAGCATGACTGTGAACTGCACAAGGTTTTCTGATCTAACACAAATTTGTGTTATTTTAAAACAGTTGTTGAAATGGTGAGCCAACCCTCAGATGATTCTAGTGATGAGAGTGTCAATGAGTTCATCGAGGAGGCTATTGAGGATGAAATGCTAGAATATGCTTACGAATTTAATGATAGCTCAAGTTCATTACGGGACTATGTCACTGGCTTAAGGGAGATAAAGAAGAATCTGACGAATGAAGTCCATGGACTACGCCACAATCTTGAATATAAGAGGCTTTTAGTCGACTCTTTAGAGCATGAGATTATTCAACTGAAGGAGCGAAACAAGGAGGTTGAATCTCATAGATTGAATGCGTTTGTATTGGGACTTTGTTCGCTCCAAACGGTGTGTGCAAGCTTTAAATTTATAACCCTAGACTTTAAGCTTAAAACAAGGATGCGAACCCGCAGTGTACGGGTCAATCGTAGTAAAAGCAAGAAAATTCCAGGGGTCGATCACAGGGACTTAGTGAAACAAAGTCCAATACGGTATGCTAGTGTTGATGCTAACCACAAGAGCAAGTATACAATCAAAGATGAATAAGATGTCAAATAAGCAAACATGCAATTCTAGGGATTAAAGCATCTAGTTGTGGTTCCAACTCAAGATCTATAGATAAGCGGACAAAGCTGAGATTTTTGCATGGGGAAGGTGTTTCTAAAGTGGAGTAGATCACCGGGTAAGTCTCACTACACACTAATCCCAAACCGTAACTCCTATTACCGGGTAAGTCTCAAGGAATTAAGATAAAGAACTATTGCCTCAAACTAACACACCATCTAAGGGAATAGAATCAACCTTTACCGGGTAAGTCTCAGGCTAACTCACAAAGATGGGATGGAAGCACACTCAAACCCCAATAAAGGACAAGCCTTTATTACCTACACTTATGATCGTTGGTACACAAACTAAGGAATTACCGGGTAAGTCTCATCCTAAGCTTGCTTTGAACCAGAAAGGTATAATAAGAATAGGATTTGGCAAACTCTAACACATTAACTCTCAGTTAAGGATCGGATAAGCCACCTCGGTCAGCCAGTTTCCACCCCGGCCGAGATGTTCATCGACTGAACGAGATGCTTAGGGTTAAGGTTAAAGACTCGAACTTTCAGGATCCTACTGTGATTAAGATCATTCTATCATCGTTTTTCCCACAACCTTCAGCCAATCACCCTAGAATCACACAAGGAAATTAGCCACTCATCATCATAATGAAAGTATTAAATATATGGGAAGAAGGTGAATATTTGAACAAGAAGAATTTAATGAAAACACTTCAATAACTGAATCAAATATCACACAAAAATCGTTCCTTGGATAATGATCCAACAAGACAAAACAACAAGGAGAGGAATTGAAGACAATCTTACAAAACCCTCCAAAAAGCTATAAAGCTATAGTCTTCAAATCTTCCTTCAACCTTCAAAAAGGTTCTTCGAATCTCCCAAATTGGAGTAGGATGCGGCTGCTGTGTCGTATGCGAGATTGCTTGCGCTGATAGCGGGTTGTTAATCGATGTATGCCGCCTCCTCAAATTGTGGAAAATCCAACCCTTTTTATAGGAAAAATAACCCTCCAAAGATAAGAAATCTTAAGAAGATATATTCCCATAAAAATAGGTAAAATATATGATTCTGCATATCTCCTTCTTTCTAGAAGCTCAGCCCAAAAATATAAGATCACTTTCCAATTTTAAAAGATCTCAGCCAAGAATAAAATATTCTCGCCGCGTCCTAGGTGTTCGCCTCGGTCGAGTCGGTGTCTCTGGATCGCTTCGGTCGAGATGAATCTCTGGTCAACCGAGGTGACTCATAACTGAATGTAGAATCTCTCAAAACTGGTCCAAAGTAAATCTTTAATCCATGGCTATGCTTCCTGGATGTAGCTCCAAATGACTCTTGACTCCTTTTGCTCCTTTTCGATGCAAAACGTACCATATTACCTGCAATTACAACGAAACTAGGTGTAGACCTCGATTCTCGCAAAGGTAGATGAAATGGTAGTAAAATCACATAATGTACATACAAACATGCAGATTATGAAAGATAAAACGTCCAAACAAACCCCAAAATATAGACTATAATTCATGCTATCAAAATACCCCATACTTAGCCCTTGCTTGTCCCTAAGCAAGTTCCTCATATAGAAATCAAGATAGAATGGATTATAAGTCAAGAAAATCAATGAAAAGTCTTTCAAAAACATTTTTATGGTGTGCAATTATCATAGATCACTCTAAGAGAGTACTTCCTGGAAATTAAAAACTCAATATGATCAAAACATTTTATAAATATAGGAAAGTTGTTCATCTTTGCATAAAATCATAGAATGCATAATAAATCATAATTATCAAAATTAATCATGTATAATCCGATTTAAACCGCTAAGTCAATCAACAAGCTCAAGGTCTCAAGGGCTTCCCAAAAGAAAAGGTCAAGAAACGTGTAGGGTAGGGATGAATGTAAGGTAATGTGGTGCTAGAATCCGGGAAAAGGATGAACTTCACTTTCACTTTGACTTGCAACATCTTCCACCAATAAGCTTTGCTTATCTCACACTTTTTCTTTTTACTTTACTTTTTGGGATGCATGGACAGAGGTGCACAATAACCGAAGCCTAGGAAATCCGCAATCATCAATTTCTTGAGATGCGTCAAACCCTTGATGCACATACCATGACCCGTTAGGAATATCGCTCAATCCGACTTTGGCAAGACACAAACACCCGGCTATGTGAATGGTGCCGAGTTACTCATCATCATGATTGACTTCCCCAAACCTATTATTGCTTTCTAATACTTTCACTTTCAGCCACTTCTCAACTTTTGACTTGCTTTCACCACTTCGCTTGCTTCCAAATTCCCGGATAGGTAAAGGGAGGCAATATGTATATGAGGGGCTAAGCATGATCAAGAAGAAGAAGAAGAAGAAGAATGAATTGCCTTGGTCTTTCCAAGAAGAACGTGAGAGAACTTATGCTGCGGTGTCAACCTTCAAATTCAACATAATTTGGATAAAAATAAAGTATTAAACATGCCAATAATTTCAAACAAAGCATTTAGCAACTTAAACATATCATAAAACATTTCAAACATATAAAGAATTTAAA
>BSUD01000005.1:110088970-110157116 GCA_033239045.1 Fagopyrum esculentum
CGTGTAGGGTAGGGATGCATGTAAGGTAATGTGGTGCTAGAATCCGGGAAAAGGATGAACTTCACTTTCACTTTGACTTGCAACATCTTCCACCAATAAGCTTTGCTTATTTCACACTTTTTCTTTTTACTTTACTTTTTGGGATGCATGGACAGAGGTGCACAATAACCGAAGCCTAGGAAATCCGCAATCATCAATTTCTTGAGATGCGTCAAACCCTTGATGCACATACCATGACCCGTTAGGAATATCGCTCAATCCGACTTTGGCAAGACACAAACACCCGGCTATGTGAATGGTGCCGAGTTACTCATCTTCATGATTGACTTCCCCAAACCTATTATTGCTTTCTAACACTTTCACTTTCAGCCACTTCTCAACTTTTGACTTGCTTTCACCACTTCGCTTGCTTCCAAATTCCCGGATAGGTAAAGGGAGGCAATATGTATATGAGGGGCTAAGCATGATCAAGAAGAAGAAGAAGAAGAAGAATGAATTGCCTTGGTCTTTCCAAGAAGAACGTGAGAGAACTTATGCTGCGGTGTCAACCTTCAAATTCAACATAATTTGGATAAAAATAAAGTATTAAACATGCCAATAATTTCAAACAAAGCATTTAGCAACTTAAACATATCATAAAACATTTCAAACATATAAAGAATTTAAATCCAGTCGGTAAACAAAATCTTCACCGAGATCATATCCAGATAAGTAACACAAAAATCGTTTTCGAAAACTCTCTGTTACGCCCACCTCGGTCGAGGTGTTCTTGGTTCAACCGAGGTGAAACACCTCGTTTTGCCAGAACTGTCCCGGTCGAGGTCAAAAATTTTTTTAAAAAATCATTTTTTTTTCGGTTTCGACGACGTTTTTCTCAATCAAATAACCTGTAAGTATGCATGCAATCTCAGATAAACATATAAATGCAGATAAAGCATGAATATAAATATCCGATAAATAATACATCAAAGGTCAAATAAGTCAGATAATACATCAACTACCCCATACTTGAGACACACTGTCCCAGTGGGTGTAAATAAAGTCTGAAAGAAAGAGGACTCACCGGATAAAGAGCCGAACTGCATAAAAATATAATAAATAAAACTCTGCAGCTCCTCAGTAGTCCTGATCCGGTGGTGGTGGTGGTGGTACATAAGGATACTGGGTCGGATCGAATGGATAGCCCATAGTCTGCTGGAACTGTAGCTCCATCATCCTACGCTGATAGTGCTGCCCCTCCAACATCTGCTGAGTCCAGCTGTCAAGGTGTCGGTGCTGGGCGGCAAACCTCTCATGCATGTCTACTGTAAGGGCAGCATATGAGTCTATCATCTGCTCTGTCAACTCGTCGATCCGACGATGAGCCTCTGCATCTCTGTGACGGCGTGTCCGACGTCTAGTAGATCTAACGGGAGGTGCAGCAGGTGCAGGCTCAGTATCCTCCTCATCCTCATCAAGATCAATAATGGGAGGGGCGCTCGTCCCAGCTGTATCTGTCCCTGTGTCCATCGGGACGCCGCCTCCTCTCTCATCAACTGTCTCGTCATCATCGTCCTCCTCCTCAGCCTCCTCAGCCTCCTCAGCAGCTGCAGCAGCAGCAGCTGCTCCCTCTCTGTAGTCCTCCATCAGCGGGACCCATGCAGCCTGCCAGAAATGCGGGTCGGCGACAGAAAACTGTGCAGACCATCTGATGCCCTGAGGCGCTGTCCGCTCCCAAGGCATGGCAACATACGGTGTAGTCAGCCCACGAGGAACAAGAATCCGCCTCGTGATCATCTCCTGCAGACCCAGCGGCTTCGGAGCCGCCGCCAATGTGCAAATACTGAGATCCATCCCGTGGTAGGAGGCGATGTGGGTGACTAGACCTCCACAGCAAATATCACCCTTCCCTTTGGCCTTGATCCTGTGCAGATCCTCTGCCAGGAGCAAGCCAAAGTCCGGGAAGCCGCCTGTGACCATGCAGTACAGCGAAAATAGCTCCCCCTGTCTGATCTTCTGGGGCGTCTCAGTACGCGCCAGAAGCATCTCGCTGAATATCCGGTGGGCGAGTCTGAAAGCTGGGTGGAAGATGACCTTCTCCCTGGAATCACCAGGGCGCCATCTGTCTGCATGAGTGGTGATGTGGGCGATCTGACCCCAAAACTCCCTAGCTACGGATCGGGAGGGGAAGTCTACAGCTGTAGGGGTAGGAAAGCTGAAAATCTCTCTGAATATCTCTAATGGAACTATGAAGTTCCGGCTCATCAGCCGGTACTTCACAGATCCCTCTGTGGGTAGGTAGGAGAAGGAGCTGACGAACTCTAGTGTCGGCTCTATGTAGGCTGGGGCTCGGATCTCAGAAAACTGATCCAGCCCGACTGTAGCTATCATCCTCCTAAGGTCAGCCTCTAACCCTAGGCAGTCAAAAGCGGACACCTCCAGAAATCGCGGTGCGATAACCGGACGGCCCGCTATCCTCTCGTAATCTACCCGACATCTCTCGTGGATGACCGGGCGGTAGGGACGGGAAGAAGAAGGGGAAGGGGAGGGTGAAGATCTGTCTCTCAAAGCTAATCGGCGATCTGAACTCATTTTCACTAACACTCTGTCAGACCACCTCGGTCGACTGACAAGTTCCAGAAATCACCTCGGTCGAGATGCAGTTCGACCGGACCGAGGCGTAGCAGTGTCGATTTCTATTCTCTGATTTTCAGTTCTTTTCCCCCCAAAATCACTACAATTGCTTCCTAAGGGGTACTTATGCCTTTTCTCAACAGAAACAAGGGCAACCAAAGCCCAAATAGCAGAAAACGAACGAGTTAGGTTTTCGAACGTTTTTACCTCGTTTTGGTCGAATCGCTCAAATTTCTTGCAGATCTGTTGTAGTAATCGACTCCTCTACTCTTTAATCTCGGTTTGGAAGCGGAAATCTTCGAAAACGAGCGAGAAATGAGGGAGCGAGGCGATTCTGTGCGCCGCGGTCGAAACGAAGTAAAAAAAGTGAAAAGTAATTTTTTTTCCCTTTTTATACTGTTACTGGATCTGCTGTCACCTCGGTCGAGATGGTCTCGACTGGACCGAGGTGGTACGGACCGAGGCGGTTCTGCAGAAACCCTAGTCGCCTCGGTTGCTTCAAGAATCAACTCGGTCGAGGTGTTCTGACAGTGACCGAGGTACTTCTTTCTTCTCAGAATCTCGAACTTCTCCCTTTTCTGGAGTGCTCCTTCCTGTTATCTGTCTAAAACACCAAAAACAAAGCAAAGCAAAGCAAAAACAAAAACTATCTAAACTAGACTAGAAAACGGGAAAGAATGCAATACCTTGGGTTGCCTCCCAAGAAGCGCTTGATTTAAGGTCGCTAGCTGGACCATAATGCGTCTCAAACGAGGTAGGAGGTTCCCTCACCCCATACTTCACCTCCATCGTGGGGTGAAGTAAGTAAGTCCATCAAACGCTCCAAAACGTGCAAGTGCTCGTCGGGGAATGAATCGTCTATGGGTGGGCTATCCGTCTCGCGGGAGGATTCCGGTAACCGGCTGAGGTGATCCGCAACTGAATTCTCGGATCCCTTCTTATCGCGGATCTCTAGGTCAAATTCCTGGAGCAAGAGAATCCATCGAATAAGGCGCGGCTTTGCATCTTTTTTAGCCAACAAGTAACGAATGGCTGCGTGGTCGGTGTAGACAATGACTTTCGCCCCTACTAGATAGGAACGAAACTTCTCGAAAGCATATACAACCGCCAATAACTCCTTCTCAGTGGTAGCGTAGTTGCGTTGTGCTACATCTAGCGTCTTGCTAGCATAGTAAATGGCGGTGGTCCGTCCATCCTTCTTTTGCCCAAGCACCGCTCCTACGGCTACATCGCTAGCGTCACACATGACCTCAAAGGGCAAGGTCCAGTCAGGAGGTTGGATAATGGGAGCGGAGATCAACGCTTCCTTAATCCTGTAAAAAGCATCAAGGCACTCCTGCGAAAACTCAAAAACAACATCTTTATTCAAGAGGTTAGTTAGAGGTTTAGAAATCTTGGAGAAGTCCTTGATGAATCTCCTATAGAAACCTGCATGCCCGAGAAAACTCCTCACACCCTTAACAGAACAAGGAGGAGGGAGTTTCTCAATAGTCTCGATCTTAGCTCGATCGACCTCAATACCTCGATTAGAAACGAGGTGTCCTAGCACAATGCCTTCATTAACCATAAAATGACACTTCTCCCAATTCAAAACAAGGTTAGTGTCTTCACATCTTTTAAGCACTAGAGAAAGGTTAGATAGGCAATCATCAAAAGAGGAACCATATACAGAAAAATCATCCATAAATACCTCCATGATCTCCTCTATGTACTCGGAGAAGATGGCCATCATGCATCGCTGGAAGGTAGCGGGTGCATTGCACAATCCGAATGGCATCCTCCGATAAGCAAACGTCCCCCAAGGACATGTGAAAGTGGTCTTCTCCTGATCATCCGGATGGATAGGAATCTGGAAGAATCCACTATAGCCGTCCAAGTAGCAAAAGTGTGAATGCTGGGCCAACCGTTCGAGCATTTGATCAATGAAGGGAAGCGGAAAATGATCTTTCCTAGTAGCCGTGTTCAGCTTCCTATAGTCGATGCAAACTCTCCAGCCCGTAACGGTCCTTGTTGGGATCAACTCGTTGTTCTTATTCGTCACAACGGTCATCCCTCCTTTCTTCGGGACGACATGCACCGGGCTAACCCACTTGCTGTCCGAGATAGGATAAATAATACCTGCATCCAACAACTTAAGAACTTCCTTCTTCACAACCTCTTTCATGATCGGATTTAACCGTCTTTGAGGTTCCCGTGAAGTCTTATGATTATCTTCCATTAGAATTCTATGCATGCAGAAAGAAGGGTTAATGCCAATAAGATCGTCCGTGGTGTAGCCTATGGCTTTCCGATGCTTTCTCAGGACATGCATTAGCTTAGATAATTCAGAATCGGAGAGGGAAGCACTAGCAATAACGGGATAAGTAGAATCCGGCCCAAGAAAGATATACCTCAAGTGATTAGGGAGTTGTTTAAGCTCCACAACTGGGGGTGCTTTCTGGGAGGGATCTGTGCTTCCTCTTTCCAGTGGAGTGGTGTCAGAAATTGGACTATGTGCAGTCTCAGTTTGAATCGTCTCTCTGTCGACCTCGGTCGAGGCACAAAGGCGTTGACCGAGGTGTTCTTCAGACGCCTCGCTCAGTCCAGAAAGTGCCTCGGTCGAGGTACTGCTACTGGATCCGAGGCTGGAAATCTTCGTTTCCTGGATCAGCTTCTCAGTCATGGCTCCTGGATCTTCTTCCAGCGCCTTCAGGCTCTGTATATCTGCATCACAAGAAGCATCTATACCTTCCTCCATTAAACTGAAGCTAATAACTCTTTCGAGTGGATCATTAATAAGGATAGAGCTCACCAATTCTCTTGATTCTTCTTCATCGTAGATGTTGAAGATATCATCAGTTAGTTGCTCCCCTTTCATGGCTGCAAGTAGTGCGAACTCCACCTCATCGCCACCAACGTTGAATTTCAACTTGGCGTTCTTGCAATCCACATTGCAACCCGAAGTTGCTAGAAATGGCCTCCCGAGAATGATAGGAACAGGATAATCTGCGGGAATGTCAAGTACGACAAAATCTATGGGTAGATAGAAGTTACCTAACTTGACCGGAACGTCTTCCAAAATGCCCACGGGATGGGTGATGGAGCGATCCGCCATGTAAAGTCGAATCTTGACCGGCTTGGGCTCTCCAAGACCGATCTTAATGCATAGCTCCAGCGGAATGATGCTCACGCTGGCTCCTAGATTACATAGGGCTTCACAAGTGACATCCCCAACTTGAATGGGAATGCAAAATGAGCCGGGATCTCTCAACTTAGGTGGCATCTTCTCCTTCATGATCTTTATAAGCTCCGAAGACTTAGATGTCATCCTAACTTCACCAACATCCTCCAGCTTCCTCTTCCTTGATAGGATCTCCTTTAAGAACTTCCCGTAGGCGGGCATACCTAAAATAGCATCAAGGAAAGGGATATTAATATGGAGCTTATTCATCAAGTCAAGGAACTTACCAAAGTGCTTGTCAAGATGTGCTCTGGCTCTGGACTGGGGAAATGGAAGTGGTGGTTTATATGCAGGAGGTGGAACATAGGCTTCAGTTGTTCCTCCTGCTTTCTGTTGCACCGCCTCGGTTGGCATCTCGGTCGAGGTGTTCTTCGACTGGATCTGGACCGAGGTGGTCTGCGTCGAGCGAGGTACTGGATCTGTGGTTTTGAGTCCACTCCTCGTCGTGATGGCCATGCACTGGCCCTTAGGGTTAGTTTCCGTCTTTGCTGGAAGCTTCCCTGGATCTCTTGGCGCTTCATTTGCCCTATTAGCCAGTTGTTGTTCGAAGGACTTTTGGGCCCTCGAAAATGAAGTCATAGAATTCTCCATAGCACTAAGCTTGATCAAGATTGCCTCCAGGACTGCGTCCTTCTTTTCCGGCTGAGACGAACTTGATCCTTGCCCTTGGCTCTTCAATGGAGTAGAAGAAGAAGAAGGAGGAGAGAGGAAAGGGTTAGAGGAATCATTAGAGTTGGAGTTTGAATAATTGTTACCGTTGTTTTGGTTATTATTCGCTCTCCAATTGTTGCTATTGGATCCTCTATTGTTGTTGTAGTTGTTGTTTCGGGGTCCGTTGTTGTTGTTACGGTACCCGTTGTTGTTGCTGTTGTTCCTTTGCCCTTGCTCTTCCTTCTTAGTTTGAGCCATCAATAGCTCCTTCAATTGCTTCACGTCGTTCTTCAAGGACGTGAATTGGTTGTTGTTGGTTTGAGTCTCTTGAAAGTTGACTCTTTTAACTCCACCTTCAGCTCCTTGGTGGGTGTACTTCTCCATGTGCAAGGCTTGCTTCTCAATGAAATCCCAAGCCTCGTCAACCGCCATATCCATAAATGTGCCGGCGGAGAGTAGTTGGAGATTAAACTGGGTGTTTCCGTCCAGCCCTTTGAAGTAGATCTCCAACAACTCGATCTTTGGAATCCCATGATGTGGGCAATCCAAAAGGATATCCTTGAACCGCTCCCATGATTTGGACAAACTCTCCTTGTCCTTCATGATGAAAGCATTGATCTTCCCTCTCATTTCAGCAGTCTTTGAGGGGGGAAAGAATTTAGTCAAGAATTCCGTAGTCATCTCTTCCCATGTGCTGATCTTTCCTGCAGGAAGAGATTGATACCAAGTAAGAGCTCTATCTTTAAGAGAAAAGTAGAAAGGTCTTAGCTTGTAGTTGTTATTTTCAATTCTGGGAGGTCGCAAGGTCTCCATCAAGATCTCGTAGTTTTGAAGATGTTGATGCGGCGACTCCTTCTCTAGCCCTCCGAATTGACATTGGCGAATCATCGCTAGAACTTGTGGTCGAAGTTCGTAGTCATGGTCCGCTGGATCTCCTAGGTTCACTCCTGGACGCCTCAGCTGTTGATTAGGGTCCATCCTTTGACCTAGGGTTTGTGGAATTCCTGCAAGAAGAACATCTCGGACTGGCATCCGAAGTGGATGCACATCGGCCGGGGCGTCAGGAACTGGGACCTGCCTCGGTCGAGGATCAATTACTGGATCCTGCATCGGTCGAGGTTGAATCTGGTTCCGAATTGCTGCAATCTCAGCTTCGATTGCTGCATTCCTGGCCTGATTCTCTTCTTTTTCTTGCCTTAGCTCTTCTTTACTGAGACGTAGCTGCTCCTGCGTCTCTCTCAATTGGGCCAAAAGATCGTGATCGTCTTGTTGGGCCATCTTCGCTTCTCTTAAGCGTCGTTTGTATGTCTTTTCCGGTTCGGGATCGTAAGGAACGATTTCCTTTCCAGTGCGGGTTCTTCGCATATACCTAAGAAAGAACCTGCAAAAGTCACTCAAGTAGAGTGGTAAGACAACACGGGGCAAATGCCCCAAGAGCAAACCGTACCGGCTCGGTCTAGACCAAGTCCCCGGCAACGGCGCCAAAAACTTGTTCGCTCCAAACGGTGTGTGCAAGCTTTAAATTTATAACCCTAGACTTTAAGCTTAAAACAAGGATGCGAACCCGCAGTGTACGGGTCAATCGTAGTAAAAGCAAGAAAATTCCAGGGGTCGATCACAGGGACTTAGTGAAACAAAGTCCAATACGGTATGCTAGTGTTGATGCTAACCACAAGAGCAAGTATACAATCAAAGATGAATAAGATGTCAAATAAGCAAACATGCAATTCTAGGGATTAAAGCATCTAGTTGTGGTTCCAACTCAAGATCTATAGATAAGCGGACAAAGCTGAGATTTTTGCATGGGGAAGGTGTTTCTAAAGTGGAGTAGATCACCGGGTAAGTCTCACTACACACTAATCCCAAACCGTAACTCCTATTACCGGGTAAGTCTCAAGGAATTAAGATAAAGAACTATTGCCTCAAACTAACACACCATCTAAGGGAATAGAATCAACCTTTACCGGGTAAGTCTCAGGCTAACTCACAAAGATGGGATGGAAGCACACTCAAACCCCAATAAAGGACAAGCCTTTATTACCTACACTTATGATCGTTGGTACACAAACTAAGGAATTACCGGGTAAGTCTCATCCTAAGCTTGCTTTGAACCAGAAAGGTATAATAAGAATAGGATTTGGCAAACTCTAACACATTAACTCTCAGTTAAGGATCGGATAAGCCACCTCGGTCAGCCAGTTTCCACCCCGGCCGAGATGTTCATCGACTGAACGAGATGCTTAGGGTTAAGGTTAAAGACTCGAACTTTCAGGATCCTACTGTGATTAAGATCATTCTATCATCGTTTTTCCCACAACCTTCAGCCAATCACCCTAGAATCACACAAGGAAATTAGCCACTCATCATCATAATGAAAGTATTAAATATATGGGAAGAAGGTGAATATTTGAACAAGAAGAATTTAATGAAAACACTTCAATAACTGAATCAAATATCACACAAAAATCGTTCCTTGGATAATGATCCAACAAGACAAAACAACAAGGAAAGGAATTGAAGACAATCTTACAAAACCCTCCAAAAAGCTATAAAGCTATAGTCTTCAAATCTTCCTTCAACCTTCAAAAAGGTTCTTCGAATCTCCCAAATTGGAGTAGGATGCGGCTGCTGCGCTGATAGCGGGATGTTCTAACTGTAAGCGGATGTTTGTGGTGTATGCAGCCTCTAAGCATGATCGGATTTGTGGAAAATCCAACCCTTTTTATAGGAAAAATAACCCTCCAAAGATAAGAAATCTTAAGAAGATATATTCCCATAAAAATAGGTAAAATATATGATTCTGCATATCTCCTTCTTTCTAGAAGCTCAGCCCAAAAATATAAGATCACTTTCCAATTTTAAAAGATCTCAGCCAAGAATAAAATATTCTCGCCGCGTCCTAGGTGTTCGCCTCGGTCGAGTCGGTGTCTCTGGATCGCTTCGGTCGAGATGAATCTCTGGTCAACCGAGGTGACTCATAACTGAATGTAGAATCTCTCAAAACTGGTCCAAAGTAAATCTTTAATCCATGGCTATGCTTCCTGAAGGATTCCTTTTTGCTCCTCAATGTAGCTCCAAATGACTCTTGACTCCTTTTGCTCCTTTTCGATGCAAAACGTACCATATTACCTGCAATTACAACGAAACTAGGTGTAGACCTCGATTCTCGCAAAGGTAGATGAAATGGTAGTAAAATCACATAATGTACATACAAACATGCAGATTATGAAAGATAAAACGTCCAAACAAACCCCAAAATATAGACTATAATTCATGCTATCAGACTTGTCATTGGAATTTTTCTTGTCATTTATGTAATGTATTATTGACTTGGTAATGTTTGTAAGAGACCATATTCCGCTTATATGGCATTTGTATTATGAACTAAGTTGCTAATCCTTGTAACACATTTGTGTTATGAACTAATGTTGGTAATGCTTGTAAAACATTTGAGTTATTTGGTGACTTATTGAAATGTAAGGGTAAACAAAAGCAATGATCCTCATAAGTACTTGCAAATTGGTGTAAAAAAAACAAGCTAACATATATTTTGTAAGGTAAACAAAAGGAATAATCCTCATAAGTACTTATAAATACTAAACCCTTCTAGAACTCCAAATTGCATTCGCTATACGATCGCGAATGTGGCTCATCCCTCCAAAGCTTTGGTCGTCATCCTGTTCCCCTTCTTGCTCCACTTGTTCTGTATTGGATATGGGGATTTCATCCTCATCTTCAGAAAGATCATCATATCTAGAAAATAATCGAATGAAGTTGTGTAGTGCGAAACAAGCCATATGAATATCCACTTGTGTGTAGTCTCGGTAACATGGCATTGTGGATAACAACTTCCATCTCTTTTTGAAAATGCCGAACCAACGTTCTATACAACTCCTTAAAGAAGAGTATGCCCGATTAAACGCTTCCTTCTTATTGCTCGGTGGCTCAATGTCAAACTGGTTGAGGTGGTAACGAACCTTGGAATACGGAACCAGATACCCCGGTCTATCTGCATAGCCTTTGTCGCACAGGTAGTACTTGCCAGATGGCGGATGTGGGAAGTTGTTAGCCGGGTTACATATGGCGTTGTCGAGAACCTTTGCATCATGAGCGGAACCTTCCCAACCAGATAGAACAAAGGTGAATAGCATATTAAAATCACAAACGGTCAGTACATTGAAGGTCACCAAACTTTTTCGACCTCTGAATGGACCTTGATCAAGCTCTTTGATGCATGCGTTAATGTGTGTGCCGTCTAGACAACCAATACAATCCTGTAGATGCAAGGTTTAGTGTGACGATCATATACAATGGTAAATAAAAAGTAAAATGAATAAGTAAAATGAATGTACCTTGAAGTAATCTTTATATCTAGGATCTGCAGCAATATGTGTTGGTGTCCTAGGAAAATTGGTGTTTCTTGGTCTTATCATATCACGTACTAGACCCTCGCCTCCATTCCTACCAGTTATGGAGTCTAGAACTTCATGGAATGATCGATGCACGGTTTCTGTTGACCTTTGAAAATGCTCAGCAACAACACGAAATGAACTTCCTTGAGCAAGGGTGTACAGAAATAAGCCAACTTTCTCAAGCACTGAGACTTCTCTTGATGGAGTGAGCCCATGACTTTGTTCTAGATCGTTGCATAGTCGTAAAAGGACTTCGGCATCCATTCTGAACATGTTAATAGTATGAATATGATGTCCTTGTAGTATATCCTCCATCCACAACCTTCCTCGCTCATACTCTGTATAGCAAGGCTGTTTGAACATATGTTTGTAGAAATCTTCAGCCAACAGGACATTCTCGCTTTGTATCCATTCATGACATTCAACAAGTTTTTGGGCAAGCCTACGAGTACATAATGTCCCAGATTCACTATTTGTGCTATCACCAGACGTGATGCTATCTTCAGAAGAGGAACTTGACATTTCTGACTAAAATTACCTATCCTGCAAATCAACGAGAAACCATGAAATGGTGAAAAATCTGATTTCTGAACATTGCGAATTGAAAGTATTATCATAAAACAAAAGGAACAAAGTCATTACGAGAATCATAATTCATAACAAGTCAACCCTAAAACAAGATACAATTCATCAGCGTCTAAAAACAAGCATGAACGTTTACAAACTTCAAACACAGCAGCAAACTTAAACACAGCAGCAAACTTCAGACACAACAGCAAACTTCAAAACACAGCAGCGAACTTCAAACACGGCAGCAAACAATCTCATCAACACAACTACTTCTCGCTCTTCTCAAATTCCCATGTCAACCACTTTATTCTTTCATTGTCATCATCAAAGCAATTAAGAAAGACGTTCATCAGCGTCTTTGATTTGGTAACAGATATAGCAAAACACCAAAGTGGGGTTCCCTTCACCAATAAACCCTGTTGGGTCATCTGACGAATGATGTCTGCACAAGTTTTCACCTTATCTTCATTGGCCCGGTACCTAGAGTTGACTTCTTCTTGAAAGAGTGCAACCATTCTGTCAATGTTTGCTCTACTATGTGCCAGATGTTCTTCAAACCTAGATGATCCAACTGATTGCCTTCTTTTCCTCTTAACTATTTGCTTCTCAATTGTAATTCTAGCCTCTGGATTTGTTAAGGGTGTTTGAGTAGACTGAACTGGATCATCATTGCAATCTTCTCCAACACCAGATTGATTTGATGCTCGGTCATCTATGACAGTGTCTACAAAAGAGCGAAAGAATCCCCTCTCTGTTCCAAGCCCTTCTAGTTCAACAACAGCTGTCTCAATTTCAGTCTCAAGCTCATCGGGTTGGGGACTTAATTCAACATCCAGTGCAGCTGACCTCGCTAGTCGCCTAGTTGCCACATTTCCACTGAACAGAGAATGCAAAATCTCTTCATATGCGGCATCCATTCCCTTCATTCTGAATTTTTTACAATTTGTGTCTTCCTGAAATAATTATTGTAATTCAGAATACTTAATAATATGTAAATGATCCAATACATAAATAATAATGTGGTAATGATTATTGCAAATGTACCATAATCTTTCGATCCCACCATTCTTGAGAAGCAGTGATCGTGCGTGTGCTTTCATCCCAACCAAGTCCGGTCTCTGCATTTCTAAGCAAATTCCAGGCCTTGTAATCCTTTTTCATGGCCTCATATTTATTCCTACATACATCCTTGACTCCCGTCGTTCCACTCCTCTTAAAAAACTCCTCACTAATTATTACCCAGTTGTACGGTTGCTTTCCATTCTTTCGTTGATAAGCATGAAGAATTTCAACAAGAAGTCTCACCAACTGATTGTTCCATACATAGTTAGGACCCCTAGTACGACTTTGTGAAGCATTTTTGTCCATCCTATCTAACCACAAAAACAATTTCAATTCTAACCAATAAACAACAGCACTTTAGAGTTAGAAGAAAAAATGGTAAAGTGGCCTCTAATTTGACATATCGGGACCACTGTCAACAACTCAATACTAAAATCAACTAGCTGTTGGTCTATGCTCTTCATATGCTAAAAAACTATACTTGTTTATCCTACTCTCTGAACAAAAGGACTTCTCATTAGCAAAACTGCAATCAACCACACTACTAAGCGATGTAAAATGCAAGAATCACAATACCAAGTTAGAAGGTCATGTGCTAACACTAACACCAGCTGACTATGCTCTATATATATGCTAACAATCCTTATATAAAATGCAAGAATTTCAAAGGGATGTAAAATGCAAGAATCACAATACCAAGTTCAAACAAACCTGTAGTCTTCTAACCTTACAACAAAATCAAGTTCAAGCAAACTGCAATTGATGTAAATTATCACAAGAAAATCACAACAAAACACACAAAATCAAGTTCATACATTCCTAACACAAGCAGTTGTCTATGCTCTTCATATGACACTCATAACACCACCTGGCTAAAACAACTTCTCACAACAAAATAGGGCTAGGGAAGAAGCTAACACTTCTAACAGTTGTCAAATATCTTCATATGACACTCGTAACACCAGCAGTTGTCAAATATCTTCATATGCTAACACTCCTAACACCAAAATGAAAGAATCACAACAAATGTATAGTTCTAATAACCTGCAGTGTTCTAACATCACAACAAAATCACAAATTTACAACCTCCAAATATGAATAAGCGCGAGGAAATCCACAATTTTATGAAATAAACATATAGAGCGAAGGAAGAAATCCACAATCTCTGGTTCTGCATTTAACAATTAGGGCTAGGGAAGAAGCTCCAACATAAGATACAAGGCAACGAAGAAATTAACACCTCGACTAGGACAGGGCGATAATAAAAATCAAACCTCGATTGAAAGCTTCTTCGATTGCGAAATGACTGGTTGTGCAGATCCCTCCTCAGTGTCTTCAATGGAGGCTAACGGGTCTCAAAGCGAAAGAAGAACGCCGGAAAGAAGAAGAAAAGAACCCTAAAAAAAATTAGAAGCTCCTTATATACATGGTGGATGATGTAAATTGGTGTAAAGGACAGGGGTATATTTGTCCTTTCACCCTTGAAACACACCCTCATGAAACACAACCAGAGAAAACGGTTGTGTTTCAAAACACACACGGGAAACACTTTGCACTACTGTTATTACGCATAGCAAACATCGGTTAACTGATACGGAAACACAAAACACCACCAAACACTAGTGTAAAGTGCTTACCAAACACAACCCTTATTCCACCATATGTAGATTTTGATCCTTTTGGGACTATAGTTTGAGAAATTTTATTCGTCTTAGTCAAATAAATAGACTAGTTTCTTATGTGAGTATGCTAGTTCTACTAGACCAACTAGGATTGAACCTAGTTCACGTTGCGATGAGAACCATTATTTTGAGGGTCTTTGACCGTCATAGTTCTACGAGATTTATTTTATCTAGATTTCATGTGAGAGTGTGGTCAATTTAGTTTTACTCTGAGTTCTAATTACCCGAGGGGTTTAACCTATATCTATAACAACTACGAGAGAGTTTAAGGTGTTTAATAGACACATTTTTTGTTCAGATGTAGAGAAGCTATATTAGATTGTTGCCTAAGCGTTTACGTTGATTGAACTCAAAATGTTTGTATGCATGATCATTTATTAATATATCATTGTGGTGATACATATTTCTTAGATTTGTCTCATACATATTATTTCATCATTTGACCCAAAAATGCAAACAATATAATTTTAAACTTTGTCCCCTATATCGATTTAATTGAGTATATACAAAGTTACAATAGATACAAACATATTCCTCGTGATTCAACACTCGGTTACTACAATTGATTCCGTCACACTTTTGGGGTAAGTTTTAGTCAATCAATAAGGTGAGCAAAAGATAACCTAGTTAAAAAAGAACCTAACTCGTGACAGACACTTGTCATTGGTTAAATCATCATCCTCTAGTTATACCTTGTCACCATCTATTTAAAGAAAGATCTAAAAAAAGGTTGGTAAGAACTGTTAGAAATCACTCTCGCTCAAACAACACACCAAAAGACAACTTATAATGTTGGAATCACGAACATGATTCAATTAGAAATGATCACATTCCTAAATATAACACATATTTAAATAATTTAGTCACATCAATCTTATGGCCCGTTTGGTTCCCACTCCGGAAACGGAAACGGCATGAAAATGAATTTAGTCCATATATATACCCTTATTCATGAAATTTTATGGAATCATTCCATATGTTTCATGCAAGATGCACTTGCTTCCCCACATTTTGTTTCCCTGTAGGGTATCAAAAGTAATCAAATTCTACTCCAATTACTACAAACCACAAGAAATGATTCCAAAAACTTTCATGAATAAGGGTATACGTATGGACTAGATTCGTTTTCATTCCGTTTTTGATTCCGGTGTTAAAACCAAACAGGCCCTTAATGTGGACCATTAACATATAGAGAAACTAGTTGTGTGTCATCATGCTAAATGAATAGCACAAGTAAACGATTTTGGGGTGTTAATCCTAACTAGTGTATGATAACTATCAAGGTTGATTCCCATGTGAACTAGCAATGTAAAAGAAAGGTATGGATCCTCGATTCTGTTTTTGTGTTGGCTTGCTTTTTTGAATGAGAATTTGATTGTTAATTCATACGTGTAGGGACTCCTTAACAAAATATTAAGTTCTTGCTTTTCCCCAAGCAAGAACAAAAACTAAGCATCCAGAATAGCAAACAAAATTTTCTTTGGTGCACGCTTCAATAAACGATCATTGTCAACATGAAAATGACATGGCAAGGCTAAAAAAGATGTTGGAACTAAAACGAGTGATTAAGGCATGAAAAAAGATGGTTGTAGTCTCACTAGACCTGTACAAAAGCGGGCTCGGGATGAGTCGTAACTAAAAACTCAACTCGGAAGGTACGGGTGGGCTTGTCCTGGCCTTAAATGCTGCTCATGTCCACCCGCATAAAAAGTGGGCGGGCTATTGGGCGGTCTGGATGACCCATATGTACTTCATTGTGTGTTTTTTCCTGGGATATATCATTAAAAACAAGCAATATAATGTATTTAACACAAATTTTAAATCCAATTATACCCGCATAGTGCACTACCAACGAGTTCAACAACAATCAACACACAAAAATGAATAAATCCAAATACGTGAAAAACAACAAATACCATTGCAGTCAAGTTATCACTCCAAACTTGTATTACAAATGTGTATAACTAGTCAAAATACTCAAAACAAACTAAATTGTATATATATATATATATATAGAGTACGATTCCCATGAGAACAGGCTTATCGTGTAATCATGAGAACAATCTTAGACAGTCGGATGGTGAGTATCAAGGATCGAGATTAAAGTAGATATCATAATTAATAATAACTACGAATAATTCATTCAACCAACAATAATTACGAATAATTCATTCAACCAACAATAACTACGAATAATACATTAAACGATATGACACCTTCGTAACAAAACCAATAATAACTACGAATAATATATTAAACAATAAGGTATGTTCTCATGATTACACGATAAGCATGTTCTCATATGATCTATGCTATATATATATATATATATATATATATATATATATATATATATATAGCTTTTGTTCAGGTACGGTTCAATTAATGCGGTACGGTCATACGGCCGCCCGTACGGCCGACACGTGTCCCGGAAATTTTTTTTTTTACTTTTCTGAAACGATTTTTTTTTCCATAATCGAATTAAAATTTGTTTGAACTATCATGTTATAATTTATGCACTATTCTCCTATAAACTTTGAACTATTCTCATATAATCCATGAACTATTACTTTTTAATATATTTTATCAAATTATTCATAAATTAATCGTTTATATGTTATGAACTATTCAATTGTAATTCATGAACTATCATTTTATAAGTTATGCACTATCCTTCATAAATTTTGCACTTTGAACTATTCTATTATAATTCATGACCTATCCCATAATAAGTTTTGAACTATTACTTTCACTCCTTTATAAATTTTGCACTTTGAACTATTCTATTATAATTCATGAACTATTCTATTATAACTCATGAACTATCCCATAATAAGTTTTGAACTATTACTTTCACTCCTTTATAAATTTTACACTATGAATTATTCTATTATAATTCATGAACTATCCTTTTAGAAGTTATGAACTATTCTTTAATATGCTTTGAACTATTACTTTCATTTCTTTATAAATTTTACACTATGAACTATTCTATTATAATTCATGAACTATCCTTTTATAAGTTATAAACTATTCCATAATAAGTTTTGAACTATTACTTTTACTCGTTTAAAAAAAAAAAAAAACTCGTTCAGAAAAAAAAAAATTCCGGGACACGTGTCGGCCGTACGGTCGGCCGCACGGCCGTACCGGAATAATGGGCCTTACTTGAATAACACCCTATATATATATATATATAAAAGTTATATGTACAAAAGTATATACAGGTCGAGTTGGGTTGGCATGTGGGCCAAAATATTTACCCATACTCATCCCGTCAAAATACGGGCTGGATCGGGCCCGAATGGGCCAAACTAATTGCCAATGTTTTTTCCCAGGCGGGCAAGATGGACTGGCCGGCCCGGATTTGTACACGTCTAAGCCTCACACAAGAAACCTATAGTCAGGTTTTCTAGGTTAACACTTGACGCCAACTATTCATGTATCATTTTAGATGGTAAATTCATGCATTCCATGTTTCATTTGATATGTTTTGCATTCATTTAGTGTAGAAAATATTTATATTTCATATTATGGTGTCTATTTTAATTTATCATGTTTCACGTGTTTGAGACCATTTATGGTGTACTTTCGTCAAAATAACAAAAGACACGCCAAAACACGAGTGTTCGATCTTCCTTGAGGTAGGTAGATTCATTAGAGCATCATAAATGATCGAAGAATATAGTGAAAAACCATAGGAGTGGATCCAAGATGGATGTGCAAAAGAAGAATTCAACAAACATTCTACAAAATTGGTCCCACGGCTAGGAGACGGCTAGTCCACGACTTAGAAGCCCATCTTGATGTTGTGGGTATGTTGTCCCTACCCCGTCCCCACCACCCTGTCACATGCTCATTTTAGCCCGAAGATGCCTAGTCATCACGGATTGTCACGACATTAGAGATGGTATGTCGTCTTCGTGCCGTTTTGATGTGGTGGGATCCGTGTAAGCAATTTTCGGAAATAGTTTTTTATTTTCATTCCTGTGTGCCTTTTTCAAATGATTTATGGGTCATATTTGTGTACTATAAGTAGTTAGTTTTCAGATGTTAGAAGGGCTAGACCTTCAAGATTAAAAATGATGATGTCCAATTGTTCCTTCATATAGATGTTAAATTCATACATTTTCATACCACATATGCTCTTTTATACTTCAATTTACTATAGAAAGTTTTCCTTTCCATGTTTCAGTGTCTACCTTAGTTTGTTTCGTGTTTTATGAGTTCGAGGCCATTTTCGGTGCATTTTGAGTGAAGTATGAATGTTCTATCCTCCGTGAATTCAAGAGTTACATAGAAGCATTGCAAGTGACTGAGGGTTGAAGAATCAAGTAACATACAACCCTCTAGAAGTCATGTTGAAGTTTTGGAGTCAAGATTCGAGCTTGTTATAAAGACAGGAACCACACTATCAACGAGATGTCATGATACGAGCACTCTAGCCATGTCATGATTGTGTCATTCACACTTTTCCTACTCGTGCTAACTCTGCTCCAATATTGGTCTGCACCCTCATCCACACGGACTCGACACGGGGACTTTGGCCGTGTCGCTGCTAATGTCACCTTCGCAGATTTGGTGAGTTTATACATTTTGATCCCATCTTTGTTTGGGATAAAATTCTATCCTTTTAGAATGATATTTCCGACCCTATATATACACATATTACCCCTAGCGTTTTAGTATCTAACAATCTCTTATCATCACATTATTTTTATAGTTAGTAGCTGTAAGATACTAGGTTTTTGCCTTTACCATCCCTGCGGTGAAGAGGGCCGCCCCTGCGGATCGTGCGACAGTTCGTGCCGATCTGTTTTCATCGTTTTATCTTTCTTCCATAGATAGAATACCCGATATTCTATCTTATGGGCCAGTTTCCTTGTTTTCTTTCTAACCTAGACGCCCTTTCCGTCTAGCATTTCAACCCTCCCTATATATTATATTCCTTCTCTCCTTTTTTTCCGTTCCTTGTTATCGTCTTCAAACCCTAGAGAGATGTAGCCGTCCTTGCTTCCTGCAATCCCGCTGAACGTGTAAGTATATCTTTTCTGGTTCTTCCTCATGTTCCTTTAGCGCTGTATGCCTTCCCTTTTGTTTTGGTTTCTTCCTTTCGTTCTTTTCTTCCCTCTTCTCCAAGGATCAAGCATGAGCCTTGATTCTTGTGGAGTGTTCCGTTGTTGACCCTTCGTTGTTCTCAGGCTCTCTGTAGTGGAGTCTCGACGTGTTGGAACCAAATGTTCGAGCTTTGGTTGCCCCTGCTGTGAGATCTGTCGAAGAGAAGCCCGACATTAGCTTCTGACGAAGATCCACCCCTACGCCTGCACAGCGCCGCCCCTGCGCCTCTGCCATAGCCGCTCTGTGCAGGCGCAGGGGCGCTGGGGCGTCTCTGTGCAGGGGCGGCTGTGGCAGAGGCGCTGGGGCGGCTCTGTGCAGGCGCAGGGGCGGATCTTCGTCAGAAGCTACTGTCGGGCTTCTCTTCGACAGATCGCACAGCAGGGGCAACCAAAGGTCGAACCTTTGGTTCCAAAACGTCGAGACTCCACTCTAGAGAGCCTGAGAACAATGAAGGGTCAACAACGGAACACTCCACAAGAATCAAGGCTCATGCTTGATCCTTGGAGAAGAATGGAAGAAAAGAACGAAAGGAAGAAACCAAAACAGAAGGGAAAGCATGCAGCGCTAAAGGAACGTGAGGAAGAACCAAAAAAGATGCACTTACACGTTCAGCGGGATTGCAGGAAGCAAGGACGGTTGCAACTCTCTAGGGTTTGAAGACGATAGCAAGGAACGGAAAAAAAGGAGAGAAGGAAGAGAATATATAGGGAGGGTTGAAACGCTAGACGGAAAGGGTGTCTAGGCTTAGAAAGAAAACAAGGAAACCGGCCCATAAGATAGAATATCGGGTATTCTATCTATGGAAGAAAGATAAAACGACGAAAACAGATTGGCACGATCTGTCGCACGATCCGCAGGTGTGGGTCTCACAGCCGCAGGGGCGGCTGGCCGCGGGGGCTGCCCTCTTCACCGCAGGGGCGGTGAAGGCAAAAACCTAGGATCTTACATCAGATCGCCCTAAAAAGAAGTTTCGTCCCGAAACTTGCAAAAGCCAAACGATCACAACAACACACAGAAACAGAACTGAGCTCATATATTCTCACTCGGGGCACGTAACACAAAACGTCACACAAAAGCGTTCACAACGCAACAAGGAAAAACCAAACAACATACTAAGCTAACGGTGCAACAAGCTCGGCGTAAAACTCCGGATAGTTCCTCTGGACACTATCCTTTGTCTCCCAAGTCGCCTCATCGGCTCCTCGCCTTGACCACTGTATCTTCATCATCGGTATGTCCTTCGAACGCAAGCGTCTCGTACTACGCTCTAAGAGACGGAAGCGGAGGCGAGTTTTGGGAGACTCTCGTGTGACAAAAAAAAGTTGAATTAGTAATGGATAACCTTAATGAAAGATAATAACCGGTTGATTTGTAAGCATGCTATGTGTTTTCTTTACCTTATGTGTATTTGTGCCTTTGCACTCTTGCTTATACCTAGAATGTTAGCTAACGGTTTATACCGTCGTTGTAGATGTTCCACAGGTTCAGGATGCTGCTGAGTGATCCGGATGGTGTGGTCAGCCGGGGTTCCCGTACATTATAGGACGGGATCGGGTTTTATTTTTCTTTTGTTGCTTCCCTTTTGTTTTGAACCCGGTTGTGGAGCTTTTGTGTTTTCTTTTGGTTTGAACCTATGGCTTTTATATTAAGTTTTGGTTTCATTCGTCTGTGCCTTGTTGTAAGATCCGTTTGTTGTTGCTACTCTGAGGGTCGGGACCCATTGTGCGGTCCTAGCCCGTAGCGCTTCAAGTTCCCAGAACTTGGGGTGTTACAGTAGCTATTGTTTAAAGGTTCACCTCGTTGTGCTGGAACTAAACAATTTGTGAGTTTTAATGCAGTACGTTTTCTACTTCAATAAATTATGTTTTCCTTTCATTATGTCTGACTAAATTCTTTAATAATCTAATGATTAGTTTATCTGTATAATGACTTGATTTATAATTGTGTATATGAATTGTTGAATTGAGATCATATGAATTTGTTTGATTAATAAGAAAGGTTGGTTCTCCACCAAATCAGCTCTTAACTTGATCAAAAAACGCAAGGTTGGTGCTTCTCTTGATAAATCCTGGATTTTAGGCATTAACCTAATGTCTAAAATTAAAATTTTTTTTATGGAAACTATCATTTGATAGAATCCCCACTAAAGAGAACCTTGACAAGTAATAAGTCCTTATAGTCATGCCATGTGAATTTTATAAACATCACACTGAAAGTGCAATACACCTTTTTATGAAGTGTCATTTCACCCCTCCAATCTATAGTGAATGATAAAGCTAGATTATTTCTTCGGAATTGGGATATAATGCATCGGAAAATTATAAACATTATTACGAAACTCAAAGAATCACTTACATCAAATGAACTCAAACAAGTGGTGACCACTTGGTGGCAAGTCTGGTATACCCGTAACCATCTTATCGTCAATAAACATAAATTACCTAATGATTAAACAAAGTGTTCATGGGCAAAAGAAGAATGGGACATAGTCAATTGTTGATTACCTAACAATAATCCAAGCTCTACAAACCAAAGAAAAAAAACTACAAGAAATAAATGGGAAAGACATGAAGGTGAATCAATCAAACTTAATTTTGACGGATCCAGAAACTCGTCCGACCAATTTGCTTATGGTTTTATCATTAGGAATTATCTTGCTCGTCCTCTTGCTATCGATTTGGGTCATTGTAATGTCTTTGCTCTCCGGGAGGGTCTTCAAAAGACCACTAGTCTTGAGTTCTCAGCCAATGCAATAGAGGGTGACAACTTGATGCTCATTAACTCCTTGATCCGTATTTGGCTCATGCTTCAACCTGTGTAGCATTGATCATATTTTTCGGAAAATCAACATTGTAACTGATCTGCTATGTCACTTGGCCACACTCCAAACGTCTCTTTGTATCATCTTCCTCGAGATGTTGAAGACCTTATTCACGGTGACATTTATTTATAACCGTGTTTTTTTTTCTTTTTCTTACCTTTTCTCAAAAAAAATTTTCTTTACCTTTTCTCAAAAATAAATAAATAATCTATTTTAGTGTAGTGCTTTATTTATAACCGTGTTTGATCTTGAGAGATCCGAATTCCTAAACGTGAGCCGGTTGTCCGTTTGCACTGCAGTGTTGCATCCTTACTGAATTTGTCTAGTATTCACTTCCCTTCAGAAAATAAAAATCAGTATTGTCACTATAGCGTCGCATGTGCTGCGCAAGAGACTGTCAATTATCTGTGTTTTTATAAGCTGGAAAAGGTGCGTTCGAACGAACCCCAAATTTCTTCCTCAACATAATTGAGAGATTGTATACTCGAATCCATAAGACCGGACCCAGAGAAGCAGGGTTTGCAAAATCAATTCTAGACACTGCCCAGAGAGGGGAAATTCGAACGCCTTGAAATAGACGTGCAATTGTGCATAGTTTCCAAATCTCATTTGCGGTTTTTGGGGATACCCAGTTTTGTTAAGAAGATTACTGTTTGAATTCGGTCGATCTGGATTGATTTTCCGAATCAGGTAAGTTCACTTTCAATCTTGTCTTGCTCAATATTTCTCTCTTTTCTGCTGGGTTTTTGTAAATTAGTTGGCTGTAAGGTGTGATAAAAGTCTGCTCCTCTTTGATTTGTGCTAGAAAATAAAACCAAGCTAATTATAAAAGCATTATTTAGGGAAGTTGTGTTTGTGGGTGGTTAATTATGATTTGGATTCAACCAATTTCTGATACGCCTGTGTTTTTATGCTTCCTGCTCATGTTGGCAATAGAATAAGGACTCTCTGGATCCAGAAATTGTATTCTTTGTTGGATTAAAAGCACATGAAGTGTTGATTATGCTATTTTCTGCTCAAAGATCGCCCAGATTCTGCGGGAAATGAACCTGTCCCCGTCAATTTCATTAAAGACTGAGCCTAGTTCAAAGGTTGATTCAAACTCTTGGCACCAATGGGTTGTTGCCTTTTGCATTATTCGGTTTGATCTTGAGCAGGGTCAGGTGATAGAAGAGTGTTACCCTCCTGATTGTCTATCGCAGAATGAGGAAATGGGAATTGCTTATAGTTCGTTCCCAGATTCTGTATCACAGCAGCATAACAGGTCCAGTATCCATGACTGTATATTCTTTTTCCGATTCCATAGACATGGTAATGCCGTATCAGGAAAAGAGTCATCTTCTAAGATTGTTAAAGTAGATGATGATGATGACAAAGTGCAGAAGAAGGCAAAGACACAGTCAAGATACCTGTATGGTTATGTTTTCAATAGGCAAAGGCATGATGAAAGGCTTAAGCGAGGTGGTGAACAGAAGTCCGTTGTAATTCTGTCTCATAGTCCATACTCGAGTGTCTTTAGGCCACTGCTCCAAATTATGGGTCCTCTGTACTTTGATATCGGGAAAAAGGCTCTTGAGCATATAGCTACTTACGTCTCTTTGTGGCCTGCACCCGCACCTGGTAAGCTAATGGAACTTCCTATTGGCAATGCTTCCCTTAAGGTGTACCTACCACCTGCTCATAGCTTGCCCCTGGATGAGCTGATGTTCAATGAGGAGTCTTTGTCGTCTGCTGCACCATTTCTTCCTACAAACCAATCAATACCACAGGGTCTGTTCCATGACTCTGACCTTTTCGGTATATATAGGGGGCTCCTTTTGCAGCTTTGGGTTCTTTGGGAATTAATACTTGTTGGGGAACCTATTCTTATCATTGCACCAACACCTCCACAATGTTGTGAGGCAGTGGCTAGTCTTGTCAGTTTGATTGCACCTTTATTCTGCAGCATTGACTTTAGGCCTTATTTTACCATCCATGACCAAGAATTTGCAGTATTAAACTCGCTTCAAGAGGGTGACATGATCCCTCCCATGGTTCTGGGTGTGACTAACCTTTTCTTCCTGAAAGCTCTTCGTAACATTCCTCACATTGTTTCAGTTGGAAATCCTGCTCCGAATTCGTCCCGTGCGGCCCTTGCATCTAAATCTGTTGGTAGAATTAGTGGTCGGCCTCAAGGGCTCGGTTTTCAACAGCTATCTTTGAAGAAGTTTTCTCCATCAAATCTGTTAAATGCTGTAAAGATGAGAAGAGAAGGCCCTCTTTGTCTGATGACGGAACATAAGGAAGCTATTTGGACAACTCATTCTGCAACAACCAAGCCAGATACTTCCATCTTAAACAGGCTTATAGATGCCGGGATCTCTCCACGGATTGAAGAATCCATGTCTGTGGTGAACAATGAGATACTGCGTAGACATTTTTTGGAGCTTACAACCAACTTTTTGGCTCCTTTTGGCCCATACTTTAAGCCCACAACCCCTTTAGATGGCAGTTCCCCATTTGTCGATCCTCCACCCCTTCCAGAATTTGACATAGATGAATTCCTTGCCACTTTAGCCACTAGAGGTCCAGGAAAGTTTCTCTTAAAGAGAATGAAATCAAATTGGTTAGACTTGTACAGGTATCAAAACTAAACTTTTGTGTTTTTTTTTTACTTCTTATTCACAGCATTTGATTTTATTGTGGGTTACATTCCAAAATGTGTGTATAATGGGCTTCTCCTAAAGTCAAGAGAGTTTAATAAATAAATCAAAATAATTCCTGATAAGGCAGAAAAGTGTGTATATTATACCAATTACATGTTATTATATCTCTGAACTCTTCGTTTGCAAATCAGGCGATTTCTCCAAGGACCGAATTTTATGCCTTGGTTTCGAAGAAGACGCGCAGTTGCTGAACATGAACAGCAGAGGCTTTGGAGGCAAGCAAGAATGAAGACTGACATACAACCATTCATTTCAAAAATGTCTGAACTAGAAATGGTCGATTCCTTTCATGCTGTTGAAAAACACCTTGGAGAGATACAGGTTATTATGCATCCCTTTAATTTTTTTATATTTGAGATAGATCATTACCAATGGTACTGCTTTTGTTCTGGGTTCAGTAGGGTTTGAAGTTGGTTTATTTTTACTGACTTACTGCTGAGGAAAGGGAACAAGGGATTTTTATCTGACAGGTGGATAGGTGCTCAGGAAAGTTTTATTTCCAAGACATGTTTGTGTGGTGAATTTTCACAATGATAGCAATATTAATCAATTAACTATTCACCATAAAGGTTGCATCATTTTCATTTTACTTTTTTCTGGAGGGATATCATTGTGTATTGCTTTTGGGTGATTTTTGAGTTTGGCCTTATGGCCCTTATATTATAACATCAACCTACACTTAGAATGATTTACGTGGGATTTGGACTAAAACATTTGTTGAATGTTTCATCCCCCATTTTTCTGCATTTGGATTGAGAGGAATATGCAAGCTGTTTTCATTTAATATCTATGATTAAAAGTTATAGGATTCTGATTCTATCTACTAGGCCAGATAATATGGATAAACCCTTGTTGACTTGTGTTAGGCGTAATAATTAAAATTGATAATATTTAATTATTAATAATAATTTATCTAATCTTATTAAGATATATAGTCCTACTAGGAGTACTTAACATAGAAGGAATAGTTTATTTTGTCATATTGAAAGTTTAGTCCTACTAGGACTAGATAACTCGAAAGATTGTCTGATGATAGCTTTTGTTTTAGGAATTATTTCATTCAATAAATTTCATATCTTTGATAGTTGAATCTCTAATCAAATGATCAAAACGTGATATTGAGGCTTGATGAATCAAGTCTCACCATCTGATATCAGAGTGATGTTCAAAAAGTATTAAATTTTTTTGTCCGTTTACATTGGTGATCACTGTGAAAGATCTTGAGCAAGTCACCACCTGCCATGGAGTTTACATTGGTGATCACTGTGAAAGATCTTGAGCAAGTCACCACCTGCCATGGAGACTTCATGACCGCAAACACAACCACTCTCCAGCAGTATTCTACCACCTTGGCCGAATCCAGGACACCATGCAGCAAATCCTTTCTAAACCTGCCTCCATTGAGAAATAGACCCCTGTAAACTCGGATCCTTGCCAGCTAATTAATTGCCCCAACAGCAGCAGCCGCAATTCCACTGAGAAACAGACACCTCCCCTAAACTTGTTTCCTCACTGGCGAATCAATTGCCCCGACCGCAGTAGAACAAATCCAAGGCCGAGTACTTCGTCTAGATTTTTCCAGATTTGATGGGACAGAACCCGAAGGTTAGCTCTTTCAAGTTGAGCAATCTTTTGCCCATAACACTAGAGCTAGGTTTATCATACTGTCAAATTGAAAGAGGACTTCTTTAATTGCCATGTTATCAGTAATCAGGGCCAGGACATCGTTTTTCCGTTCCTCAATTACTATTGATGGATGCTTACTCTACCAACGAAGATAATGGGTGTCAGATGGAGGAATCGAGCAACCCAAATCTGCATGTGTTGGTCTCCATGCATGCTCTCACAGGGGCTATTGGATCAATCATAATGTTGTTACTGCCCAAATCAAGAATATTGCCCTTTCCGTCCTTTTGAATTCCGGCTCTACTCATAACTTCATACGTCCAGTGTTCTAAAAGCGCGCCTTGCCAGACCCGAGGGGCCATGCGCCTAGATACTCACAGGTGCAGCCCTTCGATCAGGTACACCCTAGGCGCTCAAGGCGCCCAAGGCACAGCTAGGCGTGGCTCTCGGCGCTTGATGTTTGTTTTTGTTAAAAGATCAGTAAAAGATTAATTTTTTTCGAAAATAGTATGTTCTTATTGCCAAAAATATATTACATTAACTTAAGGAAATAAATATATTTAGAATTAACTAAAATAACTATTATATTAACCATTGTTCTAAAAGGCGTGCCTTGCAAGGCGCTAGGGGTCATGTGCCTAGATTACTCATAGGCACAGCAGCCCCTTCGATCAGGTGTGCATCTGGGTACCTGATGTTTATTTATTTTGTAAATCAATAAAAGATTAACTTTTTACAGAAGTTGTTTGTTCTTATAGACAAAAATATATTATATTGAGTTAAGGAAATAAATATATTTAGATTAACTCGAATAATTACTATATTAATGCCATAACTTATTACTGAAACCTGCATGATATCTTCTAATCCTATTCAAACTATACTTCTCCTATTCTCTAAATAGTTCCACCCACTGGCCCCTACACGTACATCCCTTGATCCTCTTCCCCTCCCATATAAATTTAAGATGTATGTCCTCTGCTGCTGCATTTCCAGTAGAAGAAGATAAGTACATAGTGACTAACTAACTCACTAACCAATTGCATTAGCATTATAAACTATCTTTTTATACTTCCTAGTTCCTATTTCTTGCTTGTTTGTTGTTGTTTTTGAACTTCCAAGTTATTTGTTTGATTTAATAAGAATTTCAGTGTTCTTTTAAATCTTCAATCAGGTGCGACTAGGCTCCGGGAGCCCCTGTGCCTAGTGCCTTTCAGAACACTAATATTAACTTAAGGAAATAAATAATGCCATTACTTATTACAGAAATATGAATTATATCTTCCGACTCTTCTAATCCTATTCAAACTATACTTCTCCTATTCTTTGAATAGTTCCACCCCTCGGCCCCTACACGTACATCCCTTGATCCCTTTCCCTCCCATATAAATTGAATTCCTCTGCTGCTGATGTATAATATCCTGCCACATTTCCGGTAGAAGAAGATAAGAATATAGTGAGTAACTAACTCACTAACCGATTGCATTAGCATTATGAACTATCTTTTTATAATTTGATCCGACTACACGATCCTCCTCATTCCATTGTCAGCTGCATATATCTTATATATGTCCGAAATTTTTTGGAATCCTTTCTTCCTGCAACAAACACAATTTCTGCACTTTCACATATCAATCCCGGTCTGATGGCTAGATTGAGGTCACTAGTAGAACCTTGGAGTGCTTTTTATGCTGCTTTGCATTAAGGTCACAAAAGAACCCTAGAGCATTATTTACGCTGCTTTGTAAGCGAAATGATCGCCGTGGGTACATTGGTTTCCTTGGTGGAATGCTGGTATACCACGCAATTAAAATGTCATCAATTGAAACAGTGTACAGTTGACCACCACCTTCGATCTCTGCATATCTTGCAAGATCAATGGCAGTGCATGCGGTCAATCTTTCCTTGCGTAGTAGGGATCAGACCTTAGCTTGTAAAAACGGACATGGCTAACGCTCAAGCACACATGAAGCGACTAGCCGACACCAAATGAACTAAGCATTCATTTGAAGTTGATAATTGTGTTTATTTCCGACTAAAACCCTATCGGCAGCTCACAGTAGCAAATCAGGCTTAGACTAAGCTATCTCCCTAGTTTCATGCGCCATTTCACGTGCTGCAGAGGATCAGTACAGTGGCGTATAAGCTAAAACTGCCACCTAAATACAGAATACATCCAAAATCTTAAATACAAGAACTCTAGAGAATGCTTTGTTTCAGGAATGGTTGATTCAATGGGAAGGATACACTGAGGATGAAGCTACTTAGGAGAGTGTTCGGGGTATACCGGCACATTATCCATTTGTTAAGGCTTGTGGGCAAGTCTTGTCTCGTGGCCGGGAGGATAATAGAATTCTGACTCCTATTTACTAGGCCAACTAATGTGGATAAGCCCTCGCTGGCTTATATTAAGCCTAATAAGTAGAATTGGTAATGTTTAATTGTTAATAATTGTGCTGTCTACTTAACAGTTTTTGGTTGATGTTTTTTGAGAGATTTACAATTAGTCATCCGTAAATTAGATGGATACCTGTAGTTAAATCCCCCGTTTGGTATTCCTAGGAACTTTGGTTCTTTTTTTTTCCGAATCACTTTCTCTCATCAATATAATAGCGATTGTAAGCACTATTGATCATTGTTCTCATGTGTTCTTTGAAAAAGAGCATTGTAATCACAACATGCTATTTTCCAACCTCTCTGTATGCTACATTTCTTTGTTCTGCACATGGTTGTTTGTTATCAATTGAATTTAGGCTAAATTGGATGAAAAATACCTTTTATTATATAGTTAGACAATATAGGCTTCTAGATTTTAGGTATGTGTTCTTGGTAATAATTTTTGGATATTAAAACTCAAGTCATTGAATTTTAGGCATTAGATTTTGGGTATATATTTTGGATTTTTGGATATTGAATTTCAAGCATGATAATTCGGGTACTACGTTGCGGGCTGGAATTCACATATTAAAATTGGGGAGGTCTTGGGCATTATAATTAAGATATAGTTATAATTGTTTTTTTTTTACATACGAGATTCAATTTGTTCAATTGGCATTAATAAGGCGGGAAGGAGGACCTTTCAATCAGGGCTCAAAATAATGTGTAGTTTGAAAGTAAAATGATTTCTGTAAAATGAATAGAGCCCTTGCCCCTTGTATGTAGTACATGAGCTGCTGAATATGTTAAATTAATATTGTATGCTACAATTGCTACTGCTGGATAGACTTCCATATATCATCACGGTCTATGTTTTTCATGTGAATTTGAGCGTTAGAGATGTCCACTGGATGTAGTGATGAGTTAAAGCCAATTCTCATTGATCTCGTAAGTGGTAAGATGTAGGCGTGATTTTCGTTGCATGTGCGCAGTTTATTAATGTTATGAGAATTAGGAATATTAGAAGTGATGTTGTTTGTTGAGTCATCTCATGGGTATTGTTGAATTGGGGTGCAGGAATCTGAAGTGAACAACGGTGACGATTCTAAAGTTTGTGAGAAGCTGAGGAGAGATCTTGTGGCGGTGTTTAACGTGCTTCCGAAGGACATGCAGGAACTCCTGGTAATGAACCCTGAAAGGGAAGCTCTTTTACAAAGCCCAGGGGAGGATGAGGATGGTATCCAGGGCACCCCTCCATAAAAGTGGATTTAGATTATGTGTTCTCAACTGTAAGTTCTTTGTTCTAGCTTCAAGTGGGTGTTGCTGTCCTTTTTGGCTCAATCAAGCCGCATTCAAAGACTAGTATGACCCACTCAAGTCTGATTCATATGGTTAAACAGAGACCGTGTTGCAAGGTGCTTCGGGGGAAGGGGGCTCGTTTTTAAAGTAGGTAGGTTTTGAGGTTTCAAATGGCCGCCTAGTTTGCAAACTACTTGCAACATGGTTATTCATGTTGTATAAATTTGGGTTTCCGTATATACATTGGCTTGCTTTGAAGTTGAATGAATGATGCATTCTGAGTTTAATTTCTTAGGGTGTAGTATTTTTCTTCTTCTATATTTCTCCTTAGAATCATCGCCAAATGCAGCTTAATTTGTTAAGTAACTACTCACATGAACAAATTATTTTTCTAGCCCATGAACAGTTTTATTGAAGCAATTCAAGACGATTGAAAAGCCAGCTGAAGCATATACAGTAATCCACAAACAAAAAGTCAAAAGGGACTAGAGGTGTTAAACGGGACTAACAGGTCGGGTTCGGGTCGAGTCATAACAAGTCTGGGTTGAAATCGAATAGGGTTCAAAACAGGCTTGGTTTTAAAGCGGGTTATCTTGGGTCGGGTACCAACTGTTCGGGTTGAAACGGGTGATCAGGTATCTTCGATTCTTAAAGGTGGTGTCAAATGGGTTAATGGGTCGAGATCGGGTCGGGTAATAACATGCACGGGTTTGAATCGGAACAGGTTCAAAACATGCTTGTTTTTAATGCGGTTTGTCTCGGGTCGGGTCAGTTTAGGTCGGGTACCAATTGTTTGGGTTGGAATGTGTGTTCAAGTAGTCTCGGTTCTTTGTTCATAACGGATCAATTTAATTCGGTTCTCAAGTCATTTCGGATTGGGTTACTTCGGTGTTTAATCATTTTGGTAGAAATGTCAATTGGGACGGGTTAATGAGGTTGAAAGTCGGGTCAACTTACGTTCGGGTTGGAAGTCGGGTAATTTCGGACTGGTCTATTAGATATTAAGGGTGTGTTTGTTAAGAGATGGAGGTTATTTTGAAGATTAATCTAGATGGAATTTAAAAGGGGTTAAATTTTATATGGGATTTATTATGGATTATTTGATATAAAATAATTTACGTGAAGTTGTTTTGTTGAAGATCTTTTAATAGGTTTAATTGATATTGATTTATAAATTTACCCTTATTTTAACCTTAAATAGGGGACATGAGTGAAATCCTAATTGATATTTGAAAATTTTAATCTCCTTTAACCTTGGTAATATAAGGTTATTTTTTTGCCCTTTTTAATCCCAATTAATCTTTCTATAATTTTTTTCATAATCTCCACCTTCATCCAAACACTCACACAATTTTAATCTTCTAAATTTAATCTAAATGAACCTCCTTTAATCTCCAACCAAACACACCCTAAAGGTGGAAATTATTTAAACAAGTGATAATTATCTTTCATCGTTTTTATAAATATGTTTATAAGTTGTTATTTTGTTTAAAATACATTATTTATTTATTTAGATAAATTAATACTTTATGATAATACTACAAATACATTTTTATACTTTAACATCCTCATATTAAGACAATATGTTTGTAAGATATTTTTTAGGGAAGAGAATAAATGTTTAAATGAACAAATATTTATAATAATTTTTCATTATAAGTTGGTATCATTTATATAAATAAATGTTTATACTAATCTTTTCATATAAGTATATATATAAATGAAAAAATGTTTATAATAATCTTTTGTTATAAGTAGGTCACGTTTAAAAGAACAAATATTTATAATAACATTTTATTATATATTAATCTCGTTTAAATAAACAAATGTTCATAGTAATATTTTCATATAAGTTGGTCTTGTATATATTAACAAATGTTTATGATAAATTTTTATTATTATAAGTTGATCTCGTTTAAATAAACAAATGTTGGTAATAATCTTTTCATATAAGTTGGTCTTATTTAAACGAAAAAATGTTTATAATATTTTTTTTATTATAAGTCGGGTAATTTTGGGTCAAGATACTTCGGGCTATCGATTCATTTTGGGTTGGGTTACTTCATTCTATCGGGTCATTTCGGGTCAGGTTACTTTGGGTTGTCGGATCATTTTGGGTCGGGTTACTTTAGGCTATCGGATCATTTTGGTTCGGGTTAACGGGTCATTTTGGGTCGGGTTACTTCAAGTCATCGAGTCGTTATCGGGTTATTCTACTCGGGTTATTCTACTCGGGTTTTATCGGGTACATGTCATTTTCGGGTTCGCCCGTTTGAGTTATTTAATATATGGGGTTAAATCGATTTCAAGTGATCGGTTCCGGATATTTTCAATTTTTCAAAATTTTCGAGGCCGGGCAGGGTTCGTCGGGTCGGGTCAGTTTTTCCAGCTCTAAATGAGACTCATGTTGTCCCCCAGTCTTCCTACGTGGAGTAAAAGAGGTAAATAGGCTTTAATTGTATAAATGTAGATTAAGTAGGTAATTATGTTTCAATGTGAATTAACAAGACCCTTGTAGTTTTGAGAAAAAAGAAAAAATCTAAAATAATTTTAGATACTTTTAAAAATAAAAAGATATTGTCCCTTAATTTTTTAAAATAAAAAAGAAAAATAAGAGTGGTCCCCTACAATTATTTAAAATTAAAAAGATTTTCTTCCTTAATTTTTAAAATAAAAAAGAAAAATGAGAGTGGTCCCCCACAAATTCTGTACATAATTTCACACGCAAATCTATATACATATATTAAAGCAGAAGCGTTTACTTCAACGCGGTTCATCCTAACAAAAAATATGCCACATGTCATTTTATTAGAATTTTGGTTTTTTTTAAATAATATATATAGTTACCATGTTTTAATTATCCTATTATAGAACTTATATTTATCTACTTACCAAACATATATGTATATATTATATTAGTGTTAAAATATATATCTATATACTAATAATAAAGTAGAAGCCTTTAATGCGATATATTTTTTTTTTCGTTCTTTTGTCAATGCAATTTAAAACGCACTCTCATTTTAAAAAAATTAATTAAAAAATTATATAAACTAACTATCTATCTATCTATATATATATATATATATATATATATATATATATATATATATATATATATATATATATATATATATATATATATATATATGTATATATATATATATATTAAAAAAAACCTTAATTACATAAACCATGGTTCCATATATTTTTATGTTACGGGTCGTTTTAACGTTCAGTTTCATTTAAGACCTTTTTTTTTATCAACAACATGTAAACTATCATTTATTTAAACGTCCAGGCTATTTGGCGCAGCTTAAATTTACTAATCATGCCCATTTGTCCGTCACGGACAAATGGGCATGATTAGTAAATTTACTTCCATTTGTCCGTCACGGACAAATGGAAGTAAATTACTATGCCTAGCTTATGTTTGTGGATTAAAGTTATAAAATGTGGTTTGTTTGAAAGAAATTTGTAATCCTTTGAATAACAAAAATTTAATTTGATTGTCTTTTGTTAACAGAAAGTTTAAATGTTTTCAATAACGTCATTTTGATTTGATCGTATTTATGTTTGAAGTTCAACGTCATGTTTAAAAATGTAACATTGATCTTGAAACTTTGATTCCTTTGTAATTGTTATGTTTGTAAGTAAGTTTGGTTTCTTTATTGAAAGAAAGTGTTAATCTTTTGAATAAAATATCTTTGATTTGATCCTCTTTTGTAAAAGAAAGTTTAAATCCTTTCAATAACATAACCTTCATTGGATCGTAGATATGTATGATATGAAGTTACGTTTATTTCTTGAAACTTTATATGTTTGTTACGAAATCTATAAATTTTGAACAAAAGAAACGTTTATTGATAGGAAGTTACGTAATTTTGATTAACAGGAATTTATAATCCTCGCAATAACGTTAAGTTGATATTTTTATCTCATTATGTTCTTTACAACTCGTTATGTTCATTAAAAGATCTTACTAAATTAAAATTTAACGAAAATGTTACTACAAGTAATTAAACTCATTAATTTAATGAAGTTGTACACATTATTGGTTGATCTAAAAGATACAAATATATGTTGTAAATACCAATCTTTGAAGGAGTGATTTGTCCGTCACGGACAGAGTGGAATTGTCCGTCACGGACAGAAGGAGTTTGTCCGTGTCACATGCCCTTTTAAGGACAACGACCTCATTTTCTTTCCTTTTCTTCCTCTTCCTTTCTTCGCCGCGACGAACACCTACGACGATCCTTCGCTCGATCTTCGGCTGCGATCTCTCTCGACATTTCTCGTAATCTCTACTGCAATATAAGGTAAAAACTTAACTTTCTCGTTTTAGTTTCGTTTAAATTTGTTTGTTTTAATTAGGTTTAGGTTTAGAGTTTAATTTGTTCAATTTAGGTTGTTTTAGAGAGGTTTAGGGGCTTATATGTTACTAAAATCGATGAATATGGGTTAGGGTTGAAGTTGATTAGTTGATTTAGAGAGGTTGAATGAGCAGATCGCGAACGCCAACAATGGCGTTCGCGATCGGCTGAAGGAAGAAGACGCTTATCCGTTGACGGACAAGCGTCTTCAGTCCGTGACGGACAGATTGCTCTTGTCCGTCGACAGACAGAGTAAGTTGTCCGCTACGGACAACTTACTCTGTCCTTGGACGAACAAGTTGTCCGCTACGGACAACTTACCTCTTCTTTTTAATTTTTTCTCCCTTTTTTAATTTCTTTTCCTTTCTATTAACAATTGTTGTTTTTGTTTGCAGATGGAAAGGAACCTAAACAAGGACTCCAAGAGGTTCAGCGGATTGGGATACTTTTGGAAGGTATTCCACAGTGGCATGCGTTCTCTGAGGGGACAGCGGGATGTCCACTCTAGACACGAGGCACGAGAGCCAGTTCCTTATTCTGGAGGTGCTTCGTTTGAGGAGCAGTTCCCGACACAGGAGTCGGGAGTCACGCGGCGTAGTACATTTAGTATTGCGCGTGACATTGCTCCACTGAGCCCTCCTCACCAGGCTTTTAGCGGAGCCAGATATAGCTCATATACTGGAGGAGGTGCTTCGTTTGGTGCCGGATATTATTCTCAGATCGAGGACCTGTATGCTCCTTACCAGCAGAAGCAGCAGTTTGCTCCTTCTTCTTCCCGGCAGGAGTAGCAGGATGCTCCTTCTTCTTCCCAGCGGGAGCAGGAGTATGCTCCTTCTTCTTCACAACAGCAGCCTGCTGAGAGGAGACGCCGAGGGAGGAGGCCACCTTCGCCAGCTCCTGTGGAGGAGGTACTTGAGGAGGTACTTCCTCGTGCTCTGGGCGATCGTCCTAGACCAGTACCTCCTACTCGGTAGGCCTTTCAGCCCGATCTTCGAGGTCCTTGTGGAGGGGGACCTCGTATCCCAGATATACTTGAAGTTTCCAGGCTCACACCGCTCTCCACGTCTGACATGGCATGGTGAGTACGCAATAAATATGTTTAATAAATGCATCTTTAATGTTTTAATATTTTTAGTTATATATTAAATTTCTTTTTCTATGTAGGATCGTGATACGCTTCACTATCATACCAGAGTCAGCCAGCTGGACGCCTGACCACTGGATGAGAAGGCTTGGTCGGGTTTAGCGCACGCCAGTAGACTGACCCATCTGCAGGGTCTTATGTACAGGCATCTGAATGTGCGTCTACTGGACGCTTTTATCGAGAGATGGCAGCCCGAGGTGAACCAGCTGCACATGCCTTGGGGTGAGATGACCATTGCTCTCCATGATGTCCATCTCATCCTAGGCATACCCATATCCGGGACGGCGGTTACTCAGGTGATCGCCAGAGCTGATTCTGCCATCCGTGTGCATGAGTTTTTTGCATTTACTGATGAGCAGATGATTGCCGGAGATGTACGTCATCGAGGGTTGTCACATTCTTTTTTACTGGATCAATGTGACGAATATGCACATATTTATCCGACGACTGCAGCGTCTGGGTGGTTGCTGTATCTGTTGGGATCGACGCTGTTCACCGACAAATCGCAGCACAAGATTTCTCCTGATTTACTGATATTGGTGGAGGATCTTGATCAGGTGATTACTACATCCTGGGGTACGGCGACACTCGCCTATCTGTATAGGCGTATGGGTGAGGCCACTAGGGTCGACTGTCGCCAGATGTGCGGTTGTTTCACGGTGCTGCAGGTAAAATATATCCTCTATACTCATATTATTATTCTCGTAACTTAATTTGTATTGTTTGTCTAATTTTTATTTCTTTTTTGTTAAAAGCATGGATATACTTATATTTTCCATGCTTTGCACCGGAGATTGTGGAGGGGTGGGAGCATGGGATGCTTTGGGCGGCGAGATTCGACATCAGGCCTGTTAGGAGGGACACCCGTGACTACAGACGGATGCTTGATGAGATGACTGTTGATCAGGCAAGTCCACTAAGTTTGCATACTTGTAATCTTGTTGTCAACTAACGTGTTTATTTTCTAACAATGTTGTTTGTTTGTTAAACAGGTGAACTGGCAGCCATACGGCCAGTTGGACTTCACTGATAGAGAGTTACAGCGTTCGTTGTTCCACGGGCTGTTGACTTTTATGGATGTATCAAGCCCTACGATCCATACAGGAACATGAGGGCTTTTGGATACATTCAGACGATTCTGCCTCCGTTGATATAGGCTGATTATGCTATTAGGGTCGAGGATCCCATGAGCTACAGAGTTGGCTATCCTCGAGGTAGCTGGGCGTGGGATAGATGGGAGCACTATCACGTCACGGTTGAGGAGATGGCTGCACGTTACGGCCCTGGATGTACCGCCACCGACGATTATATGGCGTGGTATACAGACCGATCGCACCGGTTTATACGCCCAGGTGCTCAACAGATACATCCTTCTCCACCTCCACCTTCGACATTTGACGGCCAGTTGGACCCTTACGATTACGCTAAACGATTTAGGGAGTATATTGGTGATCCTTCTATCCCTCCTTCCCTGCATCACGACTTACGCAGTTATGTAGATTATTTTCCTGATCTCCGAGATTATTCTTACGATCATGGACAAGGTAGCGGTACTCGTCATGACGATGACGAGTAGGCTTGTGTATGCACTTTTTTTGGGTTTGTATTGTGTGTTTAAACTTTTGAATCTTATGTCTACATTTTTGTGTATGTTTAAACTTGTTTCGTTGTATGTTTAAACTTCGTACTTAACTTTTTGCGTTATATTTAACTAAATATAAACGATAACTATATAAACAAGATCAACTAAACTAAACAAGATCAACTAACTGTGCCATAATCTATCCGTGTTATTCGTGAATGTTGTAAATCTAACTCCTTCTAGCGAGCGAGACGATGAACTAATCTGACTTCAATACCATCAACAGTGTTGTTACGAAAGTGCGTCCAAGTTTTAAGAATCTCTGGTAAAGGACAATCCTCTTCAAGTGTTAGCTAAAACAAATAGAAAAAAAAACATTAGTACATATATGTTGTGAAGAACAAAACCGAAAATGATAAATGAAAAGATCTTAAAGGACATACCCTGATGTAATGATACTGGTTGGGAACTATTGATATATAGATCTCTGGAAACTCTAAGTTCGAAGTAATTCCTTCTTCTCGACGATATAGTGGAACATATGTGTAGTCGCACCCACCGTGCGCTACAACAATACACTGCAATGCAGTGGCAGCTAAACACCCCATGTCCGTCACATTAAACCAATATTCTGGTGGTGCAAAACCGTCTCCATTCCATCCAAGTGCTTTAATCGTCTGATCGATGTTACGTTGATGACAAAAACCCTCATGCAACTCGCGATGAGAAAGGAGCTCTTGTAACATCAGTCGTCTAATCATCCGTCATCCTTCGTCTGTGTTTGTGTCATAGATTGCATGATGTAGTGCTTTGAAACCATAGTTTTCATCCCCTCTAACATTATTCCAACTGATTACATACTCTTTCATCCAAATGCGAACCGCCTGAGGCCACTCTACTAAAATATCAGGGTTATGCTTGGATATAGTTCTCTTCAAAGGTGTTTTGGGTGGTAAATCGGTATTAGCAGATGGACTTCATACTGGTATAGGAGATGGACTTGATACTGGTATAGGGTTCTTTGGGGGTCGACCTCTTTGTTTTTTGGGTGGGGTACCTGCTAACTCCCAATCGGATGGCAATCTTTTGTTTGGACTATACTTCGGTCTTCCTTTAGTCGCAACCCTAGCAGGTTCCCGCAAACTGGTCCTCTCCGGAAAAGCAGTTTCTATAGCTTTATTTACAACATCCAATTGTCGAGTAGGGCTCAGGTTTGGAAAATCTTTCTCGCAGAACTCCGTCATTAAATTTCTTGCAACTCGACGCATGTCTTGTCCTTTTTCTGAGTCCGGAACCACGTCATCGATATCTAACTTTTTCCAGAATTCATGCACATCTGTAAGAAGGATAGACATTTATTTCTTCATATAACCTCAAATAAAGTGCATACACGGCAGACCATGAGTCGTCGGAAATGAACATGTGCACGGACCATCGGGCTTGTTAGCACGAGCTTTATTGTACTCATCGATAATAAGTAAAAAAGCTTTGCGGGAGATGTTGTGGTGCAACGACTGAAATTGTTTAACACAAGAAGTCCATGTTATCTTTTTTGACATGCTCTCGTTGAACGAACCGAGTATCTTATCCAACTGAATCCTCATCAAAGAGTGATAGAACCTGAAAATTGTATCCAACTTCACAGAACTTGTTTTCATGAATTGTTTCAGAACAGAGTGCGCAATTTCTGCCCTGTTGAGAAATAAAAGAGTTAACGTCAAATCGGGTAAATAAAATTTTAAATTGCTTTGAAATACGTACCTATTCGTCGTGTTACTTTTGAAGTTCAGATATTGATCCGTCCACGCGGAAACAATTCGTCTTTTGTAAGGATCTAGCCATTGCGTCCTCACATATTGCAGAAGATGTCCTCTCCTCTTCCACTTGTTTTCAAGTTCATTTAACCGTCTCTCGTAAGACTCTTCCGTTTTGGATGTAAATAAACCCGAGTAACTGTTGGCAAATATTCGAGCGAGTTCTTTATTCATGTGATTATTCCTAGCCCTTCCTTCAATGTTTTTGAATATGTGACGGCGACATAAAAGAAACTGGGTTTTTGGAAAAATACGATCAAGTGCGTTCATAAGAGCCTTCTCTCGATCCGTCACAATTGTAGTTGGTGTCCTCTCGACGCGCCTACAAAGCTTTGCAAGTTGTTCAATCGCCCAGACATAATTCTCTTCCTTCTCCGTGGATAGAAATGCACCGGCAACGTTAAAGTTCAGCCATGTCGATGTAAACCCAATAATTTCAAAAAATGGCATCTTGTATCTGTAAAAAAATAATATCAAAGCGTTAATTTTACATACATCAAAAAAGGACATCTAACGGAATAGTGAACAATTGTGAAAGCTTACATGTTGGTGTTGTATGTTGAGTCCATTACTAATACGTAAGGGAATGCTTTAAGGATGGTAACTGATTCCGGATGTGCGAAAAAAATGTCGGTAACTTCACCGTTTTTGTTTCCCCTATGCTCACAGAAATAACCCTCTTTACGACATTCGAAAAAGAATTGTTGAGCGATTGTCCTTTAATCCAAACCTTCTTTACGTAATTTTTGCCTCTGGTTGTAGATTTGTCTCATCCTGGTGTTGTTACCTTTATCAATGCTCAAAGCACTCGCAATTTGGGCAGGGGTGCAATTACTAGTCCACATGTTCTTTACTAACTTCTTCTCCTCCTCGTTCATCCTTCCCGCTAATGCATGACCCTTTAAATTTCTTCCAAGCTTGTGGTTGTGGACACCACACTGCACGTGAACTTTCCATAAACCTTGGTAAGTCTCAAAAACCCTAATCATGAATTCGCACCCGCTTTTCTTCGTTGATGAATTCTTTCTTTGAGCTGGCTGCACCTTTTTTGGGTTGTATGCTCCATATTTCTCGCACGACAGCCATGTCTTTCCCAAACTACCGAGGACGGACTTGTGTACCCAACAAACAGAAAAAACCATTTTATTTTCCTGTCCCACTTTTCGAACCCATCCTATTACCTCCTCTCGACTATTGAAGTTTATGTCGGTTATGAATATGCTAGAGTAATCATTATTCGTCGCTTCTGAGGCGGATGCATTTACGCCATCTGTTGATCCTTCATCAATGCTAAGATTATCAACGTCCGCATCTATCTCCTCCAAACCCTAAAAAAAATTTGGTTAATCTGTTCGATGGTTGTCCGTAACGGACAGACACCATCTGACCGTAACGGACAGACACCATCTGACCGTAACGGACAGACACCATCTGTCCGTAACGGACAGACACCATCTGTCCTTAACGGACAGAAATATACTTAACAATCAAATTCAATCCACTCGATCAATGGTTAAATATCTAAGTTCAAACACGATTAATGATTTCAACTTTAATGATCAAAATAAACAAAACTTACCTCAACATTATCTTCGTCTTCGTTCTCAAAACTCAAAGATCTTTCTTCATCATCAATATCATAATCTTCCTCGTATGACATTGTTAAGTTGTTTTTTTAATAAGAATAGACTTTATGAGTAGATGGCTGAATGAGGGTTGGAGGGGATTGACTACGGTTTTTATAGGATGAAAAATATTGATTTAGGGTTGTTAAATTATGGAAACAAAGATATTATTTATCCAAAAATAAGATTTATGGAAATAAAGATATTATTTATTTAACCGGAAATAAGATTTATGCTTGTTAAATTATGGAAATAAAGATATTATTTATCCAAAGATAAGATTTATGGTTTTTAATTTATGTAAATAAATATATTATTTATCTATCCGTAAATAAGATTTATGCTTGTTAAATTATGGAAATAAAGATATTATTTATCCAAAGATAATTTTTTTATTTAATTTAAAATAAAATAAAGATATTATTTATCCAAAAATAAAATAAAGATATTATAAAGCTTGTCCGTCACGGACAATTTCGATTAAATTACTAAAGAACGCACATTTGTCCGTGACGGACAAACGTGCGCTATTAGTAAAAAAAATATGCAGTAAATAACAGCGGCCAATTTAAAAATATCCTTTTTTGTTTTTATTTTCTTTTACTTTCCCTTATAATATTATATTCCAACTCACTTTAATTAGCAATTAGATTTGTTTTACAATTTATTAAAGTTAATCCCGCACACGGTGCAGTTATTTAACTAGTTATGTACAAAATTTGTGCTGTTTGTGAAAATTATCTACATAATTTGTGTTATGTGTGAAAATTATGTACAGAATTTATGGGGGACCACTCTCATTTTCCTTATTTAATTAGAAAACAACCATATTAATTAATGGAGACAATCTTTTTAATAAGAGTCGTCCCCACAATTATTATTCAGTTATCTTTTTAATTTATTTTATTGTTTTAATTTTTAATAGTTATTTATCATCCTAATAAAATGCCCTTAAATAAATTCTCTTATTTAAAATTTTTTTAATTTTATTTACTTTTATTTTTGGTTAGAAAATGAAGGGGTCTAAAATGTATCTGTGATAAAAAAAAAAAAAAAAAAACTTCCATACACCAATTTTTTCTTTCTTTTCTTTTTTACTTTCTTGTTCCGTATTTTGTATATTTCTTTTTTCATTGTATGACCCTCACGGTTTATCCGTCATTTTTTTTTAACATTTTTAACATTTAGATTCACTAGACAGTAAGTACGATGGTTGGAACCGTTTTGCTTAAATAAAATCAAACGGGACTCAGTTTGTGGTTCACAATCTCGTTTCCAAATCCCTATAGCGTAGACTTGTACAGCTGGCAACAATCCTTATCCACAGTCCACAGACACTCTTCCTCATCAAACTATCAAAGCAAAAGCAGTTAAGCAGATGACCTTCAAATCTCAATCCTGCAAGAGATCGAAGAATACTCCAAAATCCAGCTCATAATTAAAGAAAGTATCTCGCAATGCTGCAAGCCTCAAAGCTCCTTCAACCTCTACGAAGCTCCACCAAACCAAGGTTACAATCACCTCCCATTCCAAGGCGCATTTGTTGCAACCTCTCCCGTCGAGAACTCGCCATCTTCGCCAACTCTTCGTTGCTCCTCGCCGGCTCTGAGGCTATTCTTCCCGGCAACTCAACAGCCGAGGTGGAAGAAGCAATTGACGATTCAATTTCAACCCCAACCCTAGAAAAAACCAAAGCTGAAGAGAATGTCAACATTGAATCTGAAGAAGTTGCAGTTGAAGCTCCTGAAGAGTCTGTATCAAGGTGTATAGACAGGTCCAAGGCACCGAGCAAACGTGCATTCATGGACATATCAATTGACAGGGAGCCAGTAGGCAGGATCGTCGTAGGGATCTACGAGAATAGCGCCCCGTTTGGGGCTTCAAGGTTCACCGACCTTCTATCAGGGAAAGCCGGGATTTCCTACAAAAGGAAAGAGTTCATCAAGATCATGCCTAACTACGTGCAACACGGCGGGGTGAGATCCTACGGAGTTGACGCCGAGCTTGCTAAGAGAGATCTGAAGAACGACGCTCTCAAGCTGGAATGGGAGAGGGCCGTGAGCGAATGCCCTGCCCCAAGGAACCTGGAAGGGAGTGTTAGCATCATTGTTCGTGATCCTTCCAAGCCTCCACCAAAGACCAAACTTATTGCTCGCGAAGGGAAGTTGCAGATCGAGGAGGAGGAGGTTGGCGTCGAGCCAAACGGGACTCAATTTGTGATTTGTACAAAGGATACTCCCGAATTGGATGATTCTGCGTTGGTCATCGGTAGAGTTGTTGAGGGAATGGATGTGCTGCAAAGGATTGCTCAGGTTAAGACTGTTCAGGAGAATACAACTTCTCCTTATTTCAGGTTAGTTTTACTCATGGCATCCTTGGCCAGTGTGTTCATATGTACAAGGGTTGTGATTAATTGTGATGGTGTTTGCAGGGTGGCAAAGTTGATAGGAGACAAAAGAGCGGTAGTTGCCGAGAGAGGCTTCAACCGCCCCTATTCAAAAATCTTAGTCACCAACTGTGGCTTGCTAGAATGACATGCTCTCTGTGTATGTTTCTCATATGATTCTTTTTCATGCACAACTCAATGTTGTCAATGGAATCTCAATTTTGCTCAACTACTGAATAGCTTGCAAGAATACTTATAAAGAAAATATTTAAAATTTACGCATAACATTTTTAGATTTAAAATATTTAAGCCAATTTATTTTTAAATGAAAAAACCGTTCGACGAGTTCAAAACCAATTTTAATAAAAAAAATCTATTTTCTAAATAATAAAAAAATATCAGAAATATATCATAAGATTAGAGGAAATACAACACATATTAAGTTTTTCAAATTAAAGATTTTAGTTGCTAATCTCATCCAAAAATTTTTAAATATACAAATATAAGGCAATTTTAAGTTAAACGGTTTTAGATGAAAAACATTTAAATAAAATCGATTTTAGATTCAAAGCGTTTTTAGATTGTAAACAACATTGTTCATTGAGTTCAAAAACGACTTTTAATAAAAATCTATTTTTAAATAATAAAAAAAAATTATTGAGAAAATTTGGCTAGCAGGATAATTTTTTTATAATGAGTACTAACTAAGCCTCTACATTATTTCTATCAAAAATTAAAGATAAAATAAATAATATTGTTTGAATTTAAGGAGGGAATTTAGGCGGTTTTTAAATTGGTTAATTATAAACTGCTAAAAATTGATAAACTGCTTAGATGAGTTTGGAAACTACATATCAAAGATTCTGGACAATCTTTGAGCCATCATATTAACGTAAAACTGAATCCCGAAAAATCAGAAGAAGCTCTCTCCATCGTTACCATTGAAAGTCGTCAACCCATTGTCCTTGTCACCGACGCCATTATCAGCGCATCTTCAAAGTTCGTCATAGTCGTCTTCTTCCTATCTTCAACTGACTCTTCCGTCTCTGATAACTTCCGATTCATCTCTAGTCTTGTGCATACTGAGAACGACAACACCAAGTAAAATCTTTGCCCGATTTTTGTGTTCTTCTTCACTTATTTTCATTTTTTGTGCGTAGATCAAATGTACACAAACAGTAGTTCATGATAATATATGAATATGTACACACTACACATAATAGTTACATATTCTTTTTTGTTTTCTTAGTCGATTTTTGTGTTCTTCTTCACTTATTTTTTTTTTTTTTCTGTGTGTAGATCAAATGTACACAAACAGTATTGAATGATAATATATGCATATGTACACACTACATTTAATAGTTACATATTATTTCTATAAATCATTCAATATCATCGTTACGTGTAATGCTTTTGATACACAAGAACCACCGTCTTCTATTATCGAAAAAGAAGGACGTTCAAAGCTCCAAAATTTTTGAAGAAGGTTACAAAAACTTCCTTATTAAATGGTTAGTATCATCAATTATCATATTTAATAAAGGAAATAAATAATTGTAAATAGGACAGAGAAAGATCATGAAATCTTAATTTTCTTTAATAATAAATAATAAATGAAATAAATAATTGTAAATAGGAGAGAGAAATATCATGAAATCTTAATTTTCTTTAATAATAAATCTTTTTTTTTTGGTTAATGAAGGGGCCTAGTTTGTTAAAAAAAATACACAAATGCCTACTTTATAAAACACAAATAAAAACTACCTACTTAGCCATTTTACCCAAAACTATTTTATAAGATCAGAAGAAATGTTACAAATACAGCACACTTATAAATTTTTCCAAATTTTGATTTTAGTTGCTAATCTTTTTTAAAAAAATTTACACTATATTTTGTTTCAAATATAAATATAAGACAATTTTAGATTAAAAATATTTAGATAAAAAACGATTGTAGATTCATAATATTTAAACAAGGGAGAATTTGACAAACTAGGCCTTTTTGAGTTTTTGTTTAAGAAAATGTACCCCAAATTTTTTACCACTTTCATTTAATAGTAGCTAAAAAATATTAACCCTTCTATTTAGAAAGAAAAAATAAATGATGTTTGTTATTTGTTATATAAGTATAAGTTTTAATTTTTAATTACTGAATTTGTTTTCTTTTATTATTTTTCTTGCCTTTTTTTATTTCTTTATTATTTTCTTTTTTATTTTCTGGACTGAATTTCTCATACCGGAATTTCTCATACCAGAAATTTTATACGAGAAATTATCATACGAAAAGTTCATACCAGAAATTATCATACGGAAATTTCATACCAGAACTTGGTCATACCAGAATTTTGTCATACCAAAATTTTTGCATATACCAGAATTACCAGAATTTTTTCACATACTATAATTTTTTCACATACCATAAATTTTCTTACCAGATCTTTTTTAAAATTTTTTTGATCATTTTTTATTTTTTATAATTTCTGGTATGAGTTTTTTCTACCAGAAAACTCATACCAGATGTTCCATTTTTACACTATACAAAGCTCGTCATTTTTTCAAACACCCAACTCACAAAATGCAGCAAATCTTCGAAAGAGAAAGAACAATACAAAGTGATGTTACGCGGTGGGTTTGAGCAGAAAACCACTTCCTGGATCGTCACTGTAAGGAAAAGCCTCAAATCCATTTACCATAGCTGCTGGACCTCTACGACATCTCTCCTGCATTTCATCCACAAACTCTGCCTTCCCGGAGAAGAATACAGCTTCAAATGAACCATCTCTTTTGTTGCAAACCCAACCCTTTAACCCCAATTAGCTTCCCCTCGTCATCGTTTCTCTCCAAACAATGGCAATTGCAGACATTAGTAAATTCACTGCTAAATGATTCTCCTACAAAACTCAGCAAAAAAGTAGCAAATATCAAACACTCTGCAACTCTTTCACTGATGAAATCACAAGTGTGGGATCTAGATCGACAAAGATTAGAGAGAGAGCCGAGGGAAACCGGGATGAGGATCTCAATAGCGAGATTTGAGAGCAACGACGAGCTCATAGTTCAACATAGTAGAAAGAAGAGAGAGAGAGAATCAAGGAACCCTAGATTGTGCGGCGGCGGCGGAGGAGGACTCCGATGGCTAGTGCGGCGGCGGGTCGGCGGCGGAGGAGTACGGGAGAAGAGAAGTACGGGAGAAGAGAAGGAAAGAGAAAGCACATAGCAGCCATGGATCGTTAAGGAGAAGAAATGAGAGGAGAGAGTTAGTAGGTAAAACCCTAGATTTCTATTTGAACGGTAAATAGGATTTTGGGGTATATTTTCTTAATGGAAAATATAAAAAAGCCTACTTAGTATCTTTGTTTCTTAATAAAGCCTACTTACCAAATTTGCCCTTTAAACAAAAGCGATTTTAGGTTGAAAAAAAGCCTTTCGATGATTTCAAACATGATTTTAATTAAAATGAAATGCATCACACGTTTATTTTGTTGCAAATAAAAGATTTTTGTTTAAACACAAAAAAAAAAAACCACCCACAAATGTAGAAATTATGAGTAAAATATGTTATACATTTTTCAATTTTGATAAATATATTATAAACGTAAATAAACATTTTACATCTAAAAATGTGTAGAGTTTCGATCACAAATTAAAGTTTATTTAAAAAAACGTAAAATATGTATTAAAAAAATTAATAAAATTCGATAAATCAAGGTATAAGATGAAGGGATTGAATGTTTACCTAAAATAACATAAATATTGTGAGAGATTTTTGTATCCACCAAAAGCTGGATTGAGCTGCAATTAGAGGGTCCATATTTATAGTGAGAGTAAACATACATATTTCTTACTCGGGAAGATATATTCATCGGATTTGTTTAGAGCAAAACTCTAATCCTTTTTAAACCATATGTGATGTCATATAAGAGCAACACCTATACACTAACTATTATACTTTACATTCATATAGGAAATACATAGATTTTCTCCCTTTCTTAATCTCTTTCTACAACTTCACCTCTTCTTACTTACACTACAAGGTTAAGTAGCTTCTACATGCAGTAGATCCAAGCGCTGTTAGATTTACATATTATTATGCATACATGAAATCTCCTTCATGGAGTAAGACCATGCACACTTCCCATTCCCTATGATGAGTGGCATGCCTTCCAACTTCTGCCTTCAAAACACACGTAACATGCCTTCCAACTTCTGCCTTCAAAACACACGTAACACTCGACTTAGCCTTTTAAAATGGGTGGAAACAACTTCCTGGTACTGAATTACTCATTGTCAACCCTATTGAATTATTCGGGAAAGGACGGAATTTCGTCTTCTACAACAACACACTCGACGTGAAGGGGCAGAGATATTTGCACCCCCTATTTGTCCACTCAAATATAATTAGCATCGCTCAAATTAATCATAATGATTACTAACATTTGATTAATGAATATAATTGGTACGGTGTATGCAATTTGTATGCATGTATAACGCGCTATAAAATACTGCACTCCCCAATCGTAACAATCCGTGCCCATTATTATCAAAAAATTTTTAAAATAAGATATTGCTTGCAATAACTCGAATATTGGTTTTATTTTTGAAAATAAATAAATAAATTGTTAATTAATTATAACGTTTAAAAGTCTAAGTTATAGTGTCGAGCGTTTCGATATCTATCAAATTCAATGAGCAGATGGATTCCCCGGAATTTGTTGAACTCGGTCGAATTGACGAGTGGCCTTGATGATATGGCTTGATGAATAGACCAAACTGGATTGTTCCCTTATACATAAAAATGAGTTACAATGCAATTAGGTCCTAGGGGCACCATACAACCTCATTCACGTCAAAAACCTCAATTTGTGCTCTATAACGAGTTAACGACGCAATCAGTCTTCTAAAATCCGCAATGTCTTATCTTCCTCAGTAGTGGGGCCCAATCAGTAGGTCTTGACCCAACGACACTTCTTGAACTCTTTTTTGAAAACACGAAAAAGGCAAAGAAATCTAATGCTGCTTGTGGATATATAACATTTTTGAAATAAAATATAATGGTGCATATAACATGTTCCTTAAAATTATTATTAATGAATGTTGTTCAGTGAAATCGAAATGACATTTATAAATGTAATTTATTTTATTTTTTTTGTTAATCCAGTGCAATGTTAACGCATTAATTGTACATTAGCCGCTTTTGATTATATTATTATGATACACTCATCGAAATATTTCAACTTTTAGGTTTCAATAGATGAAAATAACTGTTACTTTTCTACTTTTAGGTTGCAATAGATGAGAAGAATTGTTATTTTTCACCATAAGAACAATAAATGAGAACGGATATAATTCGTTTATTAAAAGTTTAAAAAATGAACTTGTGCTCATACAAATATACTCGTGCAGGGCGATTAATCAGACACACTCGATCATCTCCTATGTTAGCAGTATTATTCGAGCAAGGAAGAGATCTAATTCAATATGCATAACGAGGAGCACTGTTTTCCTATGTTAACTGGAATGCTCCTAGTGAAGGATGGCCAGCCTCAGATAAGAGGGTCAAATAAGAGGCAGAGGACCGGACCAGCCATATCGGGTGCTAGAGTGGTAAGTTATGGGCGTGGCCAGCCTCGGGGGCATTCTGGTTCTCAACAGTAAGTGCAGACTTCTGAGATCAGGGCGATAGTGTTATAGTTGTGGAAGATACGAACATATTTGGATCGAGTGTAAGAAGCCACCCATGACTTGCTTCACTTGTGGCCAATTGGGTCACAGAGCCATCTTTTGCCGACATAGCAAGACATCATCACAACAGGGTTCTTCGCCTACTAGCATTGTAGGAGTTGGAAAGTGACCACCTTAGTATCAAGCCTAGAGTCACCAACAGCGAGCCCCAAGATACACTCGTTCTCAGGGTTCTGCCCAGGGGCAGAGTAGAGGGAGAGGTCCTAACTTGTAACGCTTTGAGTCCCAACGGATTCGAAGTGTTACACCAGATGTGGTTGAAGGCTCGCGAGACTAAGGTGTCAAAGACTCGAAGGTTTGATGAATATATTTTAAAAATATGTGGAAGGGGAACGGGGTCATACGACAAAAACTCTTTGGCTAAGTGAATAACGCATGTTAAAAACTAATATGTATTATAATAGTTTTAGTGATTTTTTTTATAAATTAAGTTACACGGGTGGAATAGGGCGGATGGATGAACCGCGGGTGGTCGGTGGTTGTACCCCAACTCATATCCACCCCACCTTCCGTCAATTTTTCCGTCAATAGCCCGACCCAGAATTCTTCGGATTTCACCTGTATATTTTTGGGTCGGTTGACCGGTTGATTGGGTGGTTGTTCACCCATTTTCATCCCTATACGAGACACTCATTAATTGGGACCCACGAGCAATTCACGGGATATATCTGCTTCATGACTTCCTCTATATATACGTCCGCTTCATGAAATAGTTTCATAATTTCGATCCGTCTTCCTATATTATCTTCGAATTCTCACAACTTTCAAACTTAATAGTCATTCACTTAAACTATATTATGTTGTGGTTAATCTCATTTAAACTATATAAGGTTGTGCCTCTAGCGCGCAATAGTACGATTCGAAAAGAGAAGTAGAGGCGAAAGTGCAACAGTGAATAATTATAATATTTAAGTTGGGTACGTGCAAATAGCATGCCCCTTCATCAACAATATAGTCATCCCATATCTTAGCTATTCATATGAATTACGTTAATTTTTTCTTAAAAAGTCGAACGATATAGTGCAATATGAATAATAACTATAATATTTTAGTTTTCTTAACTTTTATCAATTTTAATTAATTAATAATAATTAGTAATTAATATATTATCAATACTAATAAATTAATAATAATTACAAATAATAACTAATTGTAATAGTTAATAAAAACTAATTATAATTAGCCTATATTAATAACTAATCATTATAATTAATACTAGTAATCATTAGTTACGAGTAAGCAAACAAAACAAATTCACAATTATCAATTCTGTAATTCATCCAATCACTTGAGATGACACCTTGACATATTCAAAGGAATCAGATATAATATCAGTGGAGCATTTTAAGTTGTAATTTGGGGCGTAAATAAGAGGGCCCTTTTAGGGGCCACCTAGTCAAAATCAAAGGTCAACGCACCCAAGGTACATTTAGATTTTTAAATAGAAAAATAACTCAAAATAATACAAACTATCAATGTATTTACCAAAAATAATACGCCATACATTTTTTGGCAAAAACCCTAGCTCCGGCGATGACGTGGTAGCCGGAATGTTAAATGTCATCAAATAAATGGATTAAATGTGTGATGTGGATTTTATTTTTAAAAAAATTAATTTAATAATATTTAAAATATTAAAAAATAAAAATTATTATTTTAGAATTTTTAAATAATAATTTTTTAAAAAAGTTTGTACAAAATTTTTTTAAAAAAAATAAATTTTGAAATTTTTTTTAAATAGGATTGTAAAAAATTGTAAAAATATTTATTTTTCCAATAAATATAAAAAAATTTAGATTTTTTTTATCAACTTTATTTCGATTTTTTGCATAAAACAAAAATTTTAATTCTAAAAAAAATAATTTGTAAAAAAAAATATTCGAATTAAATTTTTTTTAATCTTATAACCTAATCTCTAAATATTTTTTTCTTCCCAATTTTGTTAAAAAAATATTTTATTAAAAATTAGTTAAAAATATATAATAAAAATAAACCCCCCAAAAACATTTTTTTTAAAAATTTCACAATAAAAAAAAACCTCCCAATTTTGTTAAAAAAATTTAATTCTAAAAAAAAGTATTATTATTTTTTATTTTTCGAATTTTTGTTTAAAAAAATGTTCAAACTTCATTTAAATTTTTTTTCACAAAAAATATTTTTGAAAAAATTTGTACAAAATTTATTTACAAAATTATTATTTAAAATTTTAAAAATATTAAATATTTTATTTTTTAATATTTTAAATATTATTTAATTGATTTTTTTTAAAATAAATTCCACATCACACATTTAATCCATCTATTTGATAACATGTAACATTCCGGCTGTCACGTCATCGTCGGAGCTAGGGTTTTTGCCGGAAAAGTATGACGTATTATTATTGGTAAATACATTGATAGTTTGTATTGTTCATAGTAATTTTCAAAGTTCGTATTATTTTCGGTTCAATGTTGATAATTGATATTATTTTTGGTTATTTTTCTTTTTAAATATTTCTTTTTAAATACATTGATAGTGTGTCTATGTTTAAAAAAAATTTTAATTTTTTTTTGTATTAACGCACCATAGGTGCTATAAGGTTTTAATTTTTTTTATTATTTTTTTTTTTTTGCATTTATGCACATAGGTTTCATGTTGATTTTCAACTTTTGAATAGGGTATTTTAATTTTTGTTTATAATTTTTTTGTACTAACGCACCATTATGATGTGATTAGGTTCAATGGGTGAGTGTAGGCTTGTATGTGTCGCCTCACAATCTAAAACCATGAGTGTGTATTGAAAGATTGTCGTAAACAACACGCCACAACATGTTCTTGTCTTAGGTGTCCACAGAAAGTGCGACCCATCGTGGAGAACAACCCGAGAACGACAAAGGGGTTCGACGGACTTTCATTATTAGCGCAATTTATGCGATATTTCTTCTTACCGAATTATAATATCACTTTTAAATGAGTTGGGTTACTTTAATCTCGTTATTTTCTTTAGTGGCAAGTTATATTATTCATCCGAAATTTAACAATAAGATATCAAATTCGTAATTTATAAGATATAAGTAAAACATCAAAATAAAATTAACAAAAAAAAAATTAACAAAACAAAAATTTAGCGATAACAAAAGTTCGTTGAAATAACAACAAGTAATACAAATAACAATAATATATATTAACCAAATCAATCTAAATCAATCAATTAAAGAGCTGGTTTGATGGTTGATTTGATTTGAGTGAAATATTGGGGTGGAAATATGAAGACCCAACCTCAGCTTACAAGTGCAAGCTTCAATGATTGAGATAGCTATTTCCAAAGTTGCGAACAAAACACGTTTTGTTTGTTTGGGTCAACTATCTTCTTGTCATCGGCCTACATTATGAACAAATTAATCTAGTAGTCCTTATTTTGTTTCATGGAGTCTCTTCTGTATGAAATTTGAAGTAGAAAGCAAAAATGTTAGACTCAATCATGGTTTAACAAATGTTGTTTATATTTTGTAAAGAATTAACTTGGATGTTATAATCCTTGAAGGTCCTCATGATGTCATAAAATAGGCTTGTGCATGTGATCTTCAAAAGTGATTTGGACAAGTGCTTGAGAAGGACTTAGAGAGTTATCGAATGTGATCGACGGAGACTTCATCGAAACGCGCCTATACACATTCTTTTCTCAATCTCAAACAAAGATTCTTCGTTTGTCAATAGAGATGGTATGAAATGAGGCGCTTGTGAACATGATATGGCTTCTCGCACAACCTTTTCTATCTCGCAACATAGCATTTCGTCTTAGATTGCATCAAAGAGACGTTCATAGGTATCTTCTTGTCTCATCATTGTAAGGAGTACTAGAGCAGATCCTTAATGAATTAAGCCTTTATATCACTTTATAATCGAATCGAGTTCATTTCAGAAACCTAGTGCCAGTGATGAAAAAAGATCCATCACCCTTCCATCAAGAGATGTTAATGTCTTGACTCTCTTGATATTTAGCTCGAGCTCACTAAGAACCTTGTTCACGTCTTTTACACAAAGCACATACTCATATTAATAATTAGTTCAAATAATAAATATGTTGTAACAAAGAGAGAGATGATAAAAGGAATATATGTCATGAAAATAAATCTTTAACATTAAAACATTAGAAGGCTTGGGAGGTTGAAGAAGATCTTTTTTTTACATATCCCTTTCTTCATTTGCAAACATTCATTATAACGTCCCAAAAGCGGGCCAGTCGTTACAACGTCAAGGGACCCGAACGGGGTCCCTCAAGGCTTTTAGATAAACGAGATGAAAAGGGTAACGAAAGGATAATTAAAATTACAACACGAGTGGTCTTGATTTGCCAAATAATAAAAGACATAAAATCCGAAAGATGTCCCGTGACGTCAACCACAAAGGGTTCCAAAACCCCAATACAAAACAAACAAAATGGTCAACAACATGCCAGACTTATAAAAGTAACCCGACCCATAAGGTATAATTCAAAGTTAGGAATAATTCCAAACGAGCAAGACCGCCCCAAACCCGACCGACACGACTCACACTAGGGTTCATGACCTTCATGCTATTGAACTGGTTTTGTATCTAATTATGTCCAAAAACATAATCATCCCATCGTGGTGGGGTTAGTCTTTCACAGAGACTAAGCCGATACATAAGTGTTGTAATCTATATAAACAAGACATGGTAAGTGATGCGGGATTGAGGCCTCAATTGATGGATCTAGATTGGAAGTCCACAAAAGCTTCAAACTTGAAATCTCGGCTGAGATCAATAATGTGAATAGTGAGATTTTCACGAAACAAAAAAACGAGAATGGTAAAATATGGGTCGATGGTGGCGAGATTATAAGAAGATGGAATGGAATGGAATGGAATGGAATGGAATTAATGATAATATGGGATAAAAAGAACCAAGATATGCTTGTACGAACCTTGATCGATTGGATCAAAACCCAAACAATGAATTACCTTAACTCTTCCTTCTTCAACCTTAAACAAGTCTTCAAATCCAGACAACCACAAGGAGGGACTAGAACCGAATAGGAGCAACGATCTCTATGGAGATTAACACAAACAAGAACAACTTATTTGATTGAATTGAAATGAAATGAATAAAATGATACCTTCGTGAATAAAGATTCGAGTATCTCACAAATTATTTGGCTGGAAAATCTACCTACAAAAGTCAAACCTAAGGAGCATTTTATAGCCGAAAAAGGCTCCAAATAAAAGAACAAAAAATAATCCTATTAATATAAGATAAAATATACATTTAGGATGTCTAGAGCTTAAAGGTATTAAAATGTCTCAAAAGATAACTTAGAAGCTTCAAAGCTTCAATCCTTGCTTTCCTCTATGCCTTCACGTATGCATGACATGCATAACAGCTCCTCTACATCTTCCTTGGCCAAAATTGTCATTAATGTGACCAAGGAAGACTTTGACACAAAGGATCGCCAATAGTCTCCTTAGAAGCTAAGAATGCAAACAAGCTAGAAACCTCTTCTTGAATGGTTATTGCTTTAGATCTAGTGATTGCTCATTCTATGGTAGGACTTGTAGGTGATGGTTTAGACTCCTTCTCCTTCAATGCTATTGCCCTTGATTTAGTGATTGGTCTTTGTGTACTAGAGGTTATTGGGGGTGGTCCCTCATCATACTCCCTTCTTGAAAAGGATTCGACCTCGAATCATGACCATGCTCATCACTTGACACAAACGAACTCAAGTCTCCTACATTGAATGTAGGGCTCACGCCATACTTATCCGGAAGCTCCAATACATAATTGTTGCCAACCTTACGTAGCACCTTAAATGGTCCATCTCCTTTGGTGAAAGCTTCGACTTTTGCTTCTCCGGGAACCTTCCTTCAATAAATGTAACCAAACTAGATCTCTTGGCTCAAATAGCAATTCCTTGCGGTTTTTGTGTAGTAGGGGTTGTTGGGGATGGTCCCTCATCATACTCCCTTCTTGAAAAGAATTCGACCTCGAATAATCACCATGCTAATCACTTGACATAAAATGACTCAAGTCTCCTACATTGAGTATAGGGCTCACGCCATACTTATCCGCAAGCTCCAATACATAAGCGTTGTTGCCAACCTTACGTAGCACCTTAAATGGTCCATCTCCTTTGGTGAAAGCTTCGACTTCCGCTTCTCTGGGAACCTTTCCTTCCGTAAATGTAACAAACTAGATCTCTTGGCTCGAATAGAAATTCCTTGCGGTTTTTATGAGCCGTGTCCGCAACTAGCTTCCCTTTCTCCTCTAGCCTCTTGCGTGTTTTAGCATGCAAATCCTGGATGAATTCCACCTATTTTCATGCATTAAAATTTACTCGCTCCTCTAAAGTCAATGGTATAAGATCAAAAGGGTTCAAAGGATTCAACCCATACACACTCAAAAGGTGTTAGGTTAGTAAAAGAACGTAAGGTTCTATTATAAGAAAAATCCACATGAGACAAGACATCTTCCCAAGAACTCAAATTATCCTTTAAACATCCCGCAAGATGGTAGTTAAAGTCCTATTAGTAACCTTCGTTTGACCAGCTGCTTGAGGATGACTAGAAGTCGAAAATAGCAACTTATTTTCTAGCCTTTTCCCAAGAGTTTTCCAAAAGAAACTAAGGAAGTTAACATCCCTATCACTCACTATAGTCTTAGGTACTCCATGTTATCTAAAAAACCTCTCTAAAGAACAATTAGCTACATTATAAGCATCATCGGTCTTATGACAAGCAATAAAATGAGTCATCTTAGAGAAACGTATGCAACCACAAAAATCAAATTGATCCCCTTCTTAGTCCTAGGCAACCCTACAACAAAGTCCATTAAAATTTACCCCATGGCTTATATACCCCATTACCTACGTAAGGGGGTATATAAGCCATGGGGTTTCAATCTAGTCTTAGCATTTAGTTACACAAGATATCTTTTAATCATGTTCTATACATCCTTAAGCATATGAGGCCAATAAAAGTGAGATTATAACATATGGTGTATTTTATCCCTCCCAAAATGTCCCATCAAGCCTCCCATATGAGCTTTTCCAACAAGCAATAACCTAAGGGAACATCTAGGAATACCTTATTAATGTTAAATAAAAATCCTTCAAACAAGTAGAACTTATCTAAGGAACCATGAGACTTACCATGCTTATAGATGTCTCCAAAATCAACATCATCAACATATAGATCCTTAATGTAATAGAAACCTAAAACCTTAGAATCAATAGTAACGATAAAAAAATGTCTCCTGGAAAGAGCATCAACTACAACATTATCCTTACCCTTCTTATACTTAATGATATAAGAAAATTTTCTATAAACTCCATCCATCTACCATGCTTCCTATCTAACTTATCTTGACTTTTAAAATGCTTCAAGGACTCACGATCGGTACGTAGGACGAATTCATTAGGCCAAAAATAATGATGTCATGTCTTAAACACTCGGAATAATGCATAAAGTTCCTTATCATACGCTGAGTAATTTAAGCATGCTCCTTTCAATTTCTCACTAATGTCAATTCCTGAAGCATCACATTTGACTTCAAAGGGTTTGGTGAAGTCCGAAAGTGCTTGAAGAGGTGCATGGGACAACCGCCACTTCAACTCCTTAAATGCCTTCTCTTGAGCATCTCCCCACATAAATGATACTTTCTTCTTAGTCATTGATGTAAGTAGGGCTGCTATGGTGCTAAAATCTCGCACAAATCTCCTATAGAAGGTGTCAAGGCCGTGGAAGGTTCGAACATGTCCAATAGAAGTAGGTGTTGGTCATTCTTAGATGGTCTTGATCTTCTCTTCATCAACCTCTAAACCTTTAGTACTTACTAGAAAACCAAGAAAAACAACTTGATTAGTGTTAAACTCATATTTATTAATATTAGCATATAAATAGTCAATTCTAAGAGTTCTAAGTACTTCCCTTAAATGCTCTTCATGCTCCTCAAGTGATCTACTATAGATGAGGATGTCATAAAAGTAAACCGCTACAAATTTTCCAATGTAGTGACGTAGCATATGGTTCATCCACCTCATGAATGTGCTAGGAGCATTAGTCAAGAAAAATGGAATCGCTAACCACTCATATAGGCCAAACTTAGTCTTGAATGCCGTCTTCCATTCATCTCCTTCCCGCATCCTGATTTGGTGATATTCACTCTTAAGGTCGATCTTAGAGAACAAATTGAATTCACTAAGCTCATCTAGCATATCATCTAATCTAGGGATGAGATGACGGTACTTAACGGTGATGTTATTGATTGCTCTACAATCAACACATCCTCCAAGTATTATCCTTTTTAGGTACTAAAAGAATGGGAACAACACACAAACTCAAACTTTCTCTCACATAGCCTTTATCTAAGAACTCTTGCACTTGACTTTAAATCTCTTGGCTCTTTTGAGGATTCATTCTATAGGCTAGATGATTTGGAAGTTTAGCTCCTAGAATTAAGTCAATTGGGTGCTCAATGCCTTGAAAAGGTGGAAGTCCATCTGGAATCTTGTAACACCCCGAATCCGCGGGACTCGGGATGACACATTGGGCTAGGATCTCACAATGGATCCTGACCCTAGCCTGACAACAAGTTCACTGGACCTTACAACATGGCACTGACAGATATAAAACAAATACATAAAACAATATAAACTGTACGACCCAAAGTAAACCACAACATAGCCGAGTATATAAAACGACATCCTCACATAGGAGGTACAAAAGATCATCCTCACGCAGGAGGGGAAACACAACAACCCCAAACCAACCACCTAATGTACGAGAGTCCTCGGCCTGTCACCCTGCCAGATCACCCAGTAGCGCCTAATCTGTAAACATCTACAACACGGTATGAAACCGTTAGCTAACCATACATATATGAGGTAATGCATAAGCACAAGCACAATCATGAAAGATAAACACATCAGCATGCTATCACACATTTACCCATTTATTATCTTTATATAATAACCATTCACTCAAAAACCGTATATATATATATATAGATAGATGAAAGTATGTGACACGAGGACCGATACATCCCCGCCTCTGAGTACAATGTCCAGCTGTACGAGTATCGGTCACACAATCCGTGTACCCTATGGGAGTGGATTGCGCCCTTCCTGTAAACCAGTCTGGCCTGACATCAGAGAACCTCCCAGACTCCACGGCGGGATGAAAGGGAAAGGTTATCACAGCCACGCAGCGGGGCAGTCAATAGAACATAGGTCGATAAAAACGACAACTCATGCTATCATAGCAAACATATAAAGCACACACCACTCATGCAAACACCCAATATAGGGATGGTAGCTAAGTAAGTCCTACGGACTTACCTCAACTTCGTACAAACTCAACCACGATCACCTCTACACTGGAGGGACAACACGGCCTATAAACAAGGCATACAGAGATGTATCAACCTCTATTCATCAAAGGGGTCACACCTAGACCCAAAGGGATCCATAAGGATCATACTCAATCTATGAGCCTCACAACCAACTAAACCTCAATATCTCAGCATAACTCACAATTCCTCAAACCTCAAGGTAGTATCTAATCAACCTTCCTCAATCTCAATTATAATCCTAATTTAATTAATTAACCTTTAATTAATTAATTAGATTTCGCCAGAATAACGTTTTGCCCGCAGGCAATTTCTAAACCCCCTGTCATCAGATTTCATCAAACAAACTATCCATAATCCCAGAATAATATAACGACCATAATGGAATTTCTAATAGTCCTATTTGACAAGCCTAAAGTCAATTTAGGCCAAATCGCAGTACGGAAAACGAATAAATTCATAACTTATTCGTTACTAACCCGATTGACGATCTGAAAGAAGATTCGGAATCACAACGATGCAGGCTACGTATGGACAACATCAAATTCATCGGAATCTGAGCGACGGAACCGTCCTGGTGACATATATGCTCGACCAGCCCTCCATATACTCGGAAATGCAGAAACTCGGTACCGATATGAAGAGAATGAAGAGAGGAATCCAGAAACTCAAACGGAATTGAAATCGGATTAGAAACGGAGAGTAGATCTGAGTTTGAAGGTTGAGAGAAATCAGAGCTTTTACGAGGAAACGTGAAATGAAATGAATTAATAAAGGATTTTCCGCTATTTATAGTGAAGACGATAATTATCCTTTAGTAAAGTCGATAATTATCCTTTAACCGATCCAAAGGCGGGTCGAACCTCTTTCTCCAAACTTCTCGAGATTGGAACATTAAATCTGGAATATTGTAGGGATAATTATTCCACAACTGTTTCGGAAAACGTGTATTTCTAAGCCGTCTTTCTTAGCCGTTAAGAAACGAAATAGCGACTCTTTTGGCCGTTTTGCCTCTCCATGTTATTTCATATCTAGGACATATCCGATGTCCTGATCATTTCTCTCAACTGCATTTTTATTAATTGGAGCTCCCAAATGCTCCAAATAACACCGGAGGGTAAAAATAATTACCCGGGGAAAAAGTAAAAATTTCCCCAAATGTCCAAAATTACGCCAGGAACATAACGGTGGGACTCTTACTCATCACTTGCGAAATCTTCGCGAGTTATATGTCAATTACTATCAACGATTAAGTTAATCAACATTAATTAGAATTCGGAAATCCTAGCTATTACAAATCTCATCCGGAAACACATCACTAACTCATCTAGAAGGTCTAGGATGGGTTGGGGTAAAGTGGCCTTAGTTTCATCACTCAAAGTCACTAGGTTGTTACATAGGCTCATGAGAATAACATCCAAAGGGGTATAGTCATGAATGTATTCCTTCTTAGAAGCTAGAAGGACCCTATAAGACTGGACAAATATATCTACACTAGGGCGAGATTTTGCACTAGAGTGGGATTTTCATGCATTGGGGCGAGAATTTTCACTGGGGTGAGATAATCATGCACTGGGGCGAGATATTCCTGCATTGGGATGAGATCCTTTACTAGGGTGAGATAATCCTGCACTGGGGCGATAGTTCTCTACATTGGGGTAAGATTCTTCACTGAGGCGAGATTCTCCTTCACTAGGGCGAGATTCTTCTCCTTTCTTCTTGATAGATTCTTGTTTCTTGCTCTTTGACTTCTATCTCTCAAAACACTTAGCAATTTGCGATGGGGTCATGGGTTTTAAAGTTAATGTTTGACAATTAAACTTAAATGAATGTCTATTAGTATACCCATCATGGTTAGTTCTCCTATCAAATTGTCATGGGCGTCCTAATAGAATATGACATGCTTGCATGGGAACTACATAACATGTAATAGTCTCCATATAGCTACCTAAAGTGATGGTAACTCTAGCTTGCTTGTTCACTTTCATATCACCACAATCATTCATCCAATACAACTTATATGGTCTAGGATGATAAAATGTAGTAATTTGCAATTTATTAACCAAATCGGTGCTAGCAATGTCGCAACAACTACCTCCATCTATAATCATGTTACACATTTTCCCTTAACAAGACATCTAGTATGAAAGAGGTTTTCCTTTTGATTATCCTCACATGGGGCTATTTTAGCCTACAAAGTTCTCCTAGCAATCAATGGATCTCCATGTTTATACTCAATGCCCTCATCACTATCACTACCAATTTCATGCAATGTATTAAGGTGGGTGTTATCATCATGATCATGCTCTTCTCACTCTCATATTGTCCATGTTGATTAATAAATAAAACTTTCTTGTTAGGACAATCTCTCATAGAATGGCCCCCAATATCTCTAGAACGAAGGGTAGAGTTATAATTGCTCCCTTTAGGACCACTTTAAGGCTCATTCAAGGGTCAAAATTGTGAGTGAGGTGTCGAAGGTTTCCTAGCTCCTTGATCCATGGCTAGACTCTTTCTCTCTTCCTTGGTGGACGTAGGCTCTCGGCCTTGTGAGCTTTGGAACCGGTTGTTTTGTTGTTTCCATGCACTTGTACCACTTTGATGCTGAATTGAGGCTGCAATTGGATCTAGATTTGAAGTCCATAAAAGCTTCAAACTTGAAATCTTGACTGGAAATCTCGGCTGAGATCAATAACGTGAATAGCGAGATTTTCACGAAACAAAAAAACAAGAATGGAAAAATATGAATCGATGGTGGTGAGATTATTAGATATGGAATGGAATGAAATGAAATTGATAATAATATAGGATAAGAAGAACCAAGATATACTTGCAAGAACCTTGATTGACTGGATAAAAACTCAAACAATGAATTACCTTAACCCTTCCTTCTTCAACCTTACACAAGTCTTCGAATCGAGACAAGCACAATGAGAGAATAGAATCGACTAGGAGCACCAATCTCTAAGGAGGTCAACAAACACAAGAACAACCTAGAAAGGACTCACAAACGATTCAATCAAAGACTCTCTTTTGATTGAATTGGAATGCATAAAACGATACCTTCGTGAATGAAGATTTGAGTATCTCACAAATTATTTTGCTGAAAATCTACCTAGAATAGTAGAACCTAAGGAGCCTTTTATAGCCAAAAAAGCCTCCAAATAAAAGAATAAAAAAACAATCCTAAAAATATAAGATAAAATATACATTTAGATGTTTGAGCTTAAATGTATTAAAATGTCTCAAAAGATAACTTAGAAGCTACAATCCTTGCTTTCCTTTATGCCTTCATGTGTGCATGGCATGCAGGACATCTCCTCTACGTCTTCCTTGGTTGGAATTGTTATTAATGTAACTAAGGAAGACATAAACACAAAAGGATCACCAGTTGTCTTTTAAAAGCTAAGAATACCAACAAGCTAGAAACCTCTTCTTGAATGGTTCTTGCTTTAGATCTAGTGATTGCTCCTTCTTGGTAGGACTTGTAGGTGATGGTTTAGACTCCTTCTCGTCCAGTGCTCTTGCCCTTGATGTAGTGATTGATCCTTGTGTAATAGGGGTTGTTGGGAATGGTCCCTCATCAATAAGCATGTATGATATCAAAAGATATTGAAAATACTCAAACAATATAAATAGTCAATCATGCATCTAAAACCATCAAATAGCTCATGATAACAAATCTTAAAATCTCAAATCAAATCCATACTCATGATCAAAGCTCATAAGAACAAATCTTAAAGGTCTTCCGTACAAACCACGACTTACCACCAATTGGTGAGCATGGCTCCCTCAACCGAGTAACCTAAGAAAAATCATGAAAGAAAAAATATGTGGTCATAGACCAAATCATCTCATCATAACATAGAGCAATTGTCCGCCGTGGTAAAAAAACTAAATCATCTCAATATCGTAATACGGCTCAACAATTCATAAACCATATCCATCAATAATTCAATAATACATTTTTAAGAATAATAAACCGAATAAACAAGACACCGCCAATAATGGCAATACAACACAAGATAAACATTAAAAAGGGCTTTTGAGATCAACTTATCAAACTCATATCATAACTTAAACTGAAGATAATACAAACACAAACTCCATAAAATCTTAATAACACTTAACTTAAAATATATCAATATATGTATATTTATACATTTATAAATCATAAGTATCAATCCAACATACTTCAAGAACGTCTTTCAACATCGGAAATATCAAGTCATATCGAAAACTTAAAACGAAGGTAATATCCATGTATGTAAATCATAATATAAGTATCATGATAACATATGTTAAGAACAACACACCATGTATAAGAGGCCGAAAGCAAAATAATCTAAGTTCACAGTATAATTGTTAATAGAATCAAAATATGACTGTTCGAGTAATAAATTTTATCCTGGATTGTTCTAAGTTGAAAGGTTAGACTTGTAGATATTATTGGTAAAGTGTATTATTGTACCGATGATATCAATTTTCTTATTATGGTTCCAACGAATCTAGCTATAATAATTGGACGATTAAAAGATATAAAAAATAGTAAGAAGAAATTAACTGATTCAAAATCACTATTGCTTTGTATAGTTTCTTGAGGTAAAAATTTTCTAGGGTGCAATTTATGCTACGACAAGTGCAAAAGATGTCCATTATGTCGGGTCTCCATAGGCAGTGGCGGCCCTTGGGTGGGGCATGGTGGGGCAACTGCCCCACCCTCCATGTGAAAAAATTTTATTATAGGGTTATGCGTTTCTTAGTAGATTTGGCATTATGTAGTCAAGATTGTTTTAATATATACTTAATGTACTAACTGGGCCTTCAAGATGTGTAATTACTGATATAAATCATTGTATTAATGCCTATTATAGGGTAATGTATTTCCTTTTTTTATAGAAATTTAATAATATATATCTACCAATCACTATTAGTGCCAGACAAAAAAAATACCATTATTTACAAAATAAAGAAGGGAAATTCCGGTTGGTACCCCTGCGGTATGGGGTATTCCGAAATTTGCCCAACAATTTTTTCAAGGTCGGATTTTGTCCTTCAGTTTTGAAAATTTCCGGATTGTGCCCACTACAGTCAATTTTACTAACCTTTGTTAAATATCTTAGTTAAGGTTTAAAAAATAAAGGAAAAAGAAAAGGTTCACGTGCCTTGATTGCCTTCTTCTTCGATCGAACTCCCTGAGCTTGCTCGCATGAAGATAGGTTCTCCTCTTCCATCGAAGACTTGAAGCTAGTTTAGAGCTCGTTTGCGCCTTCAATCGAAGACTTGAAGCCTTTCTCCTCTTCCATCCAGTTTTGCTGCCACTCATAAAGCCAACATTCATAAAGTTGTAATGAGCTTTGCAGTGGGAGAAGATAAGATAGTAAAGCTGATATTAGGGATTAGGGTTCCGAAATTGAGAGATTAGGGTTTCAAACCTGGACGGAAGAGGAGAACGGCTTCAAGTCTTCGATTGAAGGTGCAAACGAGCTCCAAACCTAGCTTCAAGTCTTCGATGGAAGAGGAGAACCTATCTTCATGCGAGCAAGCTCAGGGAGTTCGATCAAAGAAGAAGAAAAAGAAGGCAGTCAAGGCACGTGAAATTTTTTTCCTCTTATTTTTGTAAACCTTAACTAAGATATTTAATCAAGGTTAGTAAAATTGACTACATTGGGCAAAATCCGGAAATTTTCAAAACTGAAGGGCAAAATCCGAACTTGAAAAAACTGTTGGGCAAATTTCGGAATACCCCCATACCACATGGGTACCAACCGGAATTTCCCAATAAAGAAAGAATCTCCTCCGTTTGACTTTGTTTTTATTGCTATTTTGTTTTTATAAATATTTTTATCGAGAATTTATTCCCCCCTAGAAATTGTGCGGCCGCCACTGGCCATAGGCGTAACAAAAACTTCAATAACTGGCTTAATGTGAAACATGGATATTAAATGGATGACCGAGACCGCTTGCTCTTTCCCAAAACATGTTCAAGCCAATTTGAAGGGTTGAAAGAAGCAACAATGTGCATACAAATATTTGTACTCCAATCAAATAAACTATATAGCAAAAAGCACATTCACATCCAAAGAGCAAGTTAAGATAATTGTTTATGAGCGTATATGTAGGCTAAAATAATGAGCTACTCAGTATTCAATGATGAATATATGCAAGCAAAACCAAAATTTACCTAGAATACAAACCGAGGTCATATTCTCTAGTCTGAAAATGTGTTTGAGATAATCCTTAAAAAGTGAATGTCTAAAACTCTTGCACACATTATAACCCTACCGGTCCTTTCTCTAGATGAGTTTTTATATGTAAGAACAAGTAGAGAAAATATTTTAAATATGAAATTAACGTTAGAAGTTATTTGGGTAGTCAATGTTAGGAGTTACAACTATATGAGTTACAAAGACAAAAGCTTAATTGAGAGAGTTAATTGGGTAGTATAGGCCAAAATATAAACTTATTGTGAAGCAAAATATGGTGTTAATATGAAACATTTAGTGCTATCAAAAAGCTAAAATTATAGGTTAGTAAGTATTTTAAATATGAAATCAATGTTAGAAGTTAATTGAGTAGTAAATGATATGAGTTACAACTATAGAAGTCACAAAAACAAATGCTTAGGGCATGTTTGGTATCAGATGAGGATTCATTTTTTAGATTGTTGGGGATGGAGATTGTTGGGATGTTGGGGTTTGTGGTAGATAGAGATTATTGGGGTTGTTATATTTTGAAAAATTTTGGTGTTTGGTATAAGATTATTGAGATAGATTGTTTAATGACAAATTACAATTTTTTCCTTAAATAAACATGCGTGAATTCACACATGACTTTTATCCCATATAATTCTCCAACCCTAATCTCCGCCTCGTATGATTGTTGAGAGATCCGAAACTTGTAGTCACTCCCAAGACCAGCAAGTAGATAAATGAGAAGCTTTGAGTCAGAAACATATATTTTGCCTGACTAGTAATCAACTCTTTCTTCATAAAGAGTTTCTCTCTATACTCCAATTCATCATTATATGCCTTCCTTTGTTCTTTATCGCGCATTGCCAGTTGGGCATTGGTCAATCGTCCAAATGATGATAATTCATCAAATTCAGAATCCTCATCGGAATCAGATAAGTCATCTAAATCATCATCAATTCTATCATCTTCACCAAACTACTCGTGTAACATCTTCAACTGAGGTCTAGACTGCAAGAGTGAAGAAAGAAGGAAAGACAAATGTGGTGCCCTAGAACGAGTTGTAAAGGGTTTTCTAGGTGGAATGTCGCAACTTAATTAGTGTATCTGCTTCAACCAATATCTTTAATGCGAAGGAAAACATCAATAGACGAGACTTCCATACCTGACCATTTGGAAAAACTCTCTGACCACCCGGAGAAGGAGCAATTTCAGAGAAGAGGCAAATCAAACTCGGAGAAAAAGAAGCAAGTCGAACTCGGAGAAGAAACAAATCGAGAGAGAGTAAGAGAGAACTGGAGAAGAAGCAATTCCAAAGAGAAATCGGGAAGAACTAGATAAGAAGCAAACCGGAGGTCACCGGGGAGAACTGAATCAATAAACACTGAACCAAAGAATGTCATAACATCAACAATGAAGGGTATGCAGGGAATAAAAAACAATCTATCCCAACAATCTCGAAGAAACTTAGTATTCGGAGATTGTTTTTTCGGAATTCTTTAGGAAAAAGAATCCCGTAAACCGATACCAAACAAGTTAAAATTTTCTATCCCCAACATTCTCGTAAAATTTTTTTAAATGAATTCCCTTATAACTAATATCAAATATGACCTTAATTAGAATAAATTTAATGTGAAGTAAAATATGATTTTAATATAAAGGATATAGACGACTAAAATATTTAGCAATATAACATCTACTAACCAAAGATTTATGACATTGTGCTAAATATTTAGCAATAGGACATCTACTGACCAAAATTTATGCATACCAAAAGTGTATAGACCTGGAAATCACCTGCGCTTCCGTAAACTGAACTTTTGATTGCTTGATCGACAAATCGATTGGAGAGATGGACTCCGACGAAGAAGATTTTGTGTTCGTCGGAACGCCTATTGAGAGGGAGGAGGAAAACATCAGCCGTAAGAAGAAGGCCAACGCTGAAGCCTCTGGACAGCTCCGAACCCTAGTTCCTTGGAAGCAAGAGGTTCAAATTTCTTTTCTCTGATTTTTTTTTGTTTGGAATTCAAACATTCTTTGTAGCTTTTAATTTCTAGGCGCCCTAAGTAAATAGTTGGAAGTGTTTCTTCATGTGCACCTTTGTACGTCCTTGAATTTTTGGTAGTTTTTGTTCTCTGTTTTGTGTTCATTGATTTCGATTCTGTGACTCATTGTACTTATTTTGTTTGTTTAATTGTCGAACTGATACTGTGGGATGAAGATAGGTTGAGGAAATGTAAAAGCTGTTTAACATCTTAATAGTGTAGAGAGGAGATGGAATGCTTGTTGTACGCGTATGTGTGAGAGCAATATCTACAAAAATAGGTCGTGAGGTGGATCACGAGTGTGTCTTGACAAGTGTCCAAGTTTGTAAATTGAGCAACATACATTTTCTACAGTTTGTACCTAGATGTTTGATTGTGCCTTGAGAAGAGGTCGAGTTTGTGAATTGAGCAGCAGACATTTTTTACACTTGTACCAAGATGTGTAAGCTATTGGCGTCTTCGGTTATATAGAGTGGACTTTATTGAGATTGACGGCGTATCATATATGAATGGAAAGCTCAGCATACTTTCTCAACATGTCTATATTGTACAATGTTGATGATGTTAGATTCTGTTGTTTACCGTTGTTTTTGTACAATTAAGAAGCTAAGATTGTTGGATGAAGACTTTTGATGATACTGATCTCAATTGACAAGATTAAATAAAGGAGGAAGTGACTACACAGTGTTTTCTCTCATCCTTGCTCCTTGAGGATGCACAAAATACAGGATCCTGCCTTGCAGGCAATTGGATCTCCATTTGAAAATATTATTAGTATTAATGTACGAACTTGGCTCGTTTATACTTTGTAGGATGACATTAGTTGTAGCATCTTCTATATGGTATAAGGGGAACTTCAATAAATCTATTATTTGGTCGTTAGTGTATTTGAACAAATTTTTTTTATTGGTTCTTGCTTATTTTTCTCCTCAACTTCCTTTCAGCTCTGTATATTTTTTAAACACTAGTTAAAAATTCAACTAGTTCTGTAAATTTAGCTCCCAAGCCTAAATATAAAGAAAAGGAACGTGTGGAAACAGAACTCGGAAAGAAAATACTTCTGCACTCTGCAGAATGTTCAATGTTGATGCGCCGACATTTTATTAATAAAAAATATCTAATTTACAGCCTCTTCAGGGTGGTAGTTATGAGTGGTCTTGTATCAGCTACTTCATCATGATGGTACATGCCATGTTTCTTTGGCACTTCTGATGAAAATTTACGTCCATGTTTTCAGGTAAGAGATGAGGAAGGAAGGAGGAGATTTCATGGAGCTTTCACTGGCGGATATTCTGCTGGATATTATAATACCGTGGGATCTAAAGAGGGTAGGCTTTTATATTGTTTGATTCTTATTGATATCTCTGTTTTTGTTTTTAACTGTTAATATCTCAAACTAAAATATGAAATGCCTTGTAGGGTGGGCTCCACAGTCATTTACATCATCCAGGAAAAACAGAGCAGAAGTTAAACAACAAAATATTTTGAATTTCTTAGATGATGATGAGAAAGCTGTATGATATACCTTTTAACCCTTCTCCTTTTGTCTCTTTGAATTTTATGGAATTGAAATGTGTGATATTTCATATGCAAATTTATTTTCTTTGCAGTTTACATCTCTGCTGCTAACTTTTATCTTCCTATCAAAACATGAATTCTTTTTATTCTTTTCTGTGTCACATTGCTTTTGGGTTTTTCTTTTGCTATCAAACACAGTTTGCTTCTTCTTCTCTTTTTTTTTTTTTTT
>BSUD01000005.1:110157214-110224548 GCA_033239045.1 Fagopyrum esculentum
TTTCCCTCTTCATTTGGATTACTCATTGTATAACTTGGTTCCATGTTTTAGGAAATGGAAGGCAATCTTTTGGGGACATCGTCACAGTTTGACACTTTTGGATTTACAGCAGCTGAGCATGCTCGAAAAAAAGCAGAGAAAGAACAAAAACAGAGGTCTATCCAAAAACTAAGTTTCTCTCTTTTCCTCTTGTAAAACAATGGCTTTATTGGAGTTTTGTTATTGCTGCATCACTGAGGGCGTTGTTATTTTTTATTTATGAAAATGTGCACTCTCATCATACAGAGTCTGAATTTTTACCTGTTAAGTATCCTTCAAAATTAATACATATAGCACATATGTGGTCAGGTTAAAGTGATGCTCAAAAAGTTACTGTTTCTGCTGTAGCAATCATAACTTTAGTGATTGAGATGATTTTGGGTAAAAAACTGAGTAATTTATTGTCTCTTTTGTAATGTGTCCTCACCATTGAGATCCACAAGACTATTGTCAGCCAAATTGGATATACACTACACACCATTTCACATATGTGTTTGCCTTTGATGGAAAACAAATACTCAATTGTTTTACGGTCAATTTTGTGGCTGAAGTGGCAATCTCCGTAGAGAAAGGCATAGTATGGATAGTAATTTTATTAATGACTTCAATTGACCATAATATTTTTCTAGTTTATGTAAACAATTGTATGATTGTTCCTAAATCAATAAGTACTTTAAACCTCATGCACATGTTATTTTGATTTTCTTGTCATTAATATGAAAAAAATGCATTTACATACACATAACACTTCTTTTATGCCCACTGCAGGCCAGCAGCCATTCCTGGTCCTGTTCCAGATGAATTAGTCCTTCCTTCCACAGATTCCATTGGTTTGTCATTTCAGCAGGAAAACTCAGTTCTACATCTTTATGTTATTAATATTAGTTTATCTGACTCAACTCTCTTCGTTAGGTGTAAAGCTGTTGCTTAAGATGGGTTGGCGACGTGGTCGTTCTATCAAGGATTCAAATTCTAATTCACTACATGGTATGCACTCTTGGTAGTGCTTAAGTTACACTTGCATTTCAACTTCTTTTCTCTCTTCTCTTCACATGATTCTCAACTTCATATTTGTTATATGTGATAATCAGGCCTTCCCGTGGTTAGATCATATTCTTAGTCAGGTTACTGTAGATGGGCAGAAATATCTCATATCTACCATTTTCCCATGCTTCTCTTGCACCATTAAGTAGAATATGGCAATGTGCCTCCTGAGCTTTCATCAAATGGCCACCTCTTGATCAGTTTACTTTAGCCCCATTGGGCCCTTCCCAGCTTGGACCTTGTTGCCTGTCATTTCCTTGCATCTATTGTAAAATTTCCACCCTTTAACATGCTTTAATAAATTGTAATTGTTTGCATTTAAAAGAAACCTAATTAATTCCTAACACATTTCTTTGTCTACTTTCATGCTTACTGAGTATGTAGTTACCTTCTACACCCCCTTTACTTTTCATCTCCATGTGTTTACATTGCTACATAAAAAAATTTGCCCCGAAATTTGACATATAGATCACAATCTCTTTCATTGTGGTTTTATGGTTAAATTTCTAGATACGTTCTTATTCACCAACAAACCAACTTGGGTAGCTCGATCATGTACTTGTCGAAACAGGATTTTATTTTCTTATTTTTTCCGAGTAGGGTGCTCATTCAAGGTGAGGGGGCTATGACTGAGGCATGGGCAATATAGTTGGCACTTGACGAAAGTGTTACACTACATAGAAAAGTCAAAAATGTCACAGAGAACTTGTAAATTTTCCCATATTAATATGTTACTACACAATTACATTCTGCATATTTCTTATGTACGGGTTTTAATTTGAATGTAGGGTTTTTCACATCTAGCATTTTATTCCACTTTAAGTGTTTTGTCCAATTTTTCTGAAAAGGATGCTTGTTCCTTGATGTAGTTGGAACTGGAGTTGGTTCACCATATTTTTTCCTTGCCACTGTCACCTCATTAGCCTATGATAGCATTACTGTGTTGCTTCCATTGCAAATGTAATTTCGTCCTCTATCCCTTAATTTGTTGCTGGCAGCTGCCTAATTGACTAGGGGTAGTATTTCATTGTCCAATATTGTCCCCTTCTTACTTTATAACCTGATATTAAAACCTCAATTTCTGTAGATTTCCATGTGTGGTGCTGTTTTTAAGAACTCTATCTGCTCAAAGATTATAGCCTTTGTAGCATGTGGTGGCTGGTAGGTTTCAATGTAAAAAAAATGTTGATTTTACAATTATGTTAAGGGGTCTGAAATTCTGAATGCCCAAGGAACTTGTTGACATAAGAGGAAAATTGTTGAGGATTACCAATGGAACTTAACCAAATGAAAGATAAAAGCTTTTTATGGTTCAAGATATGTGAAATTCAGGAAGACTATCCCCATTCCATATCATATCATTGTAATTGCCCATTCTTATCTCCTTATATTGCTCACAGATGTGAGAAGGGAAGGCCGAAAAGCATTTCTTGCTCTTTCTTCTGATGACATCGCGGTGCAGGGTGATAGTTCTGAGGTGATTAAGAATGACTTTGACGCCTTCACAGAGCATTCTGTTAATGAAGCCATTAAGTCCTCTGAGCCTACACCCGTGAGTTTATTTCTTCTGTAGTTGACCTGGTAATTGCATAGACTGTATTTCCTATGCAATCTTACAGTTTGATTGTTGTCTAATATCTTCTCTTAGTAACCGGCTCAGTCATGATATGTAGACATCTGTTGTCTGCTTACCCCCCACATTTTGGCCTTAGAACCAACAGATAGGTTGTATCCCCTCAACTGCAATCGCAGTCTTGTACATGTTGTGATTTTCATTGTCATAATGTTATTGCATTTGAAAAGAGTTCCATCTGCCACAACAGTAAGTCTTTTTGCTGACTGATCTGTAGGTCACCCTTGCCTGCCTATTTTTGCTTAGAATCTGCACATGAAACCATGTCCTATCTAGTCATCTTTTTGTTGATGCTTTGAGACTGAAGGTGTTGGTCATGTAAATATTTTTGGTGTCAACAGCCTGTGTAGTAGCTAGTTATGACATTTCTAACATGCTAAACATAGATTACAATTGCTTTTGACTTAGTGAAGCCACTATCCTTTATGAGATGCTTACCATCACAACCAAGTTTGAGTTAAACCTGAAGCAGCTTTATTGGTTTGTTCTCATACTTCAAAGAAGTGCGGTTATGGATGCTTCATGATCTGTGGTGATAATTTTGAGAATCTCCAACGAACTTTATTGATCAGGTGTATGTGCGTAAGCCAAAGCAAGATATGCATGGCTTAGGTTATGATCCATACAAGAACGCTCCTGAATTTAGAGGTGTGCTATCTTCCAGTATCCAGTTTATTTTGTTTACAAAGCAACACTGTACAAATTTAAGTGTTGTATGATATTTTGTCTCGACTGTCTTATGTTATTTGCAGAAAAGAAAAATTCTGGCATGTCAGGAAGTAGAGGGGTTGGAAGCAAGAAACCTTTCTCTGTAAGGGATGATCTTCTCTTGTCTAGATGTAAGAACATGTTGCTAAAATTTTATCATTGTGTTATGTTCTTTCCCTAATGAATTAGTTATTGCTAATTTAACGTTTGTGCTACCAGCAGGAAGGCTTGCGCCTGGTTTTGGCATTGGGGCTCTAGAGGAACTTGATGTTGAAGATGAGGATGTTTATACATCTGGTAAGTCGTATAATGGTGAAGCTAGCTGCTTAAATAGTTGATCCTAAATGTAGTTAGTGATGGTTTTGTCAGTTGAGTTTATATATATAACCAGTTTTTTTTGTATAAATAAGTTAACCCTATAAACCCAATTAAAGCCATCCAACCCAACCCCTTTCTTCTCGTGTTCCCATTTTGTTGATCTAGACTTATGACAGTTCACAAACAAAATAAATATTGAAGATTTATCTAACGGAAGTTCCAAATAAGGATAGAAAAACATTGAAATTCTGAGATAAAAAGGACATAGGAGTGCTTGAAGTTGGCCACTGCGGTGGAGTTTGGTGGTGATGGAGGGGTACTCAGTTATGGATATAGTGGATAAAATTGACGGGAGACTGGAGATAAATTTTATAGTGGAGACTGGTAGCCAAAAGAGAATGTATCCCATCTTCTCAGCCTTTACTTTTTCTTTATTCTGTGCAATTAAGTCACCCATAACCCTATGAAAATACTTATAACAAGGGAATTGGAGATTGGGTCGGGGGTGGGGTGTTGAGAGTATCAATAGAAAGGATTTCTCCATGGCTGCATACAAATTCCTTGCAATTCTATGCTAGTGTGTGTGGGGTTCGGGAATTTTTTCTTGCCTGTGACGATGGAAATTTTGTGAAGGGGTGTCTTTTTCTCTCTTAGTTGCTCGCCTCTTTTGTCAATTTCCCAGCTATGAGCGCGGTAGAAAGACGGGTGCATGGGTTAATTTAATTACTTAGCAGAAAACTGGTCAATGAAATGTTCTTATTGGCGGATTGGCCGGCCTCAAAAGTATTGCTCCGTATAAGTTGTGACCAAAATGCCTTAGAGATGTGGATAACTCACTTGGGTCAAGAGACAAGACTTTGTACCTTTGTATTAATGAATTTCCCTTTTACTTTGGTGGTTATTTATCAACATACTGTGTTTATGTTCTACGGTAGCTTTTGTTTAGCATATAAATGGAGATCAGTTTTCGTTGGAAGTAGTTTGCACATGTCTGCAAGTCCAATTTTGATTTCCATCATGATGTTGATTTTGTGATATTGTCAGAATATAACTTTGAAGAGACTTATGTTCAAGAGGTTGAAGATCCTTCTACACTGGCCATTGAAAATAAGGAACTGTCTATTCAGAAAGTGCAAGGTGGTTTCCCTAGATTCAAACCTGCATCAAATTCTGATTACCAGTTGGAGAGGTACTATTCTACAAAACTTAGTAATGTATATGCGTTAGACTCATAAAGGTACTTAGGTTATCTGCTCATGTTTATTTTGCCGATCCCTGTCTTGAAATGGCTCTAACTTCGAACAATTAATTAGAAGGTGCTGCATTGTTGTGTTGAAGTGATGTAAGCTCTCTTACAACTTTATTGGATTAGCTTCAAAATCTACCTTTAGCATCTGAGATCTTTCAAGCTAGCTTATTGTGTTCGAATACCGAAAATGCTCCCCTCTGTAGCTCTGAAACCTTATTACATACTTTAAGCTCTTACAACTTTATTTGAAGTAATTTTAGCTCTCTTACAACTTTATTGGAGAAGCTTCAAAAATCTACCTTGAAGTAGCATATCTGAGATCTTTCAAGCTAGCTTATCCTGTTTGAATATCAGAAATATTCGGCCTCTAGCTATGAAACCTTGTTACATACTTGCTGTTTATGTGTGTGAATACGGTGGATGACATATTCCTCACAAATGTGTCTTATGATTATGCACGACCAGCTATGGATGGTGGTTTCCGTATTCTCCTTCTGCAATGTCTGTCTTTCCTCTAAAAACTGATCAACAATGTTTAATGGCCATGTTTCTGTTGCCGAGGTGGCAGCTTCCCTATATGGAATTTGGGTTTTGGACGTTAATGTATTTTTGATTTTCATAATGGAAATATTTTTCTAGTCTTGCCTCTATTCTCTTTCTCCCCTCCCGATCCATGGCAAGTAGATTTGAACTTTACCCTAAGCCTTAAATATGTTGTCCCTGGCATACAGAAGTATGTTATAAGAAGAAATTATTCCTAGGCAATGATCTGTTTTTTTTATTAAATGTGATGATGGTCAGTGTTTGATAGGGCTGTAATATGAGACAAGTTGCTCGACTCGTTAAAAGCTCGGCTCAAGCTCGTTCATTTTCTAAACGAGCCGAATATGAACACATTTTAAAGCCCGTATAAAATGTAGGCCCGATTTGGGCTCGACTAGTTTATAAACGAGCCGAGCTTGAGCATGTCAATGCTCGGCTCGTTCGGCTAAAATAACACTATAGGAGCATTATTTTAGCCGAGCTACTCGGGCTCGGCTCATCAAATGCTCGCCTCGAATAAAATTTAGGCTTGAGCATGCCAATGCTCGGCTCCTATTACACCCCTAAGTGTTTGATGAACCTGATAAGTTAAAACCTACCCTGTAAGTGTAACAATGCATGCCCTAAACTGCTCTAATCTACATTCTATTAAAACCCACAATAGATTAGTCGTCTTTGCCTTTACTTACTCGTTTGAGCAGTTTGAGCTACTAATTTTGTATATGTGGTTTCAACTTCCCTGCAGATTCAAGCCTCCAGTTGTTCCAGATGGGTTTGTGCCTTATCACAAGTTCCTAGCTCCGCTTGATAACAGCCAGGTTCTGTGTTCTCCTCCACCCGAGGTGCCCCCTCCAGAAGATAATAATCTCAAAGTAACCATTGATGGAGTTGCATCTCTAGTGGCCCGTTGTGGTAAATTATTTGAGGATCTTTCAAGAGAGAAAAACCAGTCAAATCCACTATTCAGTTTTCTCTTTGGAGGGGGTGGTTCCGAGTATTATGCAAGGAAGCTATGGGAGGAACAACAGAAACGTTGTGGACAACCCAAATTACTTTTGGATGAAAAACTATCATCCGGCAAGCAGAAAATGACAGCAGAGGACCGTGGAAGAGTTCTAGGAGAAAAACCCTTAAAGAAAGTCCATATAGAATTAAGTTCTCCTGCTGTTACTTTAGCAGACAATAGCCAGTTTAATCTCTCAAATACGTTTACTTCACCTAAATCTTTGGTAAGTATTGCTTACACGTACCTTTGTTTCCTCAAATTCTTTCATTGTGAAGAAATCAACCTCTGGTCGATTCATAATTCACACAAAATGTTTACCATATATGTTATGAACCATTCTAGCTTGCTGTAGTTCTTGTTTGTATTGGATTTTATATCATCTACTTGTTCTTTTTTTTTTTTTTTTTTTTTTTTTTTTATATTTTGTGGCATTAGAACCAGCTTCTCGAAACTGCTCAGCCTTTTAAAGATGATCCAGCGAAACAGAACAGGTTTGAGCAATTTATCAAGGACAAATACCAGGGTGGGCTTAGGTCTACAGATTCTAGTGGAGCGAGCAATATGTCCGAATCAGCTCGTGCTCGTGAAAGATTAGACTTTGAGGTTGCAGCAGAAGCAATACAGAAGTCCAAACAGGTCGATAAAGGCAAACTTTCTGCACAATTGATGGACTTCACGAGTTCAAGGTTGCAATTTACTTCTGGAGGAGTGGAGGTGAGATTTTAGATTCATTATTTTATATCCACAAAAGATGAGATAGTTCGAAGAAATCATATATTGTTAAATTCTAGGAGAAAAGCAGCCAAGCTGAAGAATTGGCAGCGACAAAATTGTATCCGAAAAGGGAAGAGTTCCAGTGGAGGCCAGCACCTCTTTTGTGCAAGCGCTTTGACATTATGGATCCTTGCATAGGGAAGGTATTGTCCTGGTGTAATTACACACTTGCACTGCAGTTTTTATATTAAACCACCACGGAAAAGGAAGAAAGTTGTAAATGGTGATTTTCTTACTTAAATATTGCCGCTAATTTACGACTGGATGGAAATTTTTCAAGATCATTTGTGACTAGATGGAGAAATGCGTGTATGTATATATGTATATATAGTAGTATGTTTCTAGAGTTGAAGATGCTATTTTTTTAGCAAGACTCTGCTTTGGCTGGACAAAAGCATATAATATAATTGCCTTTTATTTTCAAGCAATATATGTTTGAGGGATTGTATTAAGTAACATGCATATTTACATCTTGCAGCCACCAGCTGCTCCTACGATCAGGAGCAAGATGGATTCTCTCATATTCACGCCAGATTTTGTGAAGAGTACGAAAGTGGAAGACGTTGGGATGAATGGCCAGTCAAGTTCATCTCCATTTGATTCCAATCTAAGATCTGTCGAGATTAATAATGCTGAGAATGATGTTGCTGTAGAGGTGGAGAATGTCGAACGACCTGTTGATCTCTACAAGGTTCGTTTTATAATAGGGTATATTATTTTGAAGATTACAATTTTAAAGGACACAATCTTTAGTAGTGATAGGTGAATATCACAACCTTGACCAAAATTATAAAGAATGCTGTCACCAAAAGGTAGTCCTCGTGAAAGTGTGGGAAATTTTTCTTTTTATCGTTGAGGTTATTTAAGGTTTTCTCACTAAATGCAGGACCGCCTGAAAGCTAAAATGCCCCATACTAGTATGATTATCTTATAAATTTTTTGTTGAATTACTAGATTGGTATTCAGAAGCTCCCTTCTCACTACTTGGTTAATGTAATGATTGGTACGGTATATTAGAATGTACTTGGGTAGCTGCATGACTAGCATATACTTGAACTCAGTCCTCTTAAACCCTTCATCTCTTCTACCGGTTTGAGGGGTCTTTGTGTCTGATCCATGTTCTCCTCCTCTTTCATAATCTGTATGTTGTAGTAGTCTACTTCTGATCGATTGATGGAGAACAAAAATGAGACTTCCACTTCTACCTTTCACCCCCTCACTTTAGAAGTGTGGGGATGGAGCACCAAATATTAAACTCTCCTATCCTTCTTATTGTTTCTAACTTTTTCAAATGGAAAGCCCGTTTTGAGGAAGTAGAATGCCAATATAACATTGTAGCAAAAGAAAGCCATAACGTCCCCAACCACCTGCTACTTTTCTGCTAATCCAGATATTCGAAACAATTTTACCCATTACATTATAAAAATGATGTAATAATCACTGAAGAAGATTTATGAAGTGTTGTACGGCTTCTAAAACTGAGGAAGGGTAGTTTTTTTTGCAGACCCCTTTAATTTTACTCGATATATAATTTCCCCTAGATGAAATAATTGGGTTAAATAAGGGTATATTTACTAAATGAGTTTATGCTATGGGTACTCTTGGAGTAATAGTGGTAAAAGGCCTAGTTAGCCATTTTACCGGACTTTGCTTGTGTTGCATGTACATATCTGTCATGAAGTTCACAACTCACCACTAGCTTCTGACGTTCCCTGCAGGCTATCTTCTCTGATGACTCAGACACTGAAGAGGAAACCTCCAACCTTAATCAAGTCGATGAACCACAAAAGAAGGTTGAAGCAGCCACTGCAACCTTCAGTCGTTTGGTAGCAGGAGACTTTTTAGAATCTCTTGGTAAAGAGCTCGGGATGGAGCTACCCCCGGATTTGCCCCTTCCAACTAGCAAAACAAAGCTTTCAGCTCCTCATACACCAGATGTTCTGCATAGTGAAAACAGTTCAGCCATAAAAGAGGAAGGCAAGTGTAATGAAGGATTGATCCCCAACAGCTCGTCAGGTATCCTCAAGGCTAGCGAGGTCGTTAGCTTCTCAAGACATACAGATGAGGTGAAACATGATAGGAAAGATAGAAGTTCTTCAGGCCGACGTTACGATGATAGTGAAAGGTCATCATCTGAAGATGAAAGGAGTAAAAAGAAATGTAGGCGACAACACAGCAGATTTACAAGCCCAGATAGGAAGGCTAGGAGTTCTTCAGGCCGACATAACTATGATAGTGACAGTTCATCATCTGCAGATGAAAGGAGTAAGAAGAGGTCTAGGCGATCACATCGCAGAAGCTCGAGTCCAGACAAGAGGAAAAGATCTCAACTTAAGAGCCACAAAAGAGAGCATTCGTCATCACACAAACGATCACAAGAGGATTCTATTGGTAGTCATCGTAGTCGAGATAGAGACCGGTCTGAGAGGAAAGAAAAGCATAGGAAGAGGGAGTGATACAATCTTTCCTTTGTCTTTCTCAAATGAGAGTTGTATTTTTCAGTCGTGGATATCTCAACCTGCACATGAATTACTTAGTTGTATGTCATGAAGTTCAGAGTAAAACAACTACCTTAATTGGTTAAAATCACAACCGTTCATTATTTATCAATTACAATCCCAACGGTTCTCCGCCCACTTCAAAATTACACCGTAAACCAGTCCGCTCGTAACCTTCATTGCTTCCTGTCTCTTCACACATCTTATGCGCTCCTCTTGTTCTATGCTGCTTCTTGCGATATATGAGCTGATATTATTATGCATCATATTAATTGTTAGATTCATTCATTTCAAGTCTCCTTTGATATGTTTTATATTCATGTAGTGTAGTTTTCATTCATATTGCATATTATGATATATATTCTGATTTATTTCGTGTTTCAGGCATTCGACATCATTTATAACACGTTTATGCCGGAACAAGAGTGTTTCATGAGGATCGAGGAACCAAGTAGCATATCATACCTTTGGACACTCCAAAGAAGTCTAAAACACCAAGATTCGAGATGGCAACGAAGACAACTCTTGTTGTCTCAACATCATCAATATTTTGTTGAGCGGCTCGGGCTCGGTTTTGGGCGTCGTCAACAAGTTGATGCATAGCGATCATTTGCTGCTGCATTTGAGCAATTGTATCAACCGTGTCAGTGGGGATTATTGTGTCATTCATTTTTGTAGTGATAGGTGTGTTGGTTGTACTTTGAGGATCAATAGTGTTTTTTGCGTGATTAGGAGGGTCAACAAACCTTATACGCTTAGAGCGAAGTATTCTTTTAGGTTTCGGTTTTGTTGGTGTAAGGGGCTTCCTTGTACTCCTTATATGCATTCAAAGGGAAAATGATTAAAAACTAAAAGGGTTTCAAAACTAATAGGTCAAGGTGATTCAAATGCTTACCCGACAACGACGTCAATTTGATGAGGACTGAAGTGTGAACCTCAAGTACTTACAAGATCCGTTGTAGTACAGAGGGTCAGGATCGAACACAAGGAAGACATTGTCTCTCTTTGACGAATTAATTAAGAAACCAAAATCAAATAAATAAGTAAACAGGCTATGTAAAATGTATGATAGAACACCAAAAGAAACCATAAGACAAAAACAGGGGAGGAGGTCGTACGACATGTAAAAGTCAACCGAATAAAAATGTAGTTAAAACACTAGAGGACGGCAAGAGAATGACCTGCGAGTGAATCGGAGCAAAACCCTACACTCAGATAGGGTAGGTCGTCCGACGGATCTCTAGGAATTATCCCGACCGGCTCGTAAAACAATTTATAAGTAAAGACACAGAAAATGGGTAAATGTTGGATCTTTATAATGTTCGAAATCAAATTTGAGGATGATAAGGGTCAAAAGATAAATAACAATATAGGTAAAGCATTCCAAAACCCGGATCACCACAACATGCATGAAATAGATCTCAAAAGAAAATTCCACAATATTACAAGTATGCAAGAGTTATGTAAAGACATCTCCTTTAATTGTCACTTCGTGGTTAGGTCGTCGCTTGCGGTACATTGATGTTGTCACCATGATTCTCAGTCTGTACCTAAGCAATTGCCGATTTATCACATCAAACAGGACATTAAGGTGTGAGAGCTCCATTGTAACTTCAAGTTAAGGTCATCCTTTGTAGAACACAAAGTATACTCAATACTACCATAACTAATACACATACAAGCAATACATAAAATCAATCCAATGTCATAGATCAGGCATGTCGGTCTCGCCAGACCTAGAACAGAGGAAAATTACTCACACATACGTTAGAACATGAAGGGAATGTATTTTATTAAATAGTAGAAGGAGTCGTTGTCCGACATAGGGGGCCTCGGTACGATCTGGTGTATAGAGTTTTGCTGAAAACTTCGTAAAAATGTTGGAAAAAGAGATATCTAACCTAATGGATGAAGAACCTTATTAATAGAATCCGAAAATAACCCAAAACCCTAGATCTCCAAGGATTCTATCTTCTATTGAGATATAATCAAATCTACTTGATCTTATCTCCTATTAAGATAAGATCGGACTAAAGATAAGACATGAACTAAGCATTAAAAATAAAGGTTGTACAAACCGATCGAGCACATGGGCCGTTGTGCGACCTCCTGGGCTAAAAACTCGGGTCTGGTCAGAAAATACTTCATGATCATCTCAGCAACAACGGTTGACCATTTTGGGGTCGAATCCAAGAGCGGAGACAACCTGTCGTGCGACGTGGACCCGATTGACCACTCTCGAATCTTCTCCCGATGTTCTTCTCTTCAATCTCTGACTTCAGTCATTCCCGGCAATGATCTTTGACTTCAATGACCGTAGAAAAACCTTTAGTGTGTATGAGGACATTCAGTAGTAGATGCGGCATTTTTGCTCCGCAGATGCCTAGAATGCATGCAATTACATAAATCAATTTGTAGATATACGAAATAGGAATATAAGCGGAATAGACCAATAAGGTATGCTTATTAATCTCAAAAGGATAGGGAATAAAATAGAATAGTTATGGAAAAAGATGCTAATTTTCATGCTATAATACTCTTAAAAAGATATCTAACCAATCGCCTATAGAATCCAGCATGACCAGGAAAACTTAATCCTTTTAGTGAAGAAGGCGGAGGTAGTTTTTCGATAAGCTCAACTTTAGCTTTATACAATTTAATTCTACGTTGGGAAACTAGATGTCCTAACACAATCCCTTCATTAACCATAAAAGTGACATATCTCCCAATTGAGCACTAAGTTAGACTCTACACAACATTGCAACACTTTAGTGAGGTTAGTTTAGCATTCATCATATGAACCACCATAAATAGATAAATCATCCAAGAAACTTCCATAATATCCTCAATAAGATTAGAGAACATAACTATTATACACCTTCGAAAAGTAGTTGGTGCGTTACACAATCCAAAGGGCATCCCTATGTATTCAAATGTACCATAAGGGAAGGTGAATGTCATCTTCTCTTGATCATCCACGTGAATATGAATATGAAAGAAGCCACTGTAACCTTCAATCCAACAAATGTTTAGTTAACACGTTAAGCATTTGATCGATGAACGGTAGTCGGAAATGATCCTTTCTTGACACTTTATTTAAACATTGGTAGGCAATGATAATACATTAACCAATAACAGTTCTTTGGAGAATGAGCGCACCTTTTTCATTCTTCAAAACTGTCATTCCTCCTTTCATTGGTACAACATGCAGTGGGATGACCCATTGACTGTCAAAGTTAAGATAAATTATTTCAACATCGAGAAGTTTAAGGATTTCCTTCGTCATAACCTCCTTCATTGGTTTCTTAAAAGTCTTCTTTGCACTTCACGAGAAGGACGGAAATCATTATAGAGATGAATCTTGTGCATGCATAGAGAAAAAAAAATCTTCATGTAAGATCATCAACAAAGTATCCCAAAATTTTTTGGTGAAGTGTTAGAACTTTCCTAAGATTGGAGGTTTCAGTTTTGGAAAGAGAAGAACTAACAATCACATAAAAAAGGCCAAACAATTCATACCTTATAGTAGAAGGGAGTGGTTTAAGCTTGAGCTTAGGGGGATAAGAAGTCAAACCTAGTGATGATTTTGAGTTATCGGGATCGTAATTTTTCGTAGGTGAAACAAGGGGTGAAACGTTATGGCACAACCATGACACGGGCATTTTGCCCGTGTCATCCCAGTTTTGTCACCATTTCGCTTTTTGGAAATTTGTTCATGGAATCGATTACCGTCATCTTCCCCGTATTTGCCCGTCTATTGGCCGTGTAGATCTACGACATTCTATATCAACTCCATAAATAAATTGGGGAAAAGAATTAAATACCTTCGACACAGGCTTGGAGCAACCAAACTAGTCGGCTCGCTGTCCATGTGACTTCGTTTCGTCACCGTGTGATGAGCGAGTTGAACTATGGCTTTTTAGATAATATTTCTCCAATAAATTGGATTCTTTAAATTTGTCAATGCAGCCCAACACATCTCCTAGAGAGCCAAAACACTCTCCAATCTTAAATCCGAGTATCTATCTCTTGTGTAATGGCTCGAAAATTGCCTTATGATTCATTTTAGCCTTTTGAAGGGTTCTCAAGGCCGGTACTAGAAGAGTGTCTTCCTCAGGATCCTACATATTCTTAGACAAACAAACTTATAGAGGATCATTAGAAATCATAATAAGCATGCATTCTTGCATAGCAAGATCAATATTATCCTTGATGTTTCATCATTTTCAATGAAGGTTAACTTTTGAAAGTCTTTCGGACTTTCATAAATCTACTAAGAAACCCTTTTGCTTCCATTGCAAAACTAGTCGAAGACTTTACTTTGGTCTTCTCTAAAATCCTACAAAATTCCACAAAGTTGCCTCGACAACTAATATTTCCATACTTCAATTCTAGGCACAAAACTAGGTATCTAGCCATGTTTAACAATTTACAACTTTCAATCCAATCGTTGGATCTCAATGATTGCAACTCGAAAACAAAGTAGAATATATCCTTAGTATCATATCAAAATTTGAACCTTTAAAGGGTAGCCTAAGACATCTAAATAAGAGCCTAAATTCAGTGTATGCACAAAGCAGAAAAATCTAGTAAAAACAACTTTCCTTCTAGGATTCATAACTATAGATCTAATTGTCAGATCTATCACCAAACTTGATAGGTTTTACTATGCTACCTAGACTACAACATATCCAAATTGAAACTGTAAAAGATGAGTTTAACATAACCAAAATGGAACCAAAATTGCATTGTCCAACATTCTCTTAAACCTCTCGATTTCAAACAACTTCATAAGTCTATATCTTCTAATCTAAACATTGGATCTACTCCATATTTTATATATGATTGATATTATATGGAAACTGCAACATAGTAAAAAATCAACGGTAAAAAAAATGTATAACATACCTAAAAAGGATCCCAAATATGACTACTTGGTAAGGTGTAAATATAGGATTACCAGGGTTGCTTCGTGTTGAGATACTATGTCTTACGTATGCCTATAGGAATGGATATGCAGTTTATTTGTAGGACAAAGTTGAGAAAAAATTAAAGGGAGGAGGAAGTGAGAATAAGCCTTAGTTGTTATGGTCATGTTGCAAGAACACAGTGAAAGAGAGATGTTGTTGTAGCAACAAAAGAGGAGAGAATATTGGGGAGAACACGAAAACAACACAATCGTTCAAAATCCGAGAAGAAGTGAGGTGTTCCCCTCCTTATTGCTTGTTCATATGTAATACGGAAATAAATGAGCTCAATTGTTTTTTCTTGCTCATATTCGAATGAGAGGAGTAGCAGACATACAATAGTTGTTGGATCAATGAGGCGTTCAATCTATATCCATAAAGAGGATGAACAAAATCTGAAACCGAAAATGAAGGTGCTTGTGCTACTCAATAAAGAAACTATCACCGAGAGGTTCGTGTTGCTTGCTCCCGTGTCTAGATTACAAATAGACCGTGTAATTGGTTTACCCTCATGCTTGTTCGTCAAAACTTTGTCAATTCCTTTATATTTCTAACACATGGTCTAGACACACCCTAGGGAAAAATCTAGCACACCCTCCAAAATGGTTGTGTGCCTTTTGAGATGAGCTTATTGAGTAAAAGGATATACCTACAAAGAAAATTCATCACTAACTTCAACTCAGAAGGATTCAATGGACTTACCTCATACAATGGCACGAAAAATGCGTCTGTATTTTCTTATTCTTGCTATATGAAGAACAATGATGGAGGAAAAAGAATCCTCATCCGGATCTTCTACATTTTTGGATAAACAAACTTCCAGTGGATCATTAGTAAAAATAGCTAGCATACATTCCTTAACACCCAAATTCATGTTATCTATAAAGTAAATATCATCCTCAAAGGAAGATTGTTTCAAAGCCTTGGTGAACTTATACTCAATCGTTTGCTTATTAAATCTGAATATCAATACTCCATCCCTGGCAACAACAAGTGCACCAATAGTGGCAAGGAATGACCATTCAACAATGACCGATACCGGATATTCAACCTCTATATCAATCACAAAAAAATCACCAAGTAAATCAAAGTGGTTAAGCTTCACAAGCAAATATTCTATTATCCCTATAGGACATATGTGGATCTATTTTCCAAAACAAGGTAAACTTGAGTAGGTGAATTCACCTAAATTCATGTTATTAGACAATTGTAAATAGATTAGACTAACACTTGCACCCAAACAACTTAAACAATTATGAACTCTATCATCAAATAAAAGAGGGATGGAAAAACTCCTTGTATCATCTGGTTTAGCAAGCATGTTGATGCAAGACCATCTCCAAACCTAGCTCGATTGGTGACCGTGATCATGTAAGCATGAAGGCAATGAGTTAAGATCACTCTAAGGAGGAGAAAAGAACGAATCAAAGTCATTTCAAGGAGAAAAAAAACCAGTTCCAAAAGAGAAAAAAATAATTTTTAGAAGAGAGATGAAGACCATTTTTCGGAAAGGAATGAAGACCATTGATTGAAGATGGAAGATATCAGGTAGATCACGTAGGCATGAAAGCTTATGTTCTCATGCCCATGCACATGCACGAAAAAAGGAAGATCACGTGGAAGGGAAGACTTGCTTGACCACCATGCACATGCACGTATCAGAAGATGGCCCCACAAGGGCTTTCTTGCCCATGCACATCACGTGAAGAGCCGATTGATCCGTGTGTGGAGACGGACATTTTAAATGGGTGATTTCCGGCCCTTAGATCATTATTTTAAGGCCCATAAAAGACACATTTTAATTATGGGTTTTATTTTAACTACTAGTGCTTTTAGCCCCGATTAGAGAGGGTTCTGATCACATTCTCTATAAATATAGAATTCCATACCATGTATTTCCTGTTTAATTTTGAGTAAAAGTTTTCTTTTGTGTTTCACCCAAGTGTTACTTCCGACGTGAAGAGAAAGAGCAAGTGAATTCACATTCGCCCACAACTTGGATTGTTTTGTCTTGTTCTGTTTATGTCTAGAAGTTGATACTTCCCCAACATTCATAAGAACCTTCTTGTGTTCTTTGGACGATGAATCCTTCGGCTGAGATTGTAGTGAAAAGGTTCTACGATTGTTCTTGGTTGTGTGTTAGAGCCTTAGTTTTCCTAGTGTGCTCCAAGCTGTCCATTCCATGGGTAATTTACCCTAGATTTGGTGTTGTACTTGTACAACGGTTTGTTGGACAATGAACGAAGAATCGTTGATGCCGCTTGCGAAGGTAATATCCTAAATTCTACTCCTGAACTTGGTATGGAAAAATTCAGGACATGGCGGAAGGTACACGAACTTTGGTAGGACTTATACTAAAAGAGGAGTCCATGCTATAAACCTCATCCGTCCGGAAATATCGAAGGAAATTGTTGAATTAAAGGAGATGGTGAATAGGCTAACAGTAGTGGGAACTCCACAACATTTGAAGGCATGTGGCATATGTGCTGATCCGTTTCATCCAACGGGCTTATACCCTTAGGTTCAAGAAGACTCTACTATTGAGGTAAATGTTATAGGAGGGTATGGACAACAACAACATAAAATGAATGATCCCTATGCACAAAACTACAATCCTGGATGGCGTGACCCTCCAAACTTTAGGTTGAGGATCAACCAAACCCACAACAACAACCTCAACCAGGTAAGTCTTACTAAACTTAGGAAATGCTACAGACATTAACTAAACATTTTGCTACTCATGTCCAAAGCACAAAATCTATCATAAAAAACTTGGAAAAGCAAGTTGGGAATTTGGGGGAGGCGATTGCGAGGATCGAAGCTCGAACCTCAAGAAATTTGCCTTCCCAAACGGTAGTAAATTCAAAAGAGAGTGTATGTGTTTTGACTCTCATGAGTGGGAAGCAAGTGATCAAGAATCAAGAAATGGAGACGACAAAAAAACGACAAGTTCAGCTGCCCCATGGCTCTTCCCACACCGTCATTTTTTATGAGCCCGCACCCGCGGCAATATGAGGCCAACCCGCAGCTAAAAAAGCGCCCGCGGATGAACTGTCAGAAGGTGCTGAAAAGAATTTTGAAGAAGATCCTTACGTCCGTCCCAACATCTCGCCACTTTACTCTGACAAACCACCTGCTCCCTTCAAATAAAGAAGAGTCGTAGAGGTTAAGGATCTTTTTGTGACATTCTCCAAATGCGATGTAAACATTCCTCTCCTTAAACTCATGAAAAGTGTTCCTAAGTATGCTCGTTTCTTGAAGGAATTTTGCACCATCAAGAGAAAGCAGAAGCTGAAGGGGAAACAAAAGATGAGTGAGAGCAAGCACGTGTCTGTTGTCTTTGAAACGCAAATGCCAAAGAAGCTTGGTGATCCGGGCATGGTAAGTGTTCCTTGTGTCATAGGAGAAATTCACTTTGACAAATCTATGCTAGACTTATGTGATTCTATTAAAGTCTTACCATGCTCCATTTACAAATCACTTGGTCTTGGACCTTTGCATGAAACCGGTACAATTGTGCAACTTGTTGATGGGTCTAATGTTCGGCTTAAAGGATTTATTGAAGATGTCTTAATCAAGATTGACAAATTGATATTCCCTACTGATTTCTTTGTCATTGATATGGAACATAGCACGCATACCATTTTGTTAGGAAGACTATTTTTAATAGCAATTAAAACAAAAATCGATTATGTTAGTGGAAAACTCGCTATTGAGTTCAACAAAGAGGTAATTGAGTTTGATATATTTAATACCATGAAACACCCCGTTGATACTCATTCTTTGTGTTCCATTGATACTTTTGAGCCGGTTGTGCAATCTGTTTTTGATACTTTTGATTGTGATGATTTGGAATTTGGTGTTGAAAATGTCATAACTGCAAAACAAACAGAATATGCTTGGAAAACCAAAATGCAGGATGTTCTAACTCATGAGGATGGACACAATAAATTGGCCATTGGGCCCAATCTAATTTCAAGCAAGAAGCTTGTTGTTTCCGTCTTCCAAGATATTGAGGTTGTACAGAAAGTGTCTAGTAAGCCATCAAGATCTTAAGGGGAAAGGATTGAAGATGCACTAGAAACAAAGTACGACAACAATTGTTCAGACCATAGCCAAAGAGGTAGGACTTTTTCATAAACAGGGAAATTCTTATGAAGAGACTAAAACACTCTAATCAAGGTTCTACGTCGAGCCAACGACGTACAACAAAGGCATTGCTCGTGAGGCAACCCGATGAATTAGAAGTACAACTTTCTATCATTTGGCCGCCCCATGCCTTTCTCAAGCCGCGGAGTGCCCAGACGACCCCGCCCCCACGTCTTAGAAGGCCGCGACCGCGTTCAGGACGACAGATAAGTTAAAAAAAATCTACCTAAACCTAACCCCATCTCCCTCACCCCCCTTCACCCATCTCTCACAGTCTCACTTCACCACGTACCATTGCCGCTCCCACGATCTCCCTGCACCCAGTCACCGCAACCACCAGCCGCCTCCGCTGCAACACTCCACCGACTCTGGCCACCTCCATTACATCCGATCACCATCACCACCCTCTTTCCCTCATCACTAACCTTCACCATCCTTCTCCACTCTATCCCTAATTGCATCTTCCACCTTCCTTCATTAAACTTCAGCTACCATTCTCACAATCACCTACTCTCTGTCACCACTCACCACCACAACACCACCAGGGGCAGCCTCCTTCATCGACACCACTGAGGAACCCTTGCCAGTATCACCAAAAATTTGTTGATTGTTGCTAGAAATTGCCCGTTTCAGATCTCCCCGCGAATGTGCCTCAAACTCCTCTGTGACCGCGACTTAAACAACTAGGCTGCATCCGTGGCTAAAAAGCTCCCACGACCGTGGAATCACGTTTCAGGACCCCGCGACCGCGGCACATGTATCCAACCCTCGCGATTCTTTAACAAAAATGTTATGTTTTTCCTTTTTTCAATAAAAACTAATTTAATTGTTGAATTACATTGCTAGAATGGAAAGAGGGAGAAATAATAGGATGACAACTAAGGATGGGTAGAGATATGAAATTGTAAAGAACAAGGATGTAATTTAAACCAAGTTTTCACATGTTCCAACTTTTAGAGAATTTGGGTATGTTGAAGTGTATGCACTAGTGTCTCGAGCATGCCGGACTCGGGAATTTTCTATGGAAGCAGGGTGTTGTCTATCCTTAGTTGGTTAGGTAGTTCATTGCCACATTCCAAGGTGAGGTGGAATATTATATTTTAACTACTTTAATATTTAAATTTGAGAATAGCCAGTATATTGTTGATTTGGAGCAGTTGAGTGGTTTTTTTTGGGTCACCAAGGACTCCACTGAGGAGTGGAAATCCGGTTCTTCAACTAGTGATCGACTTGTTTTCTTTTTGGTCTGCTACATCCATATCAGATTATTGTGTAGGTAGTGTAACACTCCGAATTCTCAAAATTCGGGAAGCTACTGGTTAGGACCTCACAATTGGTCCCGACCTCAGTTTGACAACAATTTTACTAGGATCTTACAAGAAGACACAAATAAAGAAACAGAAATTTAGAAAGAGATGATCTAAAAGATATGAATGCAACACAGACGTCTAACAACCAACAATACTTAAGAAAAATAAAAGTCTATATGTCCTCATACGATGATGGAAACATAAATGCAAAAACCCAAACCCCACTCTAAGGAGTACGGAGACCCGCTGACCACTACTTCCGAATCACTCAGCTGCTGCTCTAACCTGTGGTAAATCTAAACAACAAAACAAATCAACCGTTAGCTAGCTATCTAAACGACAGATCAATGAAAATAGCACACACACACAATTGCAAAACTAAACCCACATCATGCTATCAGTCTCGCTGCTCTCACTGCGCTAATAACGGTGCCAGACTTTCCGAGGTCCCATCATCGAAATATCACTCTGTGACCCTCCTTAGTTGCGACAGTCACGGTCCTCTTGCCAATGTCTAAGATTGACCCATGTCTCGTCATCCAATCTATCCTTAAGATCACGTCCTCATGTGCTAAAGGGCATGACTAGGAAGTTCACCATCCAGTCCCGATCTCCCAAATGAATATGGCAATCATAAATCTCTCGAGTCCCTCTGACCTTACTCCCATCAGGTAATCCTATCACAAATGGTATCCCCTCTACAGTAGCTAAGGACAACCTATCTACGCATGCATCAGATATAAACAAGTGTGTAGCAGCCGTATCAAACAAAACTCGTACGGGTAAGTCATGAATCTAGATAGTACCTGTGGTCGTCGGTGATTCTGGATGATAAGTACTCCTCAACTCAAACACTCGCGCCGGGACTCCCCTAGTATCAGTTGCACTATCACGTCCTCTACCACGACCGGATCCCTGGATAGAGCTTTGTGAGGAAGGATATCCTGGAGCCCGATACTGTTGCTGCTGACCTGGGGCTCGGTACTGCTGCTGCTGACTCGGAGCTCGGTATTGTGACGGCCTCTGTCAACTCCCCGCTATACCTGCAGGGGAAGAACCCTGCTGAGATGGAGCCTTGCCCTGGCGGCAAAATACAGCTCTATGTCTAGACTTGTCGCACTGAAAGCAAGTCACTGGCGGCTTCGTGCAGTTCGATCGGATGTGTCCGTAGCCACTACAGTTATGACACTGTGAACCCCTAGATGAAGTCTAAACTGAGGCGGTGTGACTATGTCGTCCCTGAGTCTATCCTCGCCCATAACCAGATACTCCCATACTACCACTAGCATATCCTGTCCTTTGGCGCTTATCCGGCCTATTTGACTGAGTAGCTCTCCTAGGTTTGGTTTGTCTCTCTCGTAGGCAGAAGCTTTGTCCTGATAATCTGCAAGAGACTCACAACGAAATCCTGCCAGATACGAACGAATTCTCTCTCTCAACCTCCGGGAGAAGAGGTATACGTATTGCTCTTCCGGAGGTGCATCTAGGCCAAATAGTGTCAACTCCTTCTGAAACTTCTTGATTGCCTTAGCAACAGGAATATCCTCAAATCCCGCTTCAATGAAGTCCTGAAATCTCTCTCTCCTCAACGAGACAGGGCAATACCTCTCTCTAATAATGCTCCTCTTCTGATCCCAACTGGTGACTCGGCTACGAATGGTCCGCCACTAGTAATGTGCCTGCTCTCTGAATAAAGTCTGTACTAGCTCCACTTGTCGATCCTCTGGGCAACGTATAGACTCAAGTGCAGTCTCCACGTGCCCTATCCAATGCTCCACTTCCAACCCTATCTCCCCATCGAATGGGGGGACCTTCAAGGTGTTGAAAGCCTTCAACCACTCATCCGGCCTCGGTGCTCTATGCCCAGCAGGAGTCCTATCAACCTCAGCTCTCCTCTCAGACACAACTGGCGCCTGAGTCACTCTTTGTGACACCTGAGCTGACCTAGCCGGTACTGGCGGTAACGGGGCAAGTCCCTATGTCCTGGCAGCTTCCTCCATACGCTGGACGTACGCTCTGTACTCTTTGTACTCAGATGCCCCTATAGAGACGCATCCTGATCCGGTCGAACGTGTTCCCTGAGCTCCAAACCTAGCAGCGGTCTCATTTCCGACCACAGGAACAATACTCTCAGCCACCTCTTCCACTCCAGCATTTGGCATGCTCGTTGCTGGTGGATTCTCTCGAGGAGCTCGACCCCGACCTCTCGCCAATGGAGGTCTACCTCCATGGCCGCGTCCTCTAACCACGAGAGTCCTATCACCCCTACCTTGTCCAACTGGAGGAAGAGGTGGACGACCTCTACCTCGACCAGTAGCTAGTGTATCCCTAGTACGTGCCATCTGCACGAGTGATAACAACTACAATTATAATCTAGCTAATAAGTCAAAAGAGAGTAAAAACCTAAAATCCATACTAAGCATACTAAGATCCACGGTAGTAGTGGTGGTCAGCCGTACTTTCTATCCCAACCAGACTATGCATGCATTTTGAAAACCAAAAGTTCCTTTGGAAAAACCTAGATCCCTTTTCGGGTTCTTCTTATTTACTTATTCGGCCTTTTAGAAGATTTCAAGTGTCATTGTTGTCAACCTAGAGCTCTGATACCATGTTGTAACACCCCGAATTCTAAGAACTCGGGAAGCTAATGGTTAGGACCTCACAATGGGTCCCGGCCTCAGTTTGACAATAATTTTACTAGGATCTTACAACAAGGCACAAATAAAGCAACCGAAATTTAGAAAGAGATGATCTAAAAGATATGAATGCAACACAAACGTCTAACAGCCAACAATACTTAAGAAAAATAAAAGTCTATATGTCCTCATACGATAATGGAAACATAAATGCAAAAACCCAAACCCCACTCTAAGTAGTACGGAGACCCGGCTGACCACTACTCCCGGATCACTCAGTTGCTGCTCTAACATGTGGTAAATCTAAACAACAAAACAAATCAACCGTTAGCTAGCTATCTAAACGATAGATCAATGAAAATAGCACACACACACAATTGCAAAACTAAACACACATCATGCTATCAAAGAATCCATTAATTATCTTTACTTAAGTCATTCACTCTTACTAATGGTACTTATTTTGTGACACGAGGGATTCTCAAACTTCGCCTCCACCCCCGTGTAACCATCATGAATGGATCCGATGCATCTCACCTTGTACCTGTATGGTCTAGGTATAGAGAACCTTCCAGTCTCCTGTCAGAGCTGGGCACTGATGTCACCGCCCGTTATACATACACTTGGGCCATAAAAATAATAAAGGTCGTCCTAGGCATGTTATAATTATTAATCAATCAACACACACCACTATCATTATTCAGCTAACATCTACAAACCAGCTAAGTAAGTCACAAGGACTTACCTGAATCAAATCTCAAATCTCTTAACCTCAACTCGGTCTGCTACCGTAGAACTCAATCACCTGTCATAGGAGGCAAGGGAATCAATAATGTATCCCATCTTCTTAGAAATCCATAATTTCTAAGATATACAATCTCATTATAAGAGAGCTCACTAAAATCTCCTCTTAAGGTAAAATGACTATTTTACCCCTGGTCTCGAAAACTCCAAAAGATTCTAAAAATCTCGTAACAAGTACTTAAACTCTTACTTGGGACTAACTATCATATTCTAACTCTTAAGAGTGAGTTTAGGTAAAGACTAGAAAATTACATGTTTTCCTACCCTTCGAAAAAGTCACTAGGATCTAACTTTGGCTCCAGATATGAAGCCCAAATAAAAATATAAAAATTCTACTAAAAATATCTAAGTTCTCTATACTATGCACTCTAACCATAGAAGCAAGAATTGTCCGAAAATACCCATTAACCACTTCTACACAATTCCTCAAAGTTGGTTACTACACCTAGAAATTTCAGACTTATCCAAAAATTGGGTATCTTTCTTAACTGCATGACCAGTCCACTTTGGACCTTCATAGTTCTAAATCCAACCGTTGGATAAATCCCAAATTTTGGTACCTAATAGTATGCATATCACTCTAAAACATATAAAAATTGAATGGTGGATCATGCTTCTAAGGTGTCAGGCTCAAACATGGCGGTTTAATGCAGTTTCTTGAACATCTAGCAGATTTTAAAAAGGAGTCATGATTGTGATACTTACCAGCCTCACTATCACTACCTATCCGGCTTAAGTAGGTCACTAGTTCTACACCTTGGCTTCGAGGGACTCAAGTAGTTGCAATATCTGGACTGAAGAAGAATGGCTCGAAAGGAAACTGCACAGATAGGCGATCAAGGAGACATAGGAAGGGAAGGCGCAAGGTTAGGCTAGAGTAGAGTTATGGCTACAGCCAGAAGAGAGGAGTAGTTCGAGTCTACCTGCAGGTTGTCTCCTAGGGCGTAGGTTGGATCAACGAGTGGTTCCTATCCGTCCTTCTGGGCACGCAACAAATAGTACTCCCCACCTCTATTCCTGGCACAAACGATGGCTATTGTTGCTGTTGCAAGGCGAGGTCATAAGCGGCTCTGGAGTTGTGTTACAGGAGGACAATAGAAGAAATCAAGGCTGCAGTGATTATCTGAGGATGCCGGATAGCGTGACTCTCCCTCCCTTGGTTGTTGGTTGCTGCGGCGCAGAAAAGGGCGATCAAAGGAGACAACTACAACAGAGAGATAACGATGGAGATGGAAAGTTATGAGCGTAACAGAAGGCAAGAGTCGTGTACGTTGGAGGAGGAAGGCAGTTTGTTCATCAGTGTGGATCTGGACATCTTTGAGGGGAGAGGGAGATCTCATGTGCGTGATTTTAGGGAGCTGTTACGTTGAAGATCTCTCCTTGCTCCAGCTCAACACGCGTCGTGGGGAAACAGGCCTCCTGCTTGATGGGACTTCTGGCTGGCGTGTACAAGCAAGGAATGAGGAGAAGGTGGGCTGAGTGTTTGTGTGGGCTGAATAACATAGGCCAAGAGAGGGAATGGGATGAGAGTTTGTCAAGGCTTGTCATGTCCTTGTCACAAGCTTGTCATGGTCTCGTCTTGATCTCGTCAAATGTTGTCCTAGACTCATCTTGGTCTCGTAAAAAGGACGTCATGACTTTGTCAAGGACATGTCATGATATAAACTAGGGTTTGATATGTATTTTATCATTTTATGTGAATTAAGGTTACATAAAATGATAGAATTTTGATGATGTGCAACACTATCTAGAATGAGGAAAGGTTAGCGGATCGCAATCCGGTTTAAACCGGAATTAAACGGAAATAAAATTTCCGGATATTACGGGTAGTGAGTACAACAACAAGCTCAGTCACCCCTGCTTGAGGTTACTATGCAAGGTGATCATGAGTGTGTTTTGTGGGCACAAGGAGGACAAAAGGTTGCCCTCAAAGACATGGACTACCTATATGCATGCATTTCGGACTATGAGGTTGTTCCGGATTGGATCCAACTATTCTTGGCCGCTTTGAAGCGGATCAGGAGAGGAGATCCGAGAGACATTGTGAGGAGGGTTCATTACCCTTATATTTGCTCAGGTTATGGGCATCTCAGTCCTTGAGGACCCTATTCCAATTCCTCTTTTTACAGTTCCCCTATTTCGGCGTTGCAAGATGTTGAAGACAGAGGGTGAGCACCAATTTTGGACGTCTTTTCATGACTAGAGTCATGTTACATATTTTCCCTATCCATTGTTGTATGGACCTGATTTGGCCGACTTCTACATTTGCGCTGACCCAATCATTCTGAAGCCGAGGCACATGACTGTTATTGAGAGGTATGCTACGAGCTCGAGTGGAGCCCCCGCTCAACCCTTTGAGCTTGTTGTTGATGATGAGGAGATGCCTATTGACTTACACCCCTTTCTAGAGCAGATGATAGCACATATGAGGGCTTTGACTACGCAACAGGACACTTGACAAACATGATTCGAGCATAGAGTGACCTCTCAGCTTGCACACCAGCAAGAAGAGTGGCAATCGGGATATGAGGAGAGGAAGCACGCTCACATAGATCAGCAGTAGTAGGCCTATCATACGGATTATGAGGCGGGGATTTTTTCTTGGATGGATGAGCAGAGTCCTCAGATTACTCAGTTGCACCAGAGGTAGGGTCACTTCTTCTCCCACTTCTCACATCCGTTGGAGTACCCGGATGATCCACCTAGACCATCTTAGTAGTGAGTTGTTCTTTCTCCTTCTTTCTTCATATTTTTTCCTTCATGTTCACACTTTGAGGGCAAAGTGGTCTTCAAGAATGCGGGAGGGATCTTATTTTGCATTGATCAATGTTTTTGCAGTTTCAGAATCTTCTTTGAGAACTATGTTTGTAAAGTTAAAACTTAGTAAAAAAAAAAGAGAAAGAAAAAGAGAAAAGATTAAAAACTGAAAAAAGGCAAAGAAAAATCCTAAGATAAGTCAAAAACATAAAAGGGTTGCTTAGGCAAAAAGCAAGTAGTTTGACCAACATTAGGTTGGAGCAAAAGTGGACTTGAGTGATGTGAGAAGTGGTGAGACCATCTTAAAAAAAAAGGAAAATTCCGGATGGTACCCTCCCGGTTTGGGGTATTCCGGATTTTGCCCAACAGTTTTTTCAAGTTCGGATGATACCCTTAAGTTTATGTTGTTTTCCGGATTTTGCCCAAATTCATTACACTTTTTTAAATTCCATTAAAAACATACAAAAAAAACTAAAATTTAAAAAACAAATTAAAATAGAAATAATAATTTATTTATTTTAAAAATAAAGTAAAACAGTAACTTTTTTTTAAGAAATATTTATATTAATTTAAAAATAGATAAATAAGATAACTTGTAAAAAATTCAAAAAAATCAGTGTTTTATTTATTTTAAAAATAAATAAATTGGATTAGCATTTTTTTAACAAAATCTAAAAACATAAGTGTTATACTTTATTTAAAAAATAAATAAAATAAGGAATTTTTTAAAAAATTAAAAAAAATCACTGTTTTAATTTGTTATTAAAATAAATAAATAATTTGTTATTAAAATTTACTGATTATTTTATTTTTAAAATAAATAAATCATTCTTTCTATTTTTTATTTATTTTTCAATTTTACTTTATTTTCTTTTATATTTTTAATGGAATTTGAAATTTTTTAATGAATTTGGGCAAAATCCGGAAAACAACGAAAACTTAAGGGTACCATCCGAACTCGAAAAAACTGTTGGGTAAAATCCGAAAAACCCCAAACTACGAGGGTACCATCCGGAATTTCTCAAAAATAAAAGTGGCAAGGTGAAAACCCAAAAGGACGTCTTAGCAAAATCAGTGACAAATCCGAATGATAGGTTCATTCTTTTGACGTTGGCGACATAAGAAGAGATATAAGGAGGAATCCGGGTAGGCTACTCTTGGAGAAATAAAGAGTTAGATGGTAGTATTCTTTTTTCACATCACTTGGTAGGATGTTATACTTTGCTTTTTCATGCTTTTGATTGCTTTTCTTTTCACCATGTTTCCTGATGCTTTTGTTGAACATTTGGTAGATTTTAGTTTACTCGAGACGAGTAAGAGTCTAAGCATAGGGGAATTTGATGGGTGATGAAATCACTATCTTATTTAGGTAGTTTAAGCATGTTTTTATAGTCGAATATTTGTATTTTGGTGCCAATTGTGTAAATCTAGCTAAAGGAGCATACAATGAAGAAATTCAAGGATTTAAAAATGGTTGGAAAAAGTGAAACAATTAGAAGTCCAAGACAAAGTTTTTGTTGAAGAACCGCACCCACAACCAAGATCCACCGCCCCCGTGATGACTGGCCGCCTCTAGTGCTCTGCCCGAGGCCTTGCCAGCGTTTGTGAGTTCCTTGTCACCGTGACCACAAAGGCATTGGGCCGTACCCGTGGTGACTTCACACCTAGTGCAATGTCCAGTTCCCCCGCGCCCTTGATCGCAGACAAGCCAACCGCCAACGCTCTGTGTCAACACGACCGCGGCGGCATTTGACCGCGTTTGCACCTACAAAAGTTTGCCTTGGCGACCCTTTGGATTCCCCACCTCCCCCACGGCCTCATCTCTAAAGAGGATAACTCTTCACCTTCCTGCACCCGGGGCATTCACCAAGCCGCGCCCGTGCCTCAGTGAAAGAAAGTGAAGAATCGCAAACATTTCAATTACTGAAGAAGACCCGCAACCGCAACCATCTAAGCCGCGGCCGCGACCCCATTGAATATAAAACATTTGTGCTGGAAGTGAACTAAATTGCGCATGCGAATGTGCAACAGTCGTAATAAACTCGACGGTTTACACCTTCACTTTATGACATTTAAGGTGACGGTTTAGGTTGTCACTTTACTGCAATTCAGTACCTAGCTAGAATAGTATAAAAGAGGTGCTAGGATTGTCTTAAAATCATCTATTTCATAACCAAAAACCTATCTTTTCTTATTATTTGCTTTGAAGTCTTGTATGGAGTGTTAAGGTATTCTAGCCACATTTGGTTGATTAAAGCTTTCATGCAAAGCTTGGTTGTAAGTTTTCTATAATTGAAGTTTAAATTCAAATTAATTTGTGTTTATTCCTTGTTCTTAACGTTGTTTGTATCTTACTTTTTACCTAGCTTGATCATTAAGTATTTTGATTTTATACAAGGTGATAAGGTTTGTTGGTTCCGGGTTCGGGTCACTTATCCAGTAGAAAAACACACTCGACATAAGCGGTCGGCAAGTGTCGTTGTGAGGGGAATTTAGCCATATCATAAGATTAACGGGTTATTTATCTTTTGTATGCCTCTTTATTCTTGTTTGAATGCTAACTATCTATTTGATCTTGTAGGTTTACGGATTGGATATCGGGTGAAGTTATATTAGGACTGATTGAACTAATATATACGTATGATCGGGATGAGGACAAATGCTTGAATGCTTCAAAGAGAACTAGGATCAACCAAATTGAATTGAAAGTAAATAACCAACCAATTGTAGTTTTTTCTCTAAATTGCTATCATCATCTTTAATATTTGCATGCTTTTGTTTTTTCACCTTAACAACAACAATTCCCCACCCCCCGTTACACATATTCGATAGTTTCATCACATTTGTTCTTCATTCCTCTCTTCTCTCTTGGGTTCGACCCTTACTTGATCGCTATACTTGTTTTAGTATTCTAAGTTGGGATATTTACTTTGATCAGAAATAACGACCGTGAAAACGTCTTGTCAATCTTCAAAAGAGTTTCAAAAGTAGTATTCATGGTCACGTAACTCAAACTAGATCAATAGGAAAGTAAATTTTACTGAATTGTCAAAGAAGTTGTCAAACAACATTCCTTACGGCCAGGTTTACGCCCGCCTTACGGCTAGCTTACGGCCATATGGTGCCCGTAAGAAGGACGTATCACTTGCCGCCGATAAGGAAATAAAATATTTTTTTATCGTAACTTTGGAAGGTTATATTTTGTGTAACTCTAGACTCTGGTTTTTCGCTATATTTTCTTATATCAATCGTAGGGTTAGATATGTTAATTCATCCTGAATTAGGCATCACTCAATTGCTTACCCTAAGTAGTTGTTTGTTTTGCTTTGCATGTTCGCCTTATAGGAACCAAACAATTATAAGTTTATGTCTTTATATCTTGTCATGTCTGGCTAAATTCTCTCCTGATCTAAGGATTTGATGATCCCTAATGATTTAATTTAGTCCTTGCATGCATGTATGTGTGTGTGTGTGCATGCATGCATGTACGTATGTATGCATGTATGTATATATGTATAATATTGCTTCTTTTCAAAGCACTTAATATCTGCCTTTTATTTACCTTTGAAATAAAGTGGTGTTTATAACTGGTTTAGATAAAACAATTGAAGAGCCACAAGCGAATGACATTTTATTGGATTTATTGAAAAGAATTTGGTTTTGAGAGTACTAATTTATCAAAGCTTTGAGAATTTCTAATTATCATAGAAAGTTTCTGATGAGGGACTATCTTCAACACCACCTCATGGACCAATCACTAGATCCATGACCAGGACATTGAAGGAGAATACAACCACATCATCTTTGAGTGCCACCATGGAAGGAGTTATCACTAGAATAAGAGAAAAGGCCATCCATAAGGAAGTTGCTAGCTTATTGGCAGCATGTACACTTACAGAAACCTCACTCATACCTAGGTCTCCTTTAGTGACATTGTTGGCTATTATGGAAGGACCATACAAGACCCAAGATGATCAAGCAAGCATAGAAAGTGGCTAGGACGAGGAAAGAGTTCCAGAGAATAAATCTTGGCCTTGAGGCCCAAAATTTCGCCCGATATTTATCACATGATTGACCGAGATTTAGGCGTCTGTCGTTACTCATAAGATCCGGTTGCGATCTTATTAGTTATAGATATCTTTTATTATTTTAATACCTTTAAGGCTCTGAAACATTCTAGAGGTATTTTTTCTATTTTTGATCATATCTTTGAGGATTATCTTTTAGTTAGATTTTTTATCGTTTGTAGCAGAATCTCCCCTATAAATAGTCTTAGAATGTGAGATTCATAGGTAGATTTGATTTGATTAATATTTCCACAATATTCTATGAACTCGTTGCTACGCTTACGAAGTTTATGTTTTATTTATTTCTATTCAATCATGTCTTTGATTGAATCGTTGTAAGTCTTTGCTAGGTTGTGCTTGTATGTATTAATCTTCTTAAAGGTTGGTGCTCCTGGTCAACTCTAGTCTCTCCTTGCGCTTGTCTTATTTAGAAGGCTTGTGTAAAGTTAAAAAATGGAGGGTTTAAGTAAGTTCTTCCTTAAAGGATTTTAACACATAATTGGTCAAGGTTTTTACGGGAATACCTTGGTTCGTATTTTCCTATAGTTCCATCAATTTTATTTCGTATAATCATCTTCTTATCTATCCATTATCAATCCACCAAACTCACGTTCTTTTGGTTCAAAGTTACATAAATCTCGGCCCGTAGCCAGAATCTCGCCAGAGATTCTTGACCGAGATTCCTTCTTTGAGACAATTATATATATATAGGGTGTGGTTTCCATGAGAACACTCTTATTGTGTATCATGAGAACAATCTTAGACCGTCGGATGGTGAGTATTAAGGGTCGAGATTCAAGGTAGATATCATAATTAATAATAACTACGAATAATAATAACTACGAATAATCCATTCAACCAATAATAACTACGAATAATCCTTTCAACCAACAATAACTACGAATAATAAATTAAACGATATGACACCTTCGTAACAAAACTAATAATAACTACGAATAAGATATTAAACAATAATGCTTGTTCTCATGATTACACGATAAGGCCTGCTCTCATATGATCTATACTCTCTCTCTCTCTCTCTCTCTCTATATATATATATATATATATATATATATATATATATATATATATATATATATATATATATATATATATATATATATATATATATATAATTAACTATCAATATCATCCAAATCAGACACGCTCCCTCAGATTCGTTACTCGATTATACTACATATGATCACGTATCCTTGCGGGGGAGGGTGTTGTTACTTTCTGGTAAAACTTCAAGTGACCAAGTTTTTGGCGCCATTTTTGGGCATTGTAGATAGTTTTGGTTGTTCTAATAGTCGGTTATTCTAAGTTTCTTGTTACTTTTGATTTTTGGTTTCTTTTTTTTTTTTCTCCACAGGTTGGAATTCAAAAAAAAAGAGGATCAGACTGACAAACCGCGCACATTGGAAGCAAGGATAAGTCCTAAACAGTCCACCCATGTCAATGCTTGGAGGTTCCTAGACAACAACATTGAAGAATTTATTCTGACCGCATCCACAATAGAGCTTATTCGGAAAGGCACGTTCAACGGCAAGACAAATGAAAGTCTTCACCAACACTTGAGGGATTTCAAAATATGTTGAATACCATAAAATTCCATAATGTGTCAGATGATGCCATAAGGATGCAAGCTTTCGTATTCTCTCAGGATAACAAAGCCCGCAACTGGTTCAACAGAGAACCAACAAGTAAGTACACTACTTGGGATTAATTCACATTTAAATTTCTCAACATTTTCTTTCCCTCTAGCAAAACTCACATATTTAGGAATAATTTGATTAACTTTGAAATAGAGGATCACGAAGATATCCACCAAGCTTGGGAGAGATTTAAAGAAATGCTATATAATTGTCCACATTATGGTTTTATGAAGAGCGCCCTCCTCGATTATTTTTACAATGATTTTAATAATGTGACTAGAAATATGGTAGATATGGCTAATCGTCATAGGTTCACCAAGTTACATGTAAATGACGCTTGAAACTACCTCATTAACGTAGTTGAACATGTTGGAAGATACCCTTTTACGAAAGAGAACTCAATAGATAAAAACATGTGAAGAAAGAGATAACTCCCAAAACCAAGATCTTGCAATTGCCGAACTAACTGCCAAATGTCAACTATGCAGGAATACATGACACGAATCTCTTCAATGCCCTATTCTCACTTATCGGAACATTATCTCCCCACCAAAGGTTGAACTTCCTCTTTTGGAACCGTCTCCACCAACGAAGACTAATATGGAGACCTTACTAAAACATTGGATACTCATCACAAAAGCCTTAACATCATACTTAACATCAACAAAAGCTAAATCAAGATGTCAATGAAAGAATTGACCTAGCAAGTGGTGTCGCCAACTACTTTGATCAACCCCAAAGAAGTTGATGTCATCACCTTAAAGAGCAAGAAGGTAACTAATGAGTCCACTGCTATCATTCCTCCTCCCTCTCAAATGCAAAAACCAATCGAAGGGACAGCTGAAAAATAAGCACCTTACCCACCTCCTCCACCAAACAAGCTTCCTTTCTCATTCCCACAAAGAAGAAATAAAGCTATACTAGATGAGAAGTTTGGGAAATTTCTTGCATCAATGAACAGATTGCCCGACAAGCGGGAAGATCTTGGCATAGTCTTCAACCCTTTGGACACATTTGAAGTATTCAAGTTTAATATTGGAGAATATTCGGATACCCCTGTGAATACTTCTGCTTGTAAAGATAGGTTGAAGGAATCCACCATGTCGAAACAATCAAGTTTGTTGGAAGATGTTATTGAGAAACTATATACTCTGGAGTCCGTCCCTAAAATATCCGAAGAGGAACTGAAATTCACCCCTTGCACGCACCTTACCACCACCTTACAGGCACACTTATGGTCGTTACATGGCTGTAACATTTCCTACCGGTAATTCTTTCAAAATTAGTTTGAAAGTCGTAGCCAACATTTTGATTCTTATGGCCACTTAAGGGCAGCCTTGCGGCCATATCATCATCTACCCCTTGACCGTAGAGATTGGTGATTCCGATACCAGCAAGCGACATCAAGCCCTTACATGCACCTTACAACTGTATCATGGCCGTATGGATTGTGTAACACCCTTTCAAAAAGCTGGATATGAAATTCCGATGTTGTGGTAATTCGAATTCATTTTATATTTTTTCATGTACAATGTCACACACACACACACACACATATATATATATATATATATATATATATATATATATATATATATATATATATATATATATATATATAGTCTACATATATAGTCTACATCTAGTATTGCATGATACCCAAGTTTTTTTCCAGCACAAGCTTTCATGGAAAAGGTTTGTAGGAGCTCAAAAATGGCTTCGTTTCTACTCACACAAACAACAATCACTTAAGCCTGACATATAGAGGGCTCGTTTGGAATCGTTGAAAATTATTTCCGGTAACGGAATGATTATGAATCAATCAAAAACTATATTTGTTTAAAAATCTTTTAACACATGAAGGTAATCTCATCATTTCCATTTCTTTTCCTTATCTTTATCCGTTTTCATTCCGTTTCAATTTCACCACTTCAACCAAACGGACATTGAATCTAATCAAATCCGAAAATTAAATTAACAAACAGTTAAATCGAAAAAACTCATACATCCGTCGCTTGTTTGCATTTTTTGAAGAGTGAATTTGCTATATAGCCTTAGTTCACTAATTTTGTTTAGTAATTGTGAACCTCAATAACTTTGTTAGAATATGACCTCTTTTAAATTTTTAAGACTAATTTACCCTTATACAAGAATATAAAAGATTGCTAATTAATTATTGTCTTTTATTTACCCACAATCCCTAATTGAAGAAGATGTATTTTGAAGGAGTTACCAATTTTGATCAGCGTAATCAATCAGTAATTAATCTTGTACAAGAAAATTTTACAAGAATTGATAAAACTAAGCATGTTACATGATTGTACTCTTCATGTAAATCATGTATCATCAATTTCTCTCTGAAATGAATGAATTTGGGTTTGGAAGAAATGATGAACCGTGTGATTTTTTGTACAAGAAAATTAGTTACAATAAATTTTATACAAGAAAATTAGTGTACAAGCGAAAGTTCAAGTATCATAATTAACGTATATTTATAATCGTGAAATGCAACTTGGTATTAGGTGGGACAACCAATCAAGGATCAATTCAAGGTCTAGGTTATTTACTAAACAAAATTGATCATCTGTGCATTTCATCCGATTCTTTTTTTTGAATGACTAACCTTTTGTCCTCCTTTGTTTCTTGATCAACCATGTTTGGAGATTTTGTTGTCGAATGAGAGTTTTTGGTCTGTTTCGATTTCAAATTTTGGTTTCACAGTGAAGGTGGCTCTCTATTGAGCTAAAGCGATTTATAAAATTAGCGTTGCGTGTCAAGCTCAATAATCACGTATGGTACGTGGTGCTGACAAGTCATATTGACATCAATTTATGGTTCGGGTAATTAATAAGATAACCTTAATTATAATCCCCAGTTCAAGCGGTAGTTGGAAGCGGAACCCGTGTTTCCAATTATTTCGGATATTTTTATTATAATCATGGATAATTCCAAGAGATTTTATTGGAGAGGTGTAAGAAATTAATTGAGATAAATTTTGGGTGCCATCCCCTCCAAGAGTGAAGTCTGATCACTGTCTTTTTCATTCTCTCTCTTCGATCGGAATGTGGGGTGGTGGTGAGTGCGTGGGATGCTAACCGGCTCATTCATCCCCCAACCTCAACATTTGGACAACCGCCATGGATGTCTTGCAAGCTCAGAGATCACTCACAGCTGCTCATTTTAGAGAGCATACGCACCAGCTCGGTGTCAATCCAGTTCTCGGCCTGTTTCCGAGCCGTCCTATTGATCGATTATTGCAGTCGCAGGTACGTTTATGCAGATTTGGTTGTTTGCTTAATGTTTTATCGGTGTCAGTTTGTGCTTTCAAGTTGAAATCCAATTGGAGAATTTCTTACCGGTAGTTGAGTGGAGATGCAGTAGTAACTAGTCAGCTCTGTGTCGAGATTCTTCAATGTTTAACCGACTTGAACTTTAATCGGAGAATTCCGTCTTTTCTGGAAATAGCTTTGCAACGGTGGATTCGCCACTTCTTTGTCTTGATTTCACGCTTTCTTGGAAAAATACTGTTATATGTTTGTGTCGGCGTTATTTGTGCACCTTTTCCAAAGTTAAAACTTCTTTTTTTTTTTTTATCATCTTTACTAACCTTTTAGTTTGATTTAATTTATTCCGGTGAGTATATTATCCAGTATCATTCATGGCGCGTACAGTGTCCAGCCAGTGGAGTCTCTCTTCAAATTTCAGCAAGTTCAGGTTTGTATTTTGCACTTTTTTATTTATTTTTTAATTTGCACATTTAGTAGCTATGTTTCGCGGATACACATGAGCAAACGGACACTACAAGTATAGGAAACATGTAGAAAATCATTGTTGCCCTATTATCATCATTGAGTTTCCGTGCTCGGTAATTTAGTAGTATTTGACGTTTCAGTTTCTTGATGTATTCAGAGTTTTCGAAGAAGAAGGAAAGGAAAAAATCATCATCGAGGGGTATACGATCTAGTGCTAGTCCCAAGGAGTTTACACCAAAGGCTCGATTAGGGCCAAATGCACAGAAGGAGGACAAGAAGAGCAATGATGAAACTGAAAATTCAGTGACATCCACAAGGGAAATAAATGAAGGAACACCTGCTTCTACTGGTGTTGGTGGGATAAACGATGACGGAACACTGACCAAAAACGGGAAAAGACAACTTGGATCAGGAAATGTAAGTATAGCAAAATTAGGAGTTAATGAAGATACTGAGGCTGAAAGTCCCAAAGTGAATATTTCTAATAAGTTGAAGGAGGCGATGGAAGCACAGAGGCTTAGGCAAGTAATTGAGGAGCTGGCACAAGCTACCTTCTCAGCTCAAAACAAATTGTTCACCTACCCACAGGCGGTAAAACCCGGTAAAGACATACAAATATTCTTTAATCGGACACTTTCTGCTTTGAAGGATGAACCAGATGTTTTTATTGTTGGAGCATTTAATGATTGGCGTTGGAAATCATTTACCATTAAAATGGATAAGAGCGACCTAAATGGCGATTGGTGGTCTTGTAAGATTCAAGTTCCTAAGGAAGCATACCAGATTGACTTTGTCCTCTTCAACGGGACAAATGTTTATGAGAACAATGATAATACCGACTTCCATATAACAGTTGAAGGGGGAATGGATGATGTTGCCTTTGATGATTACTTGCTTGAGGAGAAACGCAAGGAACTTGAGAAACAGGCTAGGGAACAGGCAGAGAAGGAGAGACAGGCAGCAGAGCAAAGGCGAATCGAAGAAGATAGAGCTGCAACTGAAGCTCATAGAGCACAAGCGAAAGCTGAAGCTGAAGAGGAGCGGGCAACGTTGCAAGAATTGATGAAGAAAGCAACAAAATGTGTTGATGATATTTGGTACCTTGAGGCCCACGCGTCTAAGAGTAAGAACTTGGTTAGATTGTACTATAACAGAAGCTCTGGTCCTCTTGCTCAGGCCAATGAGATCTGGATTCATGCGGGATACAATAATTGGAGAGATGGCCTATCTATCAGTGGAAAACTAGACAAATCTGAGAAGGAAGATGGTGATTGGTGGTATACTGAAGGTATACAGGGTGCAAAAGTTTGCCCTAAGTCATTATTGTTACAATATACAAATGTGCAATGGTAACTAGATGTTTCATCTTTAATAAGTCATGCATCATTTACAGTTGACGTGCCTGATCAAGCTTTTGTTCTGGACTGGGTCTTTGCTGATGGCCCGCCTCATAAGGCAATCGTGTATGATAACAGTAATAACCAAGATTTTCATGCTATTCTTCCAAAATCCATATCGGAGGAGCAATATTGGGTTGAAACAGAAGAACGGATATTCCAGAGGCTTCAGGAGGAGAGGAGGGAAAGAGAAGAAGCTATATATGCCAAGGTAAATTCTCCAGCAGCTGCATAATTATTATGACCTGTGCTTCTAATTTCTTGAAACTTAGTCATGTAGTATCCATCCCGTAACCGTACATGTGGATCGGTTATGTTAGAATTGTAGAGTGACCGAGAGCTGACAATGATTATCAGTTTTGAATTGTAGAGTGACGAGAGCTGGCAATGCTTATTATATAGCAAGATCATGCTTCAACTTGAACAAACTTTTTAAAAATAAATTCCAATTGATTTTACGAGTTTAAGTTAGCTAAGCAACTTTGGAACGACTCCAGCTTCGAATAGTAAAAGCTTATTATATAGTAAAAGCTTTTTTTTTTTTTCTTTCTTAGAAGTTTATCGTGATTTATGTTTATGGAACAGAATCAGGGAGTTTGAATGGGTTTAATGTCTGCCTCTGTATTAATTTATCAAATGGAAGCATTATATTCCTCCGCTGTTCATACTTTTCATATTGTTTATAGAATCTCAGTTTAAATACTGTTGCCACTCTGCATACATATTGGAGTTGGTTCTTCCATGTTCTGTATTTCCTTGGTCATAGTTCAAGAACAGATATTCCGTAGGCCTGTAATGTGGGGTCGTGATGGATGTGCAACACATAAGTGCAAAAAGATTGTGGGTGTCCAAACCTAAAACTAACTAGAAACAGGTGTAGGCTAAGTTTTTATGTGTAATTGACGTTGGATGACCATCATCTTTATGAGATTATACTCTTCAGTAACTGGTTTCTCATTGTATCTATCTATCTATCTCTTTGTCTGTTGTAGTTTTTTATAAAATGCAAAATAAGATGCACATGTGCTTCTCAAGAGAGTTGAGATGATCAATAAGTATTACTTTGCTGAAAGACAATAAAGATTCTACCCTATATCTAGCAACTCTCATGCTTTTGATTGATTGATTGATTGATTGTGCATGCAATCTATTGAATTTGTAGCTATGCTCTATTCATGTTCTACAGCTGATTTATATCCATTGTCTCAGGCTCAAAAGACAGCTCGGATGAGAGCTGAGACAAAAGAAAGGACAATGAAAAGTCTTCTAGTGTCACAGAAGCATATTGTCTACACCGATCCTCTTGATGTTCGGGCGGGAGAAAATGTTACAGTATATTATAATCCTGCTAACACAGTTCTTAATGGGAAACCAGAAGTTTGGTTTAGATGCTCTTTCAATCACTGGACCCATCGCAAGGGTCCATTGGCACCCCAAAAGATGGTGCCTGCTGAAAATGGTTCTCATGTTAAAGTAACTCGTGAGTTTTTGAAGATAATGCTTTTGCTTTACCGAAAATCGTCTCTCTCATACTCATTATTGTTGCAACTCCGTGACTGTTATGCTTGATATATCCTTTTTGACCATGTAGAAAGTTGTTATATTTTTGCATAAATGATTATAATAATTATTAATTAGAAGCTACGATATCAAAAAGTTGGACAGTATACTTAAAAGGGGTACCATGTGTTTCTATCTTAGTGCGTAAGTCATTTTTTCTGTAGTCAAGGTTCCAATGGATGCATATATTATGGACTTTGTGTTCTCTGAGAAAGAAGAGGGTGGGATTTTTGACAACAAGGATGGCATGGATTACCATATTCCTGTGCTTGGTGGAATCACAAAGGAGCCACCTCTGCATATTGTCCACATTGCTGTTGAAATGGCTCCTATTGCTAAGGTCAGTTTCGATTGAGTTTCCCCCCTGTTTTGGACCATGTATCCCTTTTTGCTCTTTATGAGGGAATTTTGAGAGTAAACAACTATATTAAGTCTTTGATGGTGGCATCTGAAATTTTATATGTTGACCTGGGCACTTCTAAAATATATGGTTTTAGCTGAGAATAAGATTAAGAGCATCATTTCAACATTATTTTTCCTAGGTCTGATAAGTTAACTGAGACAAGATCTTACCATACATAAACAATCTCATATTTTGTTTTGAATGATATAAAGGAATTTCCTTATCATGTGATATATATGTAGGTTTGGATTTTGGGCATTCGTAAGACTATTTGCGCTATATATTTAGAGGATACAAAAAACTTCTCTTTTCAGGTAGGAGGCCTTGGAGATGTTGTCACTGGCTTATCTCGTGCTGTTCAAGATATGAATCAACATGTAGATATTATTCTTCCCAAGTATGATTGCCTTAAACTTAACAATGTAAGACCTATTTCCTGGATTGTTCAGTGTAACATAAACCATCAATCTTTTATTGTATTTTCTTATACTCCTGCACATTTAACCATTAACCTGTAGTCTACCTTGCTGCAATCCGTACTTAAGTTTGATTGGTTACTAAACAGGTAAAGGACCTTCATGATGAAAGAAGCTATCATTGGGGTGGAACTGAAATAAAAGTTTGGCGTGGAAAAGTTGAAGGCCTCTCTGTTTACTTTTTGGAGCCTTGTAATGGGTAATGGTGAAATTCCTATCAGGACACCTTTTGCTTCATCAACTCTGACCGCGCATGCATTTGTTTCAATTTTATTTCCCCTTCTGTATGGCGGTTTTTAAGTGGGTTAACCTAGATTGAGTTTAGTTGAGAATTATTTTTTGTTTGTTAATCATTGCTTCTCATTCTTCCTGCATTGGTCCTCTGTAGTAGTTTCCCCAAAATTACTTGAAATGGGCAGTGAATTGTTCATTTTTTGCAAGTGGTAAGAGAATAGGAGGTACTAAATTGGTCTCTTGTCTTGATGCTAGACATATCCTAGATTTTATAATTGCCTTAATCACTTAAAGATACTTAGTGCAAATTATTTAGTCTCCAAGAGTACGTTACTACTATTTATTATATTCATCAATAGTGTGCATGATACTTGGATTTATCTTCAAGAACACATGATAATATAAACACACAAGTTACTTTCTGCATCTCGAGCTGTGAGAATCATAAGATATGCCCTTCTTTTCAGAAAAGAAATATTATTTTCCTGATACCCCTAATTGCTGTTTTCTTTTGTTCTGTACAGATTTTTTTGGACTGGTTGCATATATGGGTGCAGGAATGATGCAGAGCGATTTGCTTTCTTTTGTCACGCAGCACTAGAATTCTTACAGCAAAATGGGCTACATCCTGTAAGCTATGCCAGTGAAGCTCAATTACAAAGTTTATGTTTGATGAGATATTAAAATAGTCCGTCCAACATGCTAGTATAAAGTAGTATGGTTCTCTAAAAGATTTCCATCCATTGTATGTTTTCATGTATGGTGATAGTCTGGATATGATACACACAGTCACGAACACTGAAGCATTCTATTTAGAAGACGTGGAATTTATATTTTCCTGATGAACGGACATCCTAGGACTGCTAGATCAGTTACAACTTACATGAATGACTTCACTTTTGCCTTCACTACACAGATGCATTTAATAATAATTAGTATACTTATTCATTGTAGGTAATCTCAATAGAAGTTTAGGTACTGACTGTGAAAATGTTCTTTATTGTTAGCTTCACAGTAGTAATATAATCTCACTAATCAGAAAAAGGGAGAACAGATGCACCACGTGTGTGTGACATGTTTGGAAGTATTTATTGCTGACCTTGAGGTCCAACCTTAATTAAATGTACCTTTCCACTTGATTCGCCCATCAGAATCGATGAGCATTAGTCGTTCAAATATTGTTTGCTTAGGATCCATATCAACTTAGTATCTCCTTAAAAAATTGCATATGGTAAATTGTGAATCTTTGATACTTGTGCATTGTCTTTGAGCACAACAAATTGGTTTACTACGCTCACTGCTGGACAGGATATAATTCATTGTCATGATTGGTCAAGTGCTCCTGTTGCATGGCTGTTTAAGGACCACTACCAGCAGTATGGTCTAAGTAAGGCTCGTGTAGTCTTCACCATTCATAATCTTGAGTTTGGCGCTGACTTCATTGAAAAAGCTATGACATATTCAGACAAGGCTACAACTGTAAGTAATTTTTTCTAGGACAACCTTCAGAGTTTGAAATTGATGATTGCAGTTTAAAACAAAAAGAGTGCCTCTTCCAAATAATCTTGACTTATTCACCCCCTTTTCTGCTAGTTTTTTGAAAATCATGCAAATTTTTGTCATTACACATAATCCTTTCTGCAATTTTTTGAATCAGGCTGCTGTTACCAACGATTTACAATTTGACACAACTTGCAGTTTCATGATGCCATACTAAAATTTCACAGTAGTAATATTGTCTCACTAATCAGTAATTCTGTTTGGAATCAGGCTGCTGTTGCTGTTCTAGTTAGGGGTGTCAATGGGGTGGTGAATACCCGATTCCCGATGGGGATCACCGTCATGGGACATAAATGGGAAAATAAATGGGGATGGGAACAAGGATGGGGATAATAGTCGGTCCCTGCTTGGGGACGGGGACGAGGTAAGAGCTACCCACCCCGATCCTCGCCCGACTCCGTTTCCGTTTCCGTTGGGGATTACCACGGGAATTCCCAATAAGTAGATTAAATGGGTAAATTAATGGTGATTTATAGTTTTCATATAGAATTTGCAAATATTTATAATATTTTTATGTCTGTATTTTATTAAGTTGGGTTATTATTTTTTTATGTTAAATATTATTTATACAAATAAGTTCGTATATTTCACTCATGTGAATTTATAAATGGAAAACTCACAAAAACCCGAGGATAATTATAAATGGGGAAAATTAAGCTGGGATGGGGATTCTCCGACGGGACAGATACCTGACGGAGTGACGGGGATGGGGATGAGGATACAACCTTTAATCTCCGAACGGGTAGGGAGACGGGGATAAGGAGCATAATGCTAACAGGGATGCCACTCCCCGAACCAAACTCACCCTGTTGACACCCCCGAGTTCTAGTTCATAGATATAAAACAAGCCGAAAATAAACTCATTACTGTTCAGAATGAACATAATGGTCCTCGATGTTTTAACATGATAAAGTAATTCAGAGAAGTAGGCAATCGTAGAAACTACAGCTGTCATTATTGATGAATCAAAACTTCAAGCTCTTCATGTTGTACACTAACGCTAAAGTATTTTATAATTAAGTTGTATAGAAACTGAGATATTCCATACCTATTTCCTCATAACTTTTTTTTGCTTTTAACCATGGAAAAATTAAATAAATAACTTTTCTTTTGGTTATATGACAGGTTTCGCCTACATATTCCCTGGAGGTTGCTGGAAATCCTGCAATTGCTCCTAATCTGTACAAATTTCATGGTATAATTAATGGGATTGATCCTGATATATGGGATCCATACAATGATAGCTTCATCCCTGTAAGTATAAGCATTTACTTAATCTGCTTTGTTTCCACATCCTCTTTCTAATTAAAGTGGCAATTGTCTCTTCCTACTTAAAAACAGAAGAAGAATTGGAAAAAGTTTATGCTTCAACTGTACTAGTCCCTGACTGTGAAGTGTGTATATATGATGATGTATCAGGTGCCTTACACCTCTGAAAATGTTGTCGAGGGGAAAAAAGCTGCGAAAGAAGCCTTGCAGAGAAGGCTTGGCCTGAAAGTTAGTGATGTGCCTTTGATAGGGGTTATATCTCGTTTGACTCAACAGAAAGGGATCCATCTTATTAAGCATACCATTTGGCGGACATTAGATCGCGATGGACAGGTTTGTCTTTGTGTGTTCAAATTGATGTAAATATTCAAGGACCATTTAGCTGAGGGTTGAGTTTGTTCCAAAAATGGCAGTTTGTATTGCTGGGTTCGGCCCCTGATCCTCGCATACAAAATGACTTTGTGAATCTTGCAAAGAACTTGCATGCCGCTCATGGTGATCATGTTCACTTATGTCTCACTTACGACGAACCACTTTCCCACTTGGTATATATTTTTTTTAATTTGGTTCGAATTTATTGAGCTCAGAGTGTTGGGAAAACATTGATAGTAGTGACGTGTTTATGCGAAATGTAGATATATGCTGCTGCCGACTTCATTATAGTACCTTCATTGTTTGAGCCATGTGGACTGACGCAGCTTGTAGCTATGAGGTATGGTGCAGTACCAGTTGTTCGTAAAACCGGGGGTATGTAATCTCCACCACTTGTGTACTGATGATAGTGTAAATTCGTATACTCGCATTCTTATCTGCTTGGTTGTGCAGGACTTTACGATTCTGTATTTGACGTTGATGATGACAAGGAAAGGGCAGAAGCTAAGGGGTTGGAGACGAACGGATTCAACTTCGAAGGGGCTGATGCAGCCGGCATGGATTACGCTCTCGATAGGTGAGCTTGACTTTGTTCTGTTTTCGGTGGCTGCTCGTACGTCTTATGGTCTTTCTTAGTAATAAAAATTATGATGCAGGGCGATATTGGGTTGGTATGGCAGTAGGGAGTGGTTCCACTCGTTGTGCAAACGTGTGATGGAGCAAGATTGGTCGTGGAACAGACCAGCACTCGACTATCTACAGCTTTACCATGCTGTACGCAAGCAGTAAATACTTCCTAAACAAACTACTTGTCACCATTGTACATGTTTCATTCCTTGCACTTTAAGGTCCAAGGTCGGTGGAGTTGTTCGTGGGAGATGACAAAACTATAAATCAAAAAGATCGAAACCCAGGCCAATGTATGTATCTTTCGAATGAGTTTCATAAGATTTTTCGAATAATTTTATGAAACTCAAACCTGAGTTTAAGAAAGGTATTATTGGTAAGTGGGTAATGACAAAACTATCAACTTTTGACATGATAATTGGGTCGCTACTAGGCCTCTTATAAAATTAAAATTTTCAGAGAGGGGATATTACAAAAATTAAAAATGAGCTACAAAGCATTATCAGTCCAGAGGTTTTGGACATGATTAAGTAAACAATAATGCTAAAAACGGAATTCGTGATACATTATATTGGAGGTGTAGGCGAAATGGATAGTTTACGACCAAAACAGCTTTTGAGTTGATGAATAAAGATAAGGTAACTATTCTTGATTGGATTAGAATATTGATACTCAACCAAACATTAAGAACTTTTTTGAAAAATATAAAAAAAAAAACGGAATTTTTACAAAAGCAAAACGAAGAATTGTAATTACTAGGCATTGCGAACTATGTAATGATCAACTCGAGGACTTGCTTTACCCGCTACTTAACTGTCCATTTATAAAATAACTATTGCTAAAATTGATAGGTCAATCTCAAATTAATTAAGCAACATTAAGAGGGGTATTACGAACACGTCTATGGATTTCGTAAACGCACGACGGTTACGGAATCAGTGACCGCCACGGTCACGGGTTCCATAACCGTAAAAAAAAATCGGGTTAGAATTCACAAAGAAATTTATCACGGATCCGAAACCCGTTACGGGTTCCGTAATCGTGACGGTTACGGGTTCCGTAATCGTGACAACTACGGGTTCCGTAACCGTGATGATTTTCTTCACTTTTTTAATTTTTTTTTGTTAGAATTCACAAAGAAAATCATCACGATAACGGAACACGTAACCGTGAAATATGTCACGGATTCGGAACCCGTAACCATTACGGTTACGGGATCCGTAACCGCCGTGCATTTGTGAATTCCATCGCCGTGCGTTTACAACATCCTAACATTAATCATGAACACAAAAAACCAAATGACCTACAGGAAATAAACAAAGATTGGATTAAAAAGAATAATTTTAATTCGACTTTAAAAGTTGAGGCGTTCGCTCTAAAAAAACTTACTTGCTAGAAGATATCAGATTGAAAATCAAAAAGATCGAAACCCAGGGTGATAAACTTTGTCGTCAAGGAACTCCAAGGTCCAAGGTTGGTGGAGTTGTTCGTGGGAGATCGAGATAATTTTATCCGACTCCAGGCTAGATATTCGTTTCTTTGATGAATTCCACATCAGACTTGTTTCCAAAGAAAATAACAGTGCTGACCGACATGTTTCTAAATAAATTAACGGTGGTGCTGACAAATTGACCCATTCGACGCCAGTTTATCTGATGATTCCAAAATTCTAGGATTTTTAGGTTGGACTATTACTATAAAAAGAAAAACTCCACGTGAGGAAGCAAGGAGGATTTTTAGGGTTTATTTGAGGGTGATGTCATATTATTTACCGAAGAAGCACCCCACCCCTTCCGACATGTATTAAATAAATATATTAATAATATTTGTACGAAAACCATATTTGCCATACAAGATCAGCAGTTTACAAGGTCTGCAATCTGCATGGTATTATTGTATCCGGAGACGTTGCATGTTACAATTTCCAGTCAACTTCACTATGAACAAACACTCGTTTCACTGTCCCTGTTCAAATATGTTCATTCAAGCGCCAAGAAAAAGTTCTACATAGTAGATAATTACACAGCACACCCACACAATCTTCCCTTTTAACCTTATGAGAGTAGTAGAATCTTATAAACATGAGAAAAAGGTGGAACAAAGATGAGCTCTATCGAAGATCAATGACCTCAAACCTGGAATTAGGATTCATGTAGACATGCGAGCAGTGTTCGTACAATGGACTCCCATCCAACGGCTCCTCGTGAGGATGAAACCCTCTCTGCTGGCAATTTCGGATGATTGAGACGCCGCCGGGATCTGACAGGTGAAATATCCCGTGCCGACTGCACAAACGGCAGACACTTAAGCATGAGACTTTACTAGCTTTTTTGTAACTTTTTTTCTACCCTAAATCTTCCTCCATAATAATTAAGACAGTTGATTTAGAAGTAGGTCAATCTCATGATTTCCCTTAATGTCTTGTTGAAGTCCCCAAATCTATAGTTTCCAGGAAGAAAATAAAAATTATATAACAACCATTGTAGAACAAAGATTGAATAGAATCTACCTGGATGAATCTGTAGGAGCCATTACAATTGCAATTGCCTCTGGTAACATGATCTAACAGCATGAAATTCAAAAAAGGAAGTCAGGTTACAGCTTTATAAGCATGTCTCCTGAATGCAAAGATCTAAGTACGAAACCAAAAGACATTCCCTACTCTCGATTCCAGTAACATGATAAAAATTAAAAGAGGTTTCAATGATATTTATCATGTTTTCTGATGTGATTCTTCTATTTCAAACAGGGTAATAATATATTTGGATGTAAGGACAAATAAAAAGTATGTGACTCTGTTTTCAATGTTTTTGAAAATTATTTCAATATGATCTCGGAGAATAAAAAAAACACCGATTTCCACATTTCTGATTCAACCAAACAACTAGTTGTCTCTCCACCAGTAACCTCCTAACATTTATTCCAAATTATGTTGTGGAAATGGGAATGAAAAGTGTATGTTCTTAATTAATCTTTATTAGTCGTGACTATGCAAGTAAAACAAATAAAACTAATCCAGGATAAACCATTATAAATTTGTCCACGTGTCTCCAAATGAAAGTCAGATGGGGAAGTAATTCTATACTGGCATCATCATCAAGTCACTCCACATGCTGCAACACATAAGGTAGATCTAGTCTCTTCGTAAGCTTTAATTTAACTATAATATTACAGAAATGCATGAGTTTGCTGAAAGAAAAAGGAGAGGAAAATAACATTTAGAGAGAATGAGGAGAAAAGCAGGGACACGAGAATCATCTGATGATAATCCAAGGGAAATATATTCTCAAAACCTATTGACCAGATAAGGTCCTTATAAAAGGAAGCTACAATACGAGAAAATCTACACGTCGTAAACTATAGCAGTGACAAATATTATTGATTTCCGATAACAAAATCGGTATTACTGTTACCTGATACGAATAATGAGTGTGCAGATCGACTGATGACATGAAGCACGTCTGTGTGGGGTGGGTCTGCCAACGCAAGAACAGAATATAAGTAAAATAATAAGGCAAGTTGGATTACACTATTCTCATGGTCCAAAGGTGCAGCTCAACTAGAAAGAGATCAAATGATCTTGAACATGCATGCAACCTACTCCTAAACCAAATGTAAATTTAGACTTTTATTTAGCCATATAGCACTCACATGAATCCATCCAAGAGGAAATAGTGACAATTTATCTTGAACCTCAAATATCTCCTCCTCATTTAATGTCTGGCACTGTCAAAGTGAAGAGGTTTGTTACTTTGTTAGAAATCTGTGAATGCTATACAGGAATCAACAGTTTCAGCAGTTCTGTTATGGCATAAAAATTTACAGTCATTATGAAACTTAAGCAGAAGAATAGGTCACAAAAATCAAATTAATATTGCAAAAAGAAGCAATAAAAAAAAAGATCGCAAACTTGTTCATTCTTCACTTCCTTTGGGCTAGAGAATAAAGTTTCAATCAATCTACACACATTTGTGCACGTTTTCATCTGAGGCATTCTATTAAGCATACATGATTCTTCAACTACATTTCCAACTGAAATTTTTGTAACAACAGCATATTGATCAGTCTTACATCAAAGTAAACAAGCACTTTGAAATTTTCGAAGGATGACAACAAGAATTGGATGAAAAGGTTTGCTGGAGCTAAAATTGATTTCTAAAGAAGGCTCCATAACAAAGAGAAAGAACATCCTGAAAATGATCAAAATTTGTTTTGGAAATAGTGTACAGCATTGAGCCTTTATTATTACTTCTCAGTACTCAACATTTTGATTTCTTCACTTATCGGGATATTTATAATGGCATAGAGGCAGATCATACTTCACCACCCACCTTACTTTGTCTGATTTTATTGTTGTTTGTATAGATTTAATATATCAAAGCGATTTCTTATGTCATATGAAGCGATAACTAACAAAAAATTAGGAAATGGAGAAGTTAGGAACCACCTTATCTACCGATCTACTAGATTATTTTTATCAAAGTCAATAGAACTGAAGCATCAACTTACAGAATCTGAGGTAGACTCCTGTTTTGGAACGATCAAAGTAGTGATGTGAAATACTCTGTTTTTCTACACCAAGATGAAGTAGATAAATTTACTACAAAAAAAACATTTAAACATGCATGAACAAAAACTTGTGACGAAGTGTTAGCTCTCTTACCAGCGAACCTGCCAGAATTGCACATGTTTCAAGGTTTTTTCTTGTGTTTGTTGCAGCCAATCTTAAGAAATCATCCATCAGCTTTACTGGCTGCAGGGTAATACAAATGAGCTGAATGACTACAAAACTTACATGATGATATGAAATATATATATGTTACCAAATATATAGGCCTTGTACAATCACCAATATAAACGGTGTTGAGGGATATGAAAAAAGACATACAATGTGGAGATGTTGGTAGGATTGAGAACCATGCATTCCATCCTTTGAAGCCTTGGCTGGTCCAGGTCTCGGATCAGCAACTTTCGATGGAGGTATCGAGTGAACCTCTGGGTGCAGTTGAGCAAGTACAGGAGGAGGATTAGGCTGCCTGATATTGCCTAGTGGCATGAATTCTTCATTTCTTTCAAAGGTTGAATGAGGATATGATTCCTCTGCAGGATGTGACCATCCACCATCATCCAAGGATAGGATAGCTTCCATAGCAGATGTATTACGTCCAAAATTTTCATCTTTCACAGAAACTGAAGCATTGTCTTTTTCTTCCTTTAGGCTGTCACAGGACAAGGCAAAATCTTAGAGCAGCAACCATGTATCTTCACTATGCATTATAAAATATATTAAGTAGGAGAAAATGGGAGGGGGGAGGGGGGATATGTTTTCAACTAGGTATTGGGTAGATGTTGCTAGGCAGTTCTTACATATTTTCGGCAGGAGTGAAGTCAGCTTGACTAGGATACAAAATCTGTACAACACATAAAGAAAAAGAAAAGTAAGCAAGATCATGCACTTGAGAAGTTCGGCATAAAGATGGAAAGTAATCGACAACTCCTTTATATCAATCAGTTTACTCACTTTTGTTCCTGCGCTAGGTCCCCGCCACTGACCTCGAAGTCCATTGTAACCCAAAAATGAGTGTCTGGATAAAGTTTCCTGCTTTGGAGCTGCTATTGTAAGGGACCTACGTATATCAGTATGCAACCAAAATCAGACTCTAACTTCATTGTGTGAAGTGAAATAGCATGCAAGACATGTGGTCATATGGAAGCTGGAGAAGGAGGAAGAGAGAAATGTTAGAAAGAACAGTGATGGATAATATAAATGTAAGGTGCTAGTAAAAGATGAGGATGCAATGGACAAGGTCCTGAGGGGAAATTGTGACCAAGGCCAAGCCATTAAGTGACTAACGATGAGATGACATCTCATTGAACAGTTAACTAGAAACCTCGAATTTATGATTCAAGGTAGGCAGTAGTATAGTCTTAGCATTGTTAGCAATCATAAAACAGCTGAGGGGTTTAGACAGCATTTTGCCCCTCATAAAGTGAATTCATTGCTGCCTATTTTTTCTACACAAACAAGTTATTGAAAGTGGTTAAACTTTCAAACTGTTCCTTAGTTAAGAACCACTACAATAGAAATGGCATTACTCAGATTTAAGAATCAACAAAGTGAACAAATCCAAGCTTAGCACTCAAGTCTGGAGGCAAATCATGAATTAATGCATAAGATTTTCAAGTGACGGATTGCTATCAAAACAAGCAGAATCTGTACCTACGTAAGGGAAAGGCAATAAGCATAAACATATGGCAATATGCATCTAGGTAAGAGGAAGGCAGTAAATGACCAAAAGATACAATATCATAATCATTGACAAAGTTCACAAAGCAGAATGAAAGAACAACATGATATGTAGCACAAACATAAGGGCTATATATGTTTGTCTCGGCAATGAAATAGTGCAAAATGTAAGACTTAAAAATTTCCTCACATCTTTTGGAATTTCCTGTCCATATCAACAGAAGTTGAGAAACTCTGGCTATAATCATTATTCTGCTTCCATAAAGACTGAGATATCTGGTTACTTGGGTGGAGCTGTAGGAACCACAAAATCAGAATCAGAAGGCAATTAGAGAAGAATAGTACACAAAGAATTTGGAAAGCAGAAGTCAAAAGAAATTTTATCATCACAGCAAAACATAACCAGATGTTTAAACTCTAAAACTGCCTTTTAGATGTGCAAGAACATAATAACGTGCTCCAATTTTGAGTTTGACAGAAACATAAGCAATTTACACATTTATAGAAAAAAGGTAGGTAACTGCCTGCTTTGCTACAGGTCCAGATAAGCTGTTGTTGTAATAAGAAAGTGAATCAGACAAAGATGTCTCTGGACCATAGCCAACAAGTTCATAACTATCACATCCAGCAGAAGCTTTGTTTAGATCATCTGTCTGGCGTTTGAATTCAGGCTTCAGAGACTCGAGCTCATCCAACACTGCTAGCAATTTCTACAGAAGTACCAATAACCAAAATCGTAGAGTTAGTGCACTTATTTCCAATATATAACCAGTAAAATAAGTTGGTTACACAAATTGTTAGAACAGTTCACCTCTCTGTATATTTTCTTTTCTTTTTGAAGTAGAGTCGGGTAATCGCGATGGAAGGGTATTGTTTCAGACACCAAACTGAGAAAGAAACGAATGAGAACACTTGAACGTGTATTTATTAGTAGACTTGTATCCTCCAACTTTCCCTTCCCCTCCATAGCACCAATAAAGATATGAACACAGAATTTCCCAAAATAATAATCAAGCTAAAGCTGGGAGATGTTACCTTGAAAATCGAAGAAGTATTGCATACAGGTCTATAACATTACCTTCGGACCTATATATATCAGCCTGGTAAGGAAACAAAGATATATTAATGTCCAAAGACTCCAAGCAGTAGCAATTCCATGAAAAGAAACACCTTACAAACATATCCGAGTAAATTTGAATACAAAAAAAGCCAAAGAGTTGTTGATATTGCTACACTTTGATTAATTTTATTGCCTTACATCAACGCCAGGAAGTCAGGATCAAGACATTTTTATATCTCACTCAATTCCCCAACAAAGAATCAATTTCAGCGACCCTAGATTTATATCACAAGCAACAAAAATAGTGATTTTTGATCAATTGCTCTTCAAACCCTAAATGAATCGCAAAAACAAAACTTAGCTTATATATACTCATGAAATGGGCGAAATATAGCATCAAAATGCAACGATTCTTCAATGACCTACATAAATAAATCGAATGCCGATGAAAAACTAAATAAACCTTGTAAAAAGGAGAACCGAAACCAAGACCTGTCTGAGTAGGCTATCCGCCGTTCGGTAGTAGTACCGGAGAGGGAGGCGATTGTCGACGTCGATCCTCCGGGCAATCGCTTTGACGTCGATGGGATTTACCGGCCGGCTCATGATTCACCTCCAGCCAGCGATGAGCACCGTCGCCGGAGCCGCTCTTCGCCGATAGTCGAATTTCCCGGCGAAACCGAATGCAAGAAGAAAAAAAATCTACAATTTACAGAGGGATCGGAATGAATTCTGGTGCCTCGGGCGATTATGCAACTTCGAAGAAGAGTTTGAAGTTGGTGTGGCAGGATTGAATAACGAATGTATCAGACTGGCCCCATCAGGAACTGGTGTTTTCGGCTATGCTTATTTGCTAGTTTTTTTTCGGTAGCTTTTTAATTATTTTTTCGGTAGCTTTTTTACTACTTATTTTCTACTGGGATTTTTCAGCAAAATAGTTTAATTTGTATCGTATCCGTATGGCATTTCTTAAAATACGTTTTTTTAGAAAAACAAAAACTTTTATAAAAATTTAATATAAATTATGGATTAGATAACTATTAGAATTAATTGTAGAAAATTTATATTTATTAGAGTATTTAGTAAGAAAACGAATTTATAAGGGTTGACAAATAAAAATTGATTGATGAAAATTAAAATATATTAATTCCATAAATTAGTTAAAAATAATAAAATTTCATAATATCGAATTTAAATCACAAATTAATGAAAATAGAATTTCATGTTAAAAGATTTAGTGGAATTAATAATTGTGGAAATTATTTGAATTAAAATTTATTTTAGAATTTTTCCGTTTGGTACCCTTAAGTTTTTGGCTTTTTTGGATGGTGTCTAAAGTTTTTCACGTTTCCGTTTGGTACCCTTAAGTTTTTGGCTTTTTCGGATGGTGCCCAAAGTTTTTCACGTTTCCTCTTAGCACCCTTGAGGTTTCGGTTTCTCTGTTTCTTACCTTATTTCTTAATTTTTGTTTAAACTAACGTTTCTTATATCAAAATTTAAAAAAAAAACAAAACGAAACAAAACAAAAGTAGGCAAGGGTTAAGCCGTGATTAAGTTTAAACCTCCATCTCATCTTCTTCACAGCTTGAGCTGCATCACTCTTCACACCATTAGGCACTTGTATCAACACTTCAACCTTCTGCCCTGTTGCTTCATTCACCATCCCACCATTCTTCTCGACACGATACACCAATCCATCCATGACAGCGTCTACATACACAGTTGAGTTCTCATCAATTTCATCTCTGATCAACATCCTCGACAGCTCCGTCACCACCTTCCTTTCAAGCTATCTCCTTATAGGTCTTGCACCATACACCTAAAAGAGTAGACAAAAAACCAAGATCAGTAACATTCTCAAGAATTAAGAAGCCAAAGCATCAATTTGAAAACAAGGGTCAGGATAACTTTCATGATCATAGCTCTCCGCTAGTATGTAATCCAGTGCAACATCGATCACAACCAAGGTGACGCCCCTCTCGGCAAGGCGACATGCCACATCTTTCATCTGAAGCCTAGCTACCTTCCTCAGTCGGTCATGTGAGAGAGGATCAAATACCACAATCTCGTTTAATCGGTTTAAGAGCTCAGGCCTGAAGTGTTTCTTCACATCTTGTAGTACCCTCTCACGAGAAGCCTCCATTGTGCTCTTGCCTATGAGTCCAGACAGCAGATGCTCAACTCCAAAGTTTGAGGTCATTATGGATCCAACATTGAACCTACAAGGCAATAGGTACTGCATCTATTTAAAGTCGGATTCATATACTAAAACTTGCAAACTAAAGTACAAAATGCAGATATTTTATTATGAAACAAGCATGTTATACATATATTGCTTCTTTCAATTTACGTTAACAACTATGCAAATTCTCACACCACAAAAAGACACTGAGATACATTTATTTAAAAAGCAAGCAAGATGAGAAGACACATGTGTCACAAAGTTGTTAACAGTTGTTTGATTTTCTCACTTGTCACCAGAGATGTCAATGTTCTTCACTTCAAGCTTCTTCTCCTCCGCCTTGGGTACAGTAACAGTAAGCACACCGTTCTACATTGCAGCCTTGACTTCCTCCAACTTAACAGGGAGTTTGGCCTTCCCCGTCAGTTAGCCTTCCATCATCAAGAACTTGAAGGAGAGTGAGTGTTGAATACCAATGTACGAGCCTTCTCGACTTCATCAAAAAAAGGAAAGTCTCGACATTATTATGTATCGATTTTTCTTTATTATAAATAATTGTTTTAATAAACGTTAGTTTAGACAAAAATTAAGAAATAAGGGTACGGAACGAAAAAAACTAAAACCTCAAGGGTACCAAGTGGAAACTTAAAAAACTTTGGGCACATCTGAAAAAACCAATAACTTAAAGGTACCAAAAGGAAAATCCTTTATTTTAAATAGAAACTTGGTGAAGTTAATAATTTATTGACACGTATGCTTTAAATTAGCCTCAACTTGGCACGCATGCAAAATACTTCACCTTTAGTATGTACTAGTTTTATTATTTGCAGCTTATGTAAGATTAAACTATAATAAAATTGTTAAAATTTATAAAATATAATAAATATGTATAAATTATAAGGACGTTAATGAACTTTTTTAAGGATTTTTAAAACTATACGTTGAGATATATATGATCGTTGTGTTAGTTATATCGTCAAATTATTGGTTACAAATAAATTGTCTAAATTTGTTTTATCCAACCAAATGTGTGATTTTTTCCAATAAAAGGAAAGATAATTTTAATAGTTTTGTATTTTATGCAAAAAGGGTAGATTCTACAAAATTAATTTCTATAACTATTATTTTAATAATGAGTTAGATCTATATATACAAAATTAATTTCTATAACTAATATTTTAATAGTTTTGTATTTGGGCATAATAACATGTTTTATTTGTCGATTTCCTTCCTATTAGTGTTTCGGAAATATACCGGTTAGTTTATGTAATTGTAGGTATTCCAATGGTTGTAGAGCTTAATGTCAGCTATCTACGACAAAATGACCTCATACACACTAAGGATCTTCCTACGGTCAAAGAAGTCAAAGTCAAGCCGGAAATGACTGAGATTCGAGAATGAAGTGAAGAACACCTTAGGAAGTGTAAAAACTGATCGACGGGCATATAAGCCTAACCAGCCTTATGGTGTTCCTACCTACACGTGACCTACACATGACCTCGCATCGAAGAGCAAGCGTTGGAACCACATTCTGGATTGGGCCAACCGGTCTGGTCCAATAAGGCCGATCACCCTTGTTATGATGGCAATCTCCCTTTGACAACATTTCCTTCTCCTTTTGTTTTGGGCTGAACTTTCATCCCGCCTACTTGGACATTTTTTATTTGTAGAATCCATTAGGGACAAATCTATCTATAGTCAAAACATGATTTGGTAGTTAGATAGATCTTATCTTGTTAGAATATAGATATGAAGGAGATATGTTAGTTTATCTCCCAATAAATAAGACTTGCGGCCAATAGGTTTAATCATCTTCTCTTATGCAACTTACTAGTTTCAACCGTAGATTTTGTACCCTAAGGCCGATCAGTCTTACGTTCCGAGACCGATCGACTAGCTCAATTTTGAGTCTTTAATAAAGCATTTGAGTTTGTTTAGATATGTCTAGCTGATTCTCATCTTTTTTATGATCTAGAGAGTCCGGCTACATTGATATGTGATATTGAATTGATTATATAGTGTTGGATGTATGTTTGTATAACTTATGGTAGTCGTTGAATTATTCTTTGCAATATGCGAGTGTCGAGTATGAAATCTTTCTTTGCTATATGTTCTTAAGGTGTTGGTGGAAAAATGCGAAAGTCAAGTCACTCATGCTTCCATACTGAGTTCGATGCGAATAACAAGTGTCATCTTGGGTACGTGACAATCATTGATGTATGTCAAGCAAAGTCCTAACCATGTGACAATCGGACGAAGTTGTTTTCCGTATAACGAGACTTACATTTAATTGTGTAACTGTCAATTGAGATCTATCTATATGCATGTTTTGGTGATTTGGATCCTGGAATTGCTTTATTGATTGATTACTTATTATTTGTTCTCATTCCTTCTAAATATCTAGTTTTGGTTCTCGAAAAATACAACACTTTCCTGCCTCGCGCTATTACTGTTTTTACGTTGTTTTTGGTGGAGGCCAATCAAAAACCTCCCTCAAGGCCAATCGGTCTTACTAAAGTTTTTCCTCTATTTTGCTTCGCTTTGGTTTTTGTTTTGTTATTTACTTATTTTGGATCAAAGATTGTGTATTTGGCCAAGCAACCTTACTTGATTTTTGTCTTCAGTTTGCTTTGTTCTATTTTTCTCAATTATTGTTCATTTTGGTTTCTTACTTAATTGGTCAAAGCAAGACATCGCTTTCTCAGTGTTTGGTCCTTACTCACTATACTACAACGAGTCTTGTAATTACTCACGAGCTTTAAGGCTCACACTTCAACCCTCATCAAATCGGCGTCGTTGTCGAGGAAGACTTCAAATTATTTTGATATATTAATTAATCTTTGTCTTTTTTATTTCTTTATTTTATTTCAAGAACAAAAAAGAACAATGACGAGTGTTGGATGAACAAGCAACTATGTATTGAATACCGAAATTGAAATCAATGTTTCCTCACTCAAACCATTACTAGCTGAATATATCACATGATATGAAGCTAGAGCTGAAAGTTTGCATCGATCACCTCAAACATTAGGCGAAGGGATGATGCCCAAATTTCCACAAGCCACCTCCAGAGTAATAATAGCTAATATCCATCATTGTCATTTTGAGCTAAAGGTAAGTGTGATCAAGTATCTCAAGTCGTCCCCCGCTCCGAATTATCAGTTGAAAATCGTGTCCAAGATGTCGAATCATTCTTATATTATATAGGGACCATCCATGACAAAAAGGTATAACCATGCTTAATCAATCAACATTGTTCGCTCCAAACGGTGTGTGCAAGCTTTAAATTTATAACCCTAGACTTAAGCTTAAAACAAGGATGCGAACCCGCAGTGTACGGGTCAATCGTAGTAAAAGCAAGAAAATTCCAGGGGTCGATCACAGGGACTCGGTGAAACAAAGTCAATACGGTATGCTTATGTCAATACTAACCACAAGAACAATTAACACAATCAAAGATGAATAAGAAGTCAATAAAGCAAACATACAATTCTAGGGATTAAAGCATCTAGTTGTGGTTCCAACTCAAGATCTATAGATAGGCGGACAAAGCTGAGATTTTTGCGTGGGGAAGGTGTTACTAAAGTGGAGTAGATCACCGGGTAAGTCTCACTACACACTAATCCTAAATCGTAACTCCTATTACCGGGTAAGTCTCAAGGAATTAAGATAAAGAACTATAACCTCAAACTAACACGCCATCTAAGGGAATAGAATCAACCTTTACCGGGTAAGTCTCAGGCTAACTCACAAAGATGGGATGGAAGCACACTCAAACCCCAATAAAGGATAAACCTTTATTACCTATACTTATGATCGTTAATACACAAACTAAGGAATTACCGGGTAAGTCTCATCCTAAGCTTGCATTGAACCAGGAAGGTGTAATAAGAATAGGATTTTAGCAAACTCTAACACTTAACTTTCTGTTTTAGGTCGGATAAGTCACCTCGGTCAGAAGAATTCCACCCCGGCCGAGATGTTCATCAACCGAACGAGATGCTTAGGGTTAAGATTAAAGACTCGAACTTTCAGGATCCTACTGGAATCTAAGATTATTCTATCATTGTTTTTCCCACAACCTTCAGCCAATCACCCTAGAATCACACAAGGAAATTAGCCACTCATCATCATAATGAAAGTATTAAATATATGGGAAGAAGGTGAATATTTGAACAAAGAAGAATTTAATGAAAAGAGTTCAATAACTGAATCAAATATCACTACAAAAGCGTTCCTTGGATAGCAATCCAATAAGACAAGACAACAATTGAGGGAATTGAAGACAATCTTACAAAACCCTTCAATAAAGCTATAAAAAGCTATGGACTTCAATCTTCCTTCAACCTTCATAAAGGTTCTTCGAATCTCCCAAATTGGAGTATGCTGCTACTGCGTAAACAACCCTCTTGCGCTGATAGCGGATCCGGTGTATGCGGGCTTATGGATTTGTGGAAATTCAACCCTTTTTATAGGAAAATAACCCTCCAAAGATAATAAATCTTAGAAAGATATTTTCCCATAAATATAGGTAAAATATATGATTCTGCATATCTCCTTCCTTCCAGGAGCCAAGCCCAAAAATATAAGATCACTTTCCAATTTTAAAAGATCTCATCCAAGAATAAAATATTCTCGCCGCGTCCTAGATGTTCGCCTCGGTCGAGTCGGTGTCTCTGGATCGCCTCGGTCGAGGTGAATCAATGGTCAACCAAGGTGAGTCACGACAGAATGTGAAATCTCTCGAATCTGCTCCAAAGTAAATCTTTAATCCATGGCTATGCTCCCTGGATGTTGCTCCAAATGACTCATGACTCCTTTTGCTCCTTTTTGATGCAAAACGTACCATATTACCTGCAATTACAACGAAACTAGGTATAGACCTCGATTCTCGCAAAGGTAGATGAAATGGTAGCAAAATCACATAATGTACATACAAACATGCAGATTATGAAAGATAAAACGTCCAAACAAACCCCAAAATATAGACTATAATTCATGCTATCAAACATCTTCATTAGTCTGTCGCCAGTGTAATTGTCGATCATATACCTCGTCAACCAACATCCTTGGGATCATATACCTCATCAATCATCATCCACAGGAGGTATTATCAGGATCTAGAGTGGATTTTATGGAGGATATGGTTTGAAGGACCTTGACGGAAGCATCGTTGGGATCAAAGAATTTTTTGGTATGGTCACTCAAACGTTCGGTGGACTCCCATTCCTTGTCATTCAGCATCTTCATAATTATGCCGCTAGTGTAGTTGTCGATCATATACCAAGTGGAGTTGTCAATTCCTTGATAGAAAGATTGAACAAGGATGACTTTAGATTGTCCGTGAGCCGGGTATTGACGAACTATGTCTTTGAATCTTTCCTAGGCGCCATAAATTGTTTTGCCTGAGGATGTTTTGAAATTGGTGATTTTGGTGTGTATTTCAGCTATCATCTTGTGAGGTTGGAAAATGTTGTTCATGAATGCTTTATGCAGCTAATCCCAAGTAGTAATGGAGTTCGGAGAGAAGGTTCCATACCAATCAACAACTTCACCTGAGAGAGAGAATTTGAAAGCCGTCATACGAATGGTTTCAGGTGAAAAGTTGTGAACTTTGACGGTGTTAATAAAGGCCGAGAATCCTTCCATGTGTTGGACAAAATTGTCGGTTGGTACCTAGGAGAAGGCTCGAGGCATGAGCAGGTTTATTAACCCGATCTTTTACTCAAAACTTGGAGTAGCAACTGTTACGCTAAAAAGTGTGCACGCAATAAGCCTTAAATTTATACTCGTTATAATTATCCTAACTTCTAGCGCACCCGCAGTGTACGGGACGTATGTAGCAAGATAATTATTCCGAGGTCGAACACAAAGACTAAGGTGAAATCGATTTAAGTTGTGATTGAATTTAGCAAGACCTAAGTCTAAAGGAAAAGAGAAAATAAAGGAAGAAAATCTCAATTGTTTTGGTTGGTTTTAGGTGATCAAATCAAAGATCAAAATTCATACAAAGCAATCAATCAAACTAATCCAAAAATCAGCACAAATAAACAAATCAAATGGGATATTGATCAAGGAAAAGGAAAGACGGATTCTAGGGGTCGGAAATTCCGGTTATGGCATAGAACTCAAGTTATCTATTCATTCCTTGGATTAATTATGATATGTTGGGATTAAGTGTTTCTAAATTGGGATCAATTACCGGGTAAGTCTCATGATCCAACTAGTCCACGCCTAAGGTCTCATTACCGGTTAAGTCTCTAAGAACCTAAGGTTAGGAATTCTACACAAACCGGAATTGTTAATTAGGGATCTAACCTATCCTTACCGGGTAAGTCTTGGAACGGGAAGTCCTAATCAACATTCCTAGCACATCTAATCCAATGGCGACTTGTTAGGTTCGCCACTACCTAAGGTTTTGCTATTTTGGATTCTAAGAGCAAGGATTACCGGGTAAGTCTCTCCTAACACTTAGCCTCTACACTAGGGTACCCTAGGGTAGGTTAAACTCAGCTAACACTTAGGGTTTCAACATTTCTATAGATCTAAGGTAAGATCCTTCGAACCAGGGAAAATCACGGTTTGTTCTATAGAAACCACGACCGTGGTTCTTCAAGAACTACCCGTGATTTCTAACAGAAACTACGTTCATGAGCAAAAATCATCCAAAGATAAATCTAAGTCCATCCTATCATAGATCTAGCCATAACCATCCTTTCCTTACCCTAGAACCACATCAATTTAGCCTACAACATTCATAATTGAAATCAAAGCAAGCAAACATAAGATCAAAACCTCCATTGCAAGATAATGAAAGAAAAGAAGATGAACAAGTGGATTTCAACACAAACCAAATCTGAAGATCGAATTAGGAAAACTTACAACCCTTCCAAAAGAAGGTTCAAGGGTTCACAAATCTCTAGAAATAAATCCGAAATACAAAGAGCTAAGTGTGTGTTCTTCCTTCTTCTTCAATGGCACCTTTCTTCTTCCCTTGGGCACTTTCCTTCCTAGAAAAAATCTTCTTCTTTTGAGAATATATTTGTTAGGGAAATGGAGAATGGATGAGCTCTTCTTCAACTACTCCAGCTCCCAGCTGCTCAAACAACCCATCAAGGACCACTTTTATAACCAATTCTTCATGAGCTGGCCATGAGAGTCGTGGCATAGCTGTCACGAGAATCTGGCAAAATCCACGGTCATTTCCACGGCCGTGGTTCTTCAAAGAACCGTGATTCTGTGCAGAAACCTTGTTTTGGATCATTGGGCTGTGGTTTGGTGCATGACTTGTGTTGGCAAGGTTCCATGAGTCCTTCTCAGCCCTTGCCTTGCATTCCAATGAGTTTGGAAGTGCGTCCTCTGAATGAGCGACCCTCAAACGTATCGTTTTAGCTCGAAACTTCCCGAAATACCTACAAAACGCACACAAGTCCGTGTAGACATCTATCTCGACAAAATAGATGTTTTGAGTGCAAAACGTATTGGACTAGTGCTAGATGGTGCATGATTGAGCGAGAATCCTATCTAAATGTACACCTAAAACTATGCTATAAATCGTGTTATCAAAATACCCCATACTTAAGGTTTGCTCATCCCCGAGCAAATTCCCAACTATAGACTAAAAGATGACATGATTTATGTATGTAGAAAAATGACAAAAATCTTTTTGGGTTTTGTGCTTCTACTATTGGATCACCTTCATAGTCATGATCAATGGCAATTGGACAAGCAATTATGTATCAAACAATAAGGGCATGGAAAGACAATTGTACTTAACTCAAAAGCATGCATGAGATGGGAGGACGAAGATGTCAAGAAGATCAAGAGTCTATCCAATCTAGATTACTAAGTCTTACAAACATGCAAGTAGGTCATAAGGGCTTGTGACATAAAAGGCTAAGAAACGTTGTAATTTGGGAGGGGAGTTTTCTAGGTATGTGATGCTAATCCGGGAATGGAACTAACTTCACTTCCTTGTCCTCGATCAACTTCCCCCAAGTGTATATTTTTTCTATCTTGCTTTCTTTTTCTCTTTCTTTAACTCATTTTTGAGACAATGGCATTGGTGTACAATAGCCGAAACCTCGGTGATTAGCCATCCTCGGGCTTTTTCTCTTTTTCGAGGTGCATCCACACCGGGCACACATACCAAAGCTCGTTAGGGCTATTGGTTCATTTGACTTTGGCAAGGCACCAACACCCGATTATGTGAAGTGTACCGAGTTACTTATCATTTAAACCAACGCCCCCAAACCTATTTTGGCTACACTTCCACAATAATTTCAGCATTCCATGCACGACATTCTTTTCATTACATTTTCACCCCGCACTTGCTTTTTACACATTCAAACACACTAGCATGCTCCTATTCCCGGATGGGTTTTAAAGAAGGTTGAATTTATATCAATTGAGGTGCTCAAGCGATCATGATCAAGATGAGAAGTAGAGAAAAATGAAATGCCTCATTCATTCCTAGATGGTGTGCAAGAACTATCACGTAATTTCGACTTTCAATACTCAATCCATTCTAGGCAATCATCATGATCTCAAGTCATACATGGAATTTAAGAGAAGTAGTTCAAGTCCACATATGCATTTATCAATTCAACACATAAGGCCATTCATAGCCAATCACAAGACAAGTTTCATCATTAGGATCATATCCAAGCCTAGAAAGCACAAAAATTTTAAAATTTTCTGATTTTTATGGGATTTTCGATTTAAGTATGTACAATGCAAGACACATGCAAATATTAACCTATCCTAGATGCTCATCATGCAAAGGATCATGCGAACCCCACCCCATACTTAGAAACACATTGTCCCCAATGTGGTATACAAGTAAAGAGAGTGAAAGAAGGTTCTCACAATGTAAAATGGTTTGCTATGGTATTTGGGAATTCTCAAGTGAATTGATGTTGGATGATCCTTTCAACCATGGTAGAGAGCTCTAAGCATCTTTCAAGCTTTGAAACCCGCGCTAGGCACCGCTAGCCGTCCAAGTTCCGCGTCCGCTCCACCCATAATTGGTGAGGGTTTCATCATCATCATTTCCGAGAGAGGCTTCCAACGCCATTAATGCTTCTAGCACACACATGAAGTAGACAAAACACACAAAGCACACAAAAATAGAAAAATCTAAGCAAAAATGAAGAAAAATGTTACCAATGGGTTGCCTCCCACCAAGCGCTTCTTTAAGGTCATTAGCTTGACCAAACTTCGGGAGCGTCTATTCGAGGTGGAGCGGGGCAATCATGTCTATTGGGGCTCCCGGAATATACTTCTTCAAGCGATGCCCATTCACTTTGAAATCTCCACAATGCTCCCCTCATATCTCAATAGCTCCATGGGGAAAGATCTTCTTTACCACATATGGCCCGGTCCATCTTGATTTGAGCTTTCCGGAGAAAAGTCTTAGCCTCGAGTTGAAGAGAAGGACAAGATCTCCTTCACTCAATTCCTTTGGAATAATACTTTTATCATGCCATCTTTTGGTTCTCTCCTTGTAGATCCGGGCATTCTCATAGGCTTCCAACCGGAGCTCCTCAAGGGCATTGATATCAAGCAATCTCTTCTCTCCCGCCTCTTTGAGGTCAAAATTCAGCCACTTAATGGCCCAATAAGCTCTATGCTCCATTTCCACCGGAAGATGGCAAGACTTGCCATAGACCAACTTGTAAGGAGTGGTGCCAATGGGTGTTTTGAAGGCGGTTCTATATGCCCATAGTGCGTCATTGTGCTTCATAGCCCAATCCTTCCTTGTCCTAGACACCGTCTTCTCGAGGATGGCCTTGATCTCACGGTTGGAGATCTCCACTTGACCACTAGTTTGGGGGTGATAAGGTGTTGCTACCTTATGAGTCACCCCATACTTGGCCAAAAGTGCTCCAAAATTCCTATTTGTGAAGTGCTTCCCCCCATCACTAATGATCACCCTTGGTGTTCCAAACCTAGGGAAGATCACTCGGTTGAAGAACCGCACCACTACTTTGGCATCATTGGTAGGAGAGGCGATGGCCTCTACCCATCTTGACACATAGTCCACTGCCAATAGGATGTAGAGATTGCCACATGAGGAAGGGAATGGTCCCATGAAGTCCACACCCCACACATCAAAAATCTCAACTTCTTGGATGTTGTTCAAGGGCATTTCATTCCTCCTTGAGATGTTCCCCGTTCTTTGGCAAGCATCACATGCCGCTACAAAACCTTGCACATCTCTAAACAAGTTAGGCCAATAAAAACCGGATTGCAATACCTTCGCACACGTTTTGTGTGAGCTAGCATGGCCTCCACATGGTAAGGAGTGACAATGCCGGATCACACTCTCCATTTCATCTTCCGGTATGCATCTTCTAAGCACCCCATCCGGGCCTCTCTTGAATAGAAGTGGCTCGCTCCAATAGTAATGCCTTACATCGTTGAAGAACTTCTTCCTTTGTGCATATGTAAGCCCGGGAGGCACTTCCTCACACACCAAGTAATTCACAATGTCGGCATACCATGGCTCACTTCCTCTAGCCACTTGGAATAGGCATTCCTCCACCATTTGCAATTGTTCATCCCGGAACGAGTCATCTATCGGGATGTTGTCTTTCTCAAGCTCCAATGGTGGGAGTCTACTAAGGTGATCCGCCACGGAGTTCTCGGATCCTTTCTTATCTCGTATCTCCAAATCAAACTCTTGAAGAAGAAGGATCCACCGAATCAACCTTGGTTTGGCATCCTTCTTTGTAAGTAGATAACGGATCGCCGCATGATCCGTGTAAACTATGACCTTCGCTCCAACAAGGTACGAGCGGAACTTCTCAAATGCATACACCACCGCTAACAACTCCTTCTTGGTAGTAGCATAATTGAGTTGGGCATCATCTAGCGTCTTGCTAGCATAATAAATGGCATGAGTGCGCCCTTCTTTCCTTTGCCCCAAAACGGCCCAAACGGCCACATCACTTGCATCGCACATGATCTCAAACGGTAAACTCCAATCCGGAGGTTGCATGATGGGTGCGGAGATCAAGGCGTTCTTCAACCTACAAAATGCTTCAAGACAATCTTTGGAAAAAACAAAATCAACATCTTTCATTAGTAGGTTAGTGAGAGGCTTAGAAATTTTAGAGAAATCTTGAATAAATCTCCGGTAAAAACCGGCATGCCCTAAGAAACTCCTTACCCCCTTCACTGAGGTAGGTGGTGGCAACTTCTCTATCGTTTCAATCTTAGCCCTATCAACCTCAATGCCACGGTTAGACACCAAGTGTCCTAACACAATACCTTCACTTACCATGAAGTGGCATTTTTCCCAATTTAAGACAAGATTTGCCTCTTCACATCTTTGCAACACTAATGACAAATTAGCCAAGCAATCATCGAAAGAAGAACCATAAATAGAGAAATCATCCATGAACACTTCCATGATATTTTCTATGTATTCCGAAAAGATAGCCATCATACACCTTTGGAAGGTGGCGGGTGCATTACACAACCCAAATGGCATTCTCCTATATGCAAAGGTACCCCATGGACATGTAAAAGTTGTTTTCTCTTGGTCATCGGGGTGGATAGGGATTTGGAAGAATCCACTATACCCATCTAGATAGCAAAAGTGAGAGTGTTGAGCTAATCTTTCTAGCATTTGGTCAATGAAGGGGAGGGGAAAGTGATCTTTCCTAGAGGCCATGTTCAACTTTCTATAATCTATACACATTCTCCATCCCGTGACCGTCCTAGTTGGTATTAGTTCATTGTTCTCATTAGTTACTACCGTCATTCCACCCTTCTTAGGTACCACATGAACGGGGCTAACCCACTTACTATCCGAGATAGGGTAGATAATTCCCGCATCTAGCAACTTAATGATTTCCTTTTTGACCACCTCTTTCATTATAGGATTCAATCTCCTTTGATGTTCAATAGAGGGTTTGTGGTTATCTTCCATCATTATTTTATGCATGCACAAAGATGGCTTAATGTTGGTGAGGAGACTCTCCTTCCATCCCTCCAAATTGATTATGCCGGATCATTTGAAGAACTTGAGGGCGGAGCTCATAGTTGTGGGTTGCGGGATCTCCTAAATTCACACCCGGTCGGTGTGCTCTTTGTGCCGGATCCATACGTCTCCCTAGGGTTTGTGGCTCCTCAATAGCAATGGGAACGACCCTAACATTGGCCGCCGGCTGCGGTTGTGGTGGAGGAGGTGGAGGGTGTCGGCGATTAAGCTCTCCTTGAACAAGGGCTTGCCTAATCTCCTCAATCTCCCTCCTTGTTTCCTCTTGCCTCTCATTGGCAAGTCTCCTTTCTTCCTCCAAGAGCTCATCTCTTAGCCTTATTTGCTCTAAGGCTTCATCCAATTCAGCTTGGAGGTTTCTACCGGCCATCTCTTTCTCTTTTCGGATGTTCTTAGATCTAGATCGAAGGGTTTTCTCCGGTTCGGGATCGAATGGAGCTAAATCCTTGCCACGAGACCTTCGCATACACCTAAAGAGCAATAGATGTTCTGAAAAGCAAAGACACAAACCAAAGAGAGATCAAAAGCAACAAGAAAGATCTACACTAGAAACAATCACAAAATAGACTCAATCTAGACCTAGTCCCCGGCAACGGCGCCAAAAACTTGTTACGCTAAAAAGTGTGCACGCAATAAGCCTTAAATTTATACTCGTTATAATTATCCTAACTTCTAGCGCACCCGCAGTGTACGGGACGTATGTAGCAAGATAAGTATTCCGAGGTCGAACACAAAGACTATGGTGAAATCGATTTAAGTTGTGATTGAATTTAGCATGACCTAAGTCTAAAGGAAAAGAGAAAATAAAAGAAGAAAAACTCAATTGTCTTGGTTGGTTTGGGGTGATCACATCAAAGATCAAAATTCATACGAAGCAATCAATCAAACTAAACCAAAAATCAGCGCAAATAAACAAATCAAACGGGATTTGAATCAAAGAAAAGGAAAGACGGATTCTAGGGGTTGGAAATTCCGGTTATGGCATAGAACTCAAGTTATCTATTCATTCCTTGGATTGATTATGATATGTTGGGATTAAGTGTTTCTAAATTGGGATCAATTACCGGGTAAGTCTCATGATCCGACTAGTCCACACCTAAGGTCTCATTACCGGTTAAGTCTCTAAGAACCTAAGGTTAGGAATTCTACACAAACCGAAATTGTTAATTAGGGATCTAACCTATCCTTACCGGGTAAGTCTTGGAACGGGAAGTCCTAATCAACATTCCTAGCACATCTAATCCAATGGCGACTTGTTAGGTTCACCACTACCTAAGTTTTGCTATTTTGGATTCTAAGGGTAAGGATTACCGGGTAAGTCTCTCCTAACACTTAACCTCTACACTAGGATACCCTAGGGTAGGTTAAACTCAGCTAAAACTTAGGGTTTCAACATTTCTATAGATCTAAGGTAAGATCCTTCGAACCAGGGAAAATCACGGTTTGTTCTATGGAAACCACGACCGTGGTTCTTCAAGAACTACCCGTGATTTCTAACAGAAACTACGTTCATGAGCAAAAATCATCCAAAGATAAATCTAAGTCCATCCTATCATAGATCTAGCCATAACCATCCTTTCCTTACCCTAGAACCACATCAATTTAGCCTACAACATTCATAATTGAAATCAAAGCAAGCAAACATAAGATCAAAACCTCCATTGCAAGATAATGAAAGAAAAGAAGATGAACAAGTGGATTTCAACACAAACCAAATCTGAAGATCGAATTAGGAAAACTTACAACCCTTCCAAAAGAAGGTTCAAGGGTTCACAAATCTCTAGAAATAAATCCGAAATACAAAGAGCTAAGTGTGTGTTCTTCCTTCTTCTTCAATGGCACCTTTCTTCTTCCCTTGGGCACTTTCCTTCCTAGAAAAAATCTTCTTCTTTTGAGAATATATTTGTTAGGGAAATGGAGAATGGATGAGCTCTTCTTCAACTACTCCAGCTCCCAGCTGCTCAAACAACCCATCAAGGACCACTTTTATAACCAATTCTTCATGAGCTGGCCATGAGAGTCGTGGCA
>BSUD01000005.1:110224558-110245601 GCA_033239045.1 Fagopyrum esculentum
TGCAATACCTTCGCACACGTTTTGTGTGAGCTAGCATGGCCTCCACATGGTAAGGAGTGACAATGCCGGATCACACTCTCCATTTCATCTTCCGGTATGCATCTTCTAAGCACCCCATCCGGGCCTCTCTTGAATAGAAGTGGCTCGCTCCAATAGTAATGCCTTACATCGTTGAAGAACTTCTTCCTTTGTGCATATGTAAGCCCGGGAGGCACTTCCTCACACACCAAGTAATTCACAATGTCGGCATACCATGGCTCACTTCCTCTAGCCACTTGGAATAGGCATTCCTCCACCATTTGCAATTGTTCATCCCGGAACGAGTCATCTATCGGGATGTTGTCTTTCTCAAGCTCCAATGGTGGGAGTCTACTAAGGTGATCCGCCACGGAGTTCTCGGATCCTTTCTTATCTCGTATCTCCAAATCAAACTCTTGAAGAAGAAGGATCCACCGAATCAACCTTGGTTTGGCATCCTTCTTTGTAAGTAGATAACGGATCGCCGCATGATCCGTGTAAACTATGACCTTCGCTCCAACAAGGTACGAGCGGAACTTCTCAAATGCATACACCACCGCTAACAACTCCTTCTTGGTAGTAGCATAATTGAGTTGGGCATCATCTAGCGTCTTGCTAGCATAATAAATGGCATGAGTGCGCCCTTCTTTCCTTTGCCCCAAAACGGCCCAAACGGCCACATCACTTGCATCGCACATGATCTCAAACGGTAAACTCCAATCCGGAGGTTGCATGATGGGTGCGGAGATCAAGGCGTTCTTCAACCTACAAAATGCTTCAAGACAATCTTTGGAAAAAACAAAATCAACATCTTTCATTAGTAGGTTAGTGAGAGGCTTAGAAATTTTAGAGAAATCTTGAATAAATCTCCGGTAAAAACCGGCATGCCCTAAGAAACTCCTTACCCCCTTCACTGAGGTAGGTGGTGGCAACTTCTCTATCGTTTCAATCTTAGCCCTATCAACCTCAATGCCACGGTTAGACACCAAGTGTCCTAACACAATACCTTCACTTACCATGAAGTGGCATTTTTCCCAATTTAAGACAAGATTTGCCTCTTCACATCTTTGCAACACTAATGACAAATTAGCCAAGCAATCATCGAAAGAAGAACCATAAATAGAGAAATCATCCATGAACACTTCCATGATATTTTCTATGTATTCCGAAAAGATAGCCATCATACACCTTTGGAAGGTGGCGGGTGCATTACACAACCCAAATGGCATTCTCCTATATGCAAAGGTACCCCATGGACATGTAAAAGTTGTTTTCTCTTGGTCATCGGGGTGGATAGGGATTTGGAAGAATCCACTATACCCATCTAGATAGCAAAAGTGAGAGTGTTGAGCTAATCTTTCTAGCATTTGGTCAATGAAGGGGAGGGGAAAGTGATCTTTCCTAGAGGCCATGTTTAACTTTCTATAATCTATACACATTCTCCATCCCGTGACCGTCCTAGTTGGTATTAGTTCATTGTTCTCATTAGTTACTACCGTCATTCCACCCTTCTTAGGTACCACATGAACGGGGCTAACCCACTTACTATCCGAGATAGGGTAGATAATTCCCGCATCTAGCAACTTAATGATTTCCTTTTTGACCACCTCTTTCATTATAGGATTCAATCTCCTTTGATGTTCAATAGAGGGTTTGTGGTTATCTTCCATCATTATTTTATGCATGCACAAAGATGGCTTAATGCCCACCAAATCATCAATAGTGTAACCAATGGCTTTCCTATGCAATCTTAGTTCATGCAGCAATTTAGCAAGTTCATCATCACTCAAGCATGCATTAACAATCACAGGATATGTAGAATTTTCACCAAGGAATGCATACTTTAAATGAGAGGGGAGGGGTTTGAGTTCAAGTGAGGGAGGACCTTTTTCGGTTGAAGACGATCCAAATAAGATTGGATGAGATGAATCCAAGGCAAAAGAAGACTCTCCTTGGCTCCTAGAAGCTTGATCATCATCAAGAGCTGATTTAGGGAAAACCACGGTTGGAAACACGGGTTGCTCATCTTCCACGGCCGTGGTTCTTGCCAAGCTTGCTTCTCGGAGTTGTCCAGAGAGTTTGACGGCCGTGGAACCTAAATCTCGACCGTGGAACTCGCAGCTGTTCACAATTTCTTCGTGGCTCTCAAATCCAACTCTTGGCTCCTCTTCCAAGGCCTCTAAGGCTTTGATTTCTTCATTGCATTCCTTTTCAATGTCTTCCTCCATCATACTCAAGGTAAGAACCTTCTCCAAGGGGTCCTTGATCAAGATCGAGCTTACTATTTCTCTAGATTCTTCTTGCTCGACTATGCTGAAGATATCTTCATCAAGGGTTGGCCCTTTCATCATTGTGGACAGCTTGAACTTGATGTTCTCTTCTCCAATGTTGAAGGAGAGAGTCCCGTTCTTGCAATCCACTAAACATCCGGAGGTAGCTAAGAAAGGTCTTCCTAGGATGATGGGAACCGGATAATCCGCCGGAATGTCCAGCACTACAAAGTCAATAGGCACGTAAAATCCTCCCAATTGCACCGGAATGTCCTCTAGAATCCCAACTGGATGAGTGATAGAACGGTCCGTCATATAGAGGGTCATCTTGACCGGCTTTGGCTCTCCTAACCCGACCTTGTTGCTAAGTGCAAGTGGTATGATGCTTACACTCGCTCCAAGATCACAAAGGGCCTCGTATTTCACATCTCCCACTCCTATTGGGACGCAAAAAGATCCCGGATCCCTTAGCTTGGGAGGCATTGCTTCCTTCATTGTTTGGATTAACTCCGAGGATCTCTTGGTCATCCTAATCTCCCCATACTCCTCCAACTTCCTTTTGTTGGAGAGTATTTCCTTCAAGAACTTTCCGTATGCCGGCATTCCTAAGATGGCATCCATGAACGGAATGTTAATATGTAATTTGGACATTAGTTCAAGGAACTTACCAAAGTGATTGTCCAAACGAGCTCTTGCTCTTGATTGTGGGAACGGTAGTGGTGACTTGTATGGAGGCGGTGCCACATAAGTTGGCTCTACATCTTTGCTCTTCCCTCCATCTTCATGCTTTCTTCCCTCTTCTACCACTACTTGATTTCCCTTAGCTTGGTCCTTGGGCAAAGGATCCTTCATACTCAACCCACTCCTCGTTGTGATAGCCAAAACTTGGCCTCTTGGGTTGTCTTCGGTTCTTCCGGGAAGCTTCCCCGGATCTCTATGTGCTTCACCCGCCTTTTGAAAGACTTGTGCTTCCAAGACCTTTTGAGCCTTAGAAATTGAAGTGACGGTGCTCTCAAGTCCACTCAATCTTCCTAGCAATTGTTCAAACATGACTTCGGTTCTATCCCTTGAAGGTTGAGTAAAGCCGGGTGGAGGTTCTTGTGAAGCTCTTTGTGGTGGAGTCGTGCTTGTGGAGGCGGGAGGGTTCAAGGCTCCATCCGGGTTAGAGTAAGAAAACCCGGGATGGTTGTGGTTTGGCCGGTAATTGTTGAATTGCCGGTTGTTGTTGAAATTTCTTGGGCCTTGGTAATTGTTGAAGTTGCCCCTTCCCATATAATTCACATCTTCCTCCTTGGAAGACAAGTTAGCTTGTGGAGGTGCTTGAGGAGTTGCTTGGCTCTTCAAGGTGGTAGTACATAACTCTCTCAAGGACTTCAACTCATTGTTGATGGCGTCAAGCTTGAAATTGCTCATGGTGACTTCGCTCACCTCATATGCTCCCGCTTTTCTTCCTTCGCTCTTCCTATGAGAGTACTTTTCAATCACTAGAGCTTGCTTCTCCACAAACTCCCAAGCATCATCTACATGCTTCTCCATAAAAGTCCCACCGGAAAGAGATTGAAGCTTGAATTGGCTATCTTCATCAAGCCCCTAGAAATAGATCTCTAATAGCTCAATCTTTGGTATGCCATGGTGCGGACAATCTAGGAGAAGGTCTTTGAATCTCTCCCAAGACTTGAACAAACTTTCTCTATCTCTCATCACAAAGGCATTGATCTTTCCTCTTAATTCGGTGGTCTTGGAAGGTGGAAAGAACTTGGTCAAGAACTCGGTTGTCATCTCTTCCCAAGTACCAACTCGCCCTTGTGGAATAGATTGATACCAAGCAAGGCTTTGTCCTTAAGAGAGAAGGAAAAGGCCCTTAGCTTATGGTTGTTGCTCTCCAATCTTGGTGGTCTAAGAGTCTCCATCAAAATCTCATAGTTCATTAAATGTTGGTGAGGAGATTCTCCTTCCATCCCTCCAAATTGATTATGCCGGATCATTTGAAGAACTTGAGGGCGGAGTTCATAGTTGTGGGTTGCGGGATCTCCTAGGTTCACACCCGGTCGGTGTGCTCTTTGTGCCGGATCCATGCGTCTCCCTAGGGTTTGTGGCTCTTCCATAGCAATGGGAACAACCCTAACATTGGCCGCCGGCTGCGGTTGTGGTGGAGGTGGTGGAGGTTGTCGGCGATTAAGCTCTCCTTGGACAAGGGCTTGCCTAATCTCCTCAATCTCCCTCCTTGTTTCCTCTTGCCTCTCATTGGCAAGTCTCCTTTCTTCCTCCAAGAGTTCATCCCTTAGCCTTATTTGCTCTAAGGCTTCATCCAATTCAGCTTGGAGGTTTCTACCGGCCATCTCTTTCTCTTTTCGGATGTTCTTAGATCTAGATCGAAGGGTTTTCTCCGGTTCGGGATCGAATGGAGCTAAATCCTTGCCACGAGACCTTCGCATACACCTAAAGAGCAATAGATGTTCTGAAAAGCAAAGACAAAAACCAAAAAGAGATCAAAAGAAACAAGAAAGATCTACACTAGAAACAATCACAAAATAGACTCAATCTAGACCTAGTCCCCGGCAACGGCGCCAAAAACTTGTTACGCTAAAAAGTGTGCACGCAATAAGCCTTAAATTTATACTCGTTATAATTATCCTAACTTCTAGCGCACCCGCAGTGTACGGGACGTATGTAGCAAGATAAGTATTCCGAGGTCGAACACAAAGACTAAGGTGAAATCGATTTAAGTTGTGATTGAATTTAGCAAGACCTAAGTCTAAAGGAAAAGAGAAAATAAAGGAAGAAAATCTCAATTGTTTTGGTTGGTTTTAGGTGATCAAATCAAAGATCAAAGTTCATACAAAGCAATCAATCAAACTAAACCAAAAATCAGCACAAATAAACAAATCAAACGGGATATTGATCAAGGAAAAGGAAAGACGGATTCTAGGGGTCGGAAATTCCGGTTATGGCATAGAACTCAAGTTATCTATTCATTCCTTGGATTAATTATGATATGTTGGGATTAAGTGTTTCTAAATTGGGATCAATTACCGGGTAAGTCTCATGATCCAACTAGTCCACGCCTAAGGTCTCATTACCGGTTAAGTCCCTAAGAACCTAAGGTTAGGAATTCTACACAAACCGGAATTGTTAATTAGGGATCTAACCTATCCTTACCGGGTAAGTCTTGGAACGGGAAGTCCTAATCAACATTCCTAGCACATCTAATCCAATGGCGACTTGTTAGGTTCACCACTACCTAAGGTTTTGCTATTTTGGATTCTAAGAGCAAGGATTACCGGGTAAGTCTCTCCTAACACTTAGCCTCTACACTAGGGTACCCTAGGGTAGGTTAAACTCAGCTAACACTTAGGGTTTCAACATTTCTATAGATCTAAGGTAAGATCCTTCGAACCAGGGAAAATCACGGTTTGTTCTATAGAAACCACGACCGTGGTTCTTCAAGAACTACCCGTGATTTCTAACAGAAACTACGTTCATGAGCAAAAATCATCCAAAGATAAATCTAAGTCCATCCTATCATAGATCTAGCCATAACCATCCTTTCCTTACCCTAGAACCACATCAATTTAGCCTACAACATTCATAATTGAAATCAAAGCAAGCAAACATAAGATCAAAACCTCCATTGCAAGATAATGAAAGAAAATAAGATGAACAAGTGGATTTCAACACAAACCAAATCTGAAGATCGAATTAGGAAAACTTACAACCCTTCCAAAAGAAGGTTCAAGGGTTCACAAATCTCTAGAAATAAATCCGAAATACAAAGAGCTAAGTGTGTGTTCTTCCTTCTTCTTCAATGGCACCTTTCTTCTTCCCTTGGGCACTTTCCTTCCTAGAAAAAATCTTCTTCTTTTGAGAATATATTTGTTAGGGAAATGGAGAATGGATGAGCTCTTCTTCAACTACTCCAGCTCCCAGCTGCTCAAACAACCCATCAAGGACCACTTTTATAACCAATTCTTCATGAGCTGGCCATGAGAGTCGTGGCACAGCTGTCACGAGAATCTGGCAAAATCCACGGTCATTTCCACGGCCGTGGTTCTTCAGAGAACCGTGATTCTGTGCAGAAACCTTGTTTTGGATCATTGGGTTGTGGTTTGGTGCATGGCCTGTGTTGGCAAGGTTCCATGAGTCCTTCTCAGCCCTTGCCTTGCATTCCAATGAGTTTGGAAGTGCGTCCTCTGAATGAGCGACCCTCAAACGTATCGTTTTAGCTCGAAACTTCCCGAAATACCTACAAAACACACACAAGTCCGTGTAGACATCTATCTCGACAAAATAGATGTTTTGAGTGCAAAACGTATTGGACTAGTGCTAGATGGTGCATGATTGAGCGAGAATCCTATCTAAATGTACACCTAAAACTATGCTATAAATCGTGTTATCAGCAACTTCAGGAGTAATGATGACGTGATTTATGACACTAGTTTAGGCACTCATTTAGATAGTTTTCACATTCTTCCATGCATGGTTTTGCACATGTTCGGGACGTTTCATGCTTTATCGAGTCATATCTTTGGAATAGACGTCTACACGAGCATATGTCGGTTTTGTAGGTATTTTGGGGAAATTTCATGCATTATTGATCATATCCGAGGTTCAAGCCTCGTGACAACACGAATTCAAGGTTCCAATAGAGCAAACATGGAGAAAAGAAGAAGAAATTGACCTAAATTGGTGCGAGCCATGCACCGGCTTTGTGTTTAGCCATGTCCAAGCCATGCAGCCCTTCACCTCGGTCCAAGGCCAACCCATCTCGGGTGAGATGCTTTCTGGGCCGACCGAGTTCGCCCTCTAGACAACCACGACACTTGGCACATATCTTCTAACTTCCGACCCTTGCTTTCCTTGGTAGAGTGAGGGGTTGTATGGCTGCAGGGACACTTTTGCAGGGGATCCCAATTGAGTTTTGGAGAGAGTCTATAGTGTAGAGAAGAGAAGAGAGGAGACTCCATTGAAGAGAAGGGAAGAACACCATTTTCATAGTCCTAGAGTTAGTTTTTGAGAGACTTGTAGTGAGGAAAGTTGTAGAGTTTGTTGACCTCGTTTTGAAGCTACTCTTGGATGGTTGTAAGCTTGTTCTAAACTTATTATTCATCTTGTTCTTGTTTTATATTGCTTCCTTACTCTTCATCTAGATATGGCATGCATGTTTCATGATATAATGATGAATGAACTTAAGATGATAGTTGTTGGCTAAGTAGCATGTGATTCTAGGGAGATGAATGAAAGGTTATGGCAAGGATAATGATAAATTGGACTTAGATGTATCTTAGGGTAGTTGTATGCTCGAAATACCTAGATCAGTTTGCAATCTCGGCTTGTTCTTCAACCATTTTGGCCGAGATGTTCTTGATCCACCCGAGGTGTGTGAGTTGTTATTCCTATAGTGTTATATCTTCATGTTAGGAAGTTTGAGAGTTGAAATCCTAGTGTTTGCTGAGCCTAATCTAGCATTAGGGTGACCTATGTTAGTAAACTAGGTGAGGGATGAGACTTACCCGGTAATTTCCTCTCTTAGGTATAGAAGATGACAAACATTAGGTAGTAGTGAGCCTCAATAGCCGCTATTGGATTGAGTGTGCTAGGATTGTTGCTTAGGACTTGCTTTTCCGAGACTTACCCGGTAAGGAGAGGTTTGACCCCTAAGTAGTGACCCGGTCTGTGTAGAATTCTCAACCTTAGGTTCCTAAGGACTTACCCGGTAATAGGACCTTAGGTGCGGGACTAGTGGACCATGAGACCTACCCGGTGATTGATCCCATTAGAGAAACATTCTTTCCCAACATACTGCAACTTGTTCCTAGGTTGATTAGAAGCTTGAGTCCATGCCATAACCGGACATCCGAATCTCTAGAATCCGCTTTTAATACCTTGATATTATATATTGTGTTTGTTTCTTGTTTAGTTGACATTGTTGTTTGATTGTGATCTTTGCTTGATCACCAAAAATCCCCTTCAAAAACATATGATTTTCATTTCTTTGTTTCCATCTCTTTTCTTAGTCTAGACTTGAACTATCTTTGATCATTGCATGGTTTAATCTCACCTCGGTCTTTGTGTTCGACCTCGGAATGCTTCTCTTTCTACTATATGACCTGTACACTGCGGATTTTGCTAGGTAGTTTAGGAGATATATTGAGTATAAATTTAAGACTTTGTGTGTGCATGATTGGATGAACAAGTTCTTGGCACTCTTGCTTTGAATTTGTAGCACTCAGTTCCTAGCGACTAACAAGTTTTTGGCGTTGTTGCCGGGGACTAGGTCTAGATTGAATCATTGTGTGTGATTGTTTATAGTGTAGGTCTTTCTTTTGCTTGTGATCTTGTTTGCTTTTGTGTCTTTGATATTTCAGGACATCTCTAACTCTTTAGGTGCATGCGAAGATCTCGTGGCAAGGATTTAGCTAATTCGATCCCGAACAAGAGAAAACCCTTAAGACTAGATCCAAAGGTGCTAAGAAGAAGAAAGGGATGGCCGAAGCAAACCTTAGGGCTGAATTGAATGCAACTTTAGAGCAACTAAGACTTAGAGAAGAAACTCTAGAGCAAATGAGGCTTAGAGAAGAAGCTTGATAGCATGTATTATAGTCTATATTTTGGGATTGGGTTGGACGTTTTATCTTCATAAATCTACATGCATGGATGTATATTCTTGATCATTATGTTGTTTTGTTTACCTTTCCAAGAATCGAGGTCTACACCTAGTTTTGATGTGATTGTAGGGAAAACAACACGTTTTGGAGCGATATGGAGCTAAGGGATCTAAGGAGTCATTGGAGCTACATTATGGAACATTGAGGAGCTACAAGAAAGGCTTAGGAACCATGAAAGTTGGACAGAAGTTTGATTTTGGACCAGATTTGAGAGATTTGCATGTAGCTGAGGATCACCTCGGATGGCTACAGTACCATCTCGAGCGAGGTGATTCCGCTAGGCTGGATCGAGATGGACGGCCCTTGTTCGCTCCAAACGGTGTGTGCAAGCTTTAAATTTATAACCCTAGACTTAAGCTTAAAACAAGGATGCGAACCCGCAGTGTACGGGTCAATCGTAGTAAAAGCAAGAAAATTCCAGGGGTCGATCACAGGGACTTGGTGAAACAAAGTCCAATACAGTATGCTAATGTCAATGCTAACCACAAGAGCAAGTAATACAATCAAAGATGAATAAGATGTCAAATAAAGCAAACATGCAATTCTAGGGATTAAAGCATCTAGTTGTGGTTCCAACTCAAGATCTATAGATAAGCGGACAAAGCTGAGATTTTTGCATGGGGAAGGTGTTACTAAAGTGGAGTAGATCACCGGGTAAGTCTCACTACACACTAATCCTAAACCGTAACTCCTATTACCGGGTAAGTCTCAAGGAATCAAGATAAAGAACTATAACCTCAAACTAACACACCATCTAAGGGAATAGAATCAACCTTTACCGGGTAAGTCTCAGGCTAACTCACAAAGATGGGATGGAAGCACACTCAAACCCCAATAAAGGATAAACCTTTATTACCTACACTTATGATCGTTGGTACACAAACTAAGGAATTACCGGGTAAGTCTCATCCTAAGCTTGCCTTGAACCAGAAAGGTGTAATAAGAATAGGATTTGGCAAACTCTAACACTTAACTCTCAGTTTAGGGTCGGATAAGTCACCTCGGTCAGAAGAATTCCACCCCGGCCGAGATGTTCATCAACCGAACGAGATGCTTAGGGTTAAGGTTAAAGACTCGAACTTTCAGGATCCTACTGGAATCTAAGATTATTCTATCACTGTTTTTCCCACAACCTTCAGCCAATCACCCTAGAATCACACAAGGAAATTAGCCACTCATCATCATAATGAAAGTATTAATTATATGGGAAGAAGGTGAATAATTGAACAAAGAAGAATTTAATGAAAACACTTCAATAACTGAATCAAATATCACAAACAAAAGCGTTCCTTGGATAGCAATCCAACAAGACAAGACAATCAACGAGGGAATTGAAGACAATCTTACAAAACCCTTCAAAAGCTATAAAAAGCTATAGTCTTCAATCTTCCTTCAACCTTCAAAAAGGTTCTTCAACTACTCCCAACTTGGAGTATACTGCGCTGCTGCGTTGTATGCGACTTCTTCAGCTGTAAGCGGATGATAGAATTGTAGAAAATCAACCCTTTTTATAGGAAAAATAAACCTCCAAAGATAATAAATCTTAAGAAGATATTATCCCATAAATATAGGTAAAATATATGATTCTGCATATCTCCTTCCTTCTAGAAGCTCAGCCCAAAAATATAAGATCACTTTCCAATTTTAAAAGATCTCAGCCAAGAATAAAATATTCTCGCCGCGTCCTAGGTGTTCGCCTCGGTCGAGTCGGCGTCTCTGGATCGCCTCGGTCGAGATGAATCTCTGGTCAACCGAGGTGACTCATAACTGAATGTAGAATCTCTCAAAACTGGTCCAAAGTAAATCTTTAATCCATGGTTGTGCTTCCTGAATGTAGCTCCAAATGACTCTTGACTCCTTTTGTTCCTTTTTGATGCAAAACGTACCATATTACCTGCAATTACAACGAAACTAGGTGTAGACCTCGATTCTCGCAAAGGTAGATGAAATGGTAGTAAAATCACATAATGTACATACAAACATGCAGATTATGAAAGATAAAACGTCCAAACAAACCCCAAAATATAGACTATAATTCATGCTATCAAAATACCCCATACTTAGCCCTTGCTTGTCCCTAAGCAAGTTCCTCATATAGAAATCAAGATAGAATGGATTATAAGTCAAGAAAATCAATGAAAAGTCTTTCAAAAACATTTTATGGTGTGAAACTATCATAGATCACTCTAAGAGAATACTTCGTGGAAATTAAAAACTCAATATGATCAAAACATTTTATAAATATAGGAAAGTTGTTCATCTTTGCATAAAATCATAGAATGCATAATAAATCATAATTATCAAAATTAATCATGTATAATCCGATTTAAACCGCTAAGTCAATCAACAAGCTCAAGGTCTCAAGGGCTTCCCAAAAGAAAAGGTCAAGAAACGTGTAGGGTAGGGATGTGTGTAAGGTAATGTGGTGCTAGAATCCGGGAAAAGGATGAACTTCACTTCCACTTTGTCTTTCAACATCTTCCATCAATAAGCTTTGCTTATTTCACACTTTTTCTTTTTACTTTACTTTTTGGGATGCATGGATAGAGGTGCACAATAACCGAAGCCTAGGAAATCCGCAATCATCAATTTCTCGAGATGCATCAAACCCTTGATGCACATACCATGACCCGTTAGGAATATCGCCCAATCCGACTTTGGCAAGACACAAACACCCGGCTATGTGAATGGTGCCGAGTTACTCATCTTCATGATTGACTTCCCCAAACCTAAAATTACTTTCTAACACTTTCACTTCCAGCCACTTCTCAACTTTAACTTGCTTTCACCACTTCGCTTGCTTCCAAATTCCCGGATAGGTAAAGGGAGGCAAAATGTATATGAGGGGCTAAGCATGATCAAGAAGAAGAAGAAGAAGAGAATGAATTGCCTTGGTCTTTCCAAGATGAATGTGAGAGAACTTAACCTGCGGTGTCAACCTTCAAATTCAACATAATTTGGATAAAAACAAAGTATTAAACATGCTAATAATTTCAAACAAAGCATTTAGCAACTTAAACATATCATAAAACCTTTCAAACACATAAAGAATTTAAAACCAGTAGGTAAACAGAATCTTCACTGAGATCATATCCAGATAAGTAACACAAAAATCGTTTTCGAAAACTTACTGTTACGCACCTCGGTCGAGGTGTTCTTGGTTCAACCGAGGTGAAATGCCTCGTTTGGCCAAGACTGACTCGGTCGAGGTCAAAAATTTTTTTTTTTAAAACCATTTTTTTTTTCCGGTTTGGTTTCGACGTTTTTCTCAATCAAATAACCTGTAGGTATGCATGTAATATCAGATAATCATATAAATGCAGAAGTGAAGCATAAATAAAATATCCGATGAATAGAATGTCATACATCAAAAGTAGTCAAATACATCAAGTAGTCAAGTAGTCAAATAAGTACAAACAAATACCCCATACTTGGGACACACTGTCCCAGTGGGTCAGAATAAGTCTAAGGACAGGATACTCACCGAACATAGCTAAACTGCATGAAGAAGTAAGAAACAGCTCCCAGATAAGACCATCTCGGTTGGCGAAGCACAAATCGGTCGAGGTGTTCTGACAGTACCCGAGATGTATCTCAGTAAAGCTCGATTCCTCAACTTCTCGAAATTTTGTTCTTCCAGTGTAGCTCCTGAACTGTGATCCTTCCTTTTGGAATACCTGGTTGTTGTCTAGAGGAAAACAAAAACAAAGCAACTATCTAAACTAAACTAGAAAAGGGAGAAGAAAGCAATACCTTGGGTTGCCTCCCAAGAAGCGCATGGTTTAAGGTCGCTAGCTGGACCCTTCTCCATAGAATTACTCAATGTACCTTGAACACCGTGGAGTGCTCATCACATCCATCATAAAATTCTTCCAAAAAGGTTCCGGTTCCTAATTTCACCGGCAAATGGTAAGATCTCCCACGTACAAGCTTGTACGGTTTGATTCTCACCGGAATCCTTCTAGACTTCCTGTAGTTCAATGGGACATTCCTCGTGTCCCATCCTTTCCTTGATCGAGAAAACAGTTTCTCGAGAATCATAGCAGCTTCCCCATCTATAGCTTGGGGATGGTACAAGGTCCTTAGCATGCGAGGGACCCCATACTTGAACAAGAGATACTTCATCGACTTAGCGGTGTAGTGTTTGCAAACTCCACTCCTTATAATCCAAGGAGCTTCTTCTTCCAACAATTTCAAGGAAGACTTCATCTTGATTTTAGGAGGTTCTTTCGGAAGAGACCTCCAACTATCCGGTGCCTTCCTGAAAAATTCAGAAATATTAATAGGGAATTCAAATGAAGTAGGAGAATGTACCTTGCAAAGTTCTCCAAGGTTTGAGACAAGTTTCATGTTGGGTTGATGATCCACACACGAAATCTCTCTCAGTTCAGCTGGTCTTTCTTCCACCTTGACCACAATCTCAGTAATTTGGCCAAAGTCTTCTGCATCTGCCTCTTCCGGTTCTGCAGGTTCTTCTTTCATCTCGGTCGAGATCTCTTCCACCTCGGCCGAGGTCTCAACAGTCGGATCGAGATCCTCCACATCCTCCTCTTCCACAAAAACTTCAGGAGAAGCTTCCGGTCCGACCAGAGGAATGCTTGGAAAGTGTAACACTTCCTTATGCTCCTCTTCCGGCTCAGCATAGGATATGGTGCTTTCCTTGAGCTCCTCCACCTTCTTCATCAACTTCTCCAATCTTGATTCGAGAGAGTCTTCGAAAGGTTGCTCATAAATGTTTTTAGGGACATTCTTCTCATCCCATATCGCAAGTTCATGTTGAATGGCCTCTTCTCTTTCCCATTCATTGTTGAACCAATAGAAGGAGTACTTCTCCTCCAAGTATTCATAATGGTCCGCCCTAGCACTTTGTCTTGCTATCCAGGCTGGATCAAATGTAGTCATCGGAAATCCTGAAAACTACAAAACTCTTAGAAAGAGTAGTTAGTAGCAACAGGGGCAAGTGCCCCGAAAGCAAACCGCAACCGGCTTGGTCTAGACCAAGTCCCCGGCAACGGCGCCAAAAACTTGTTCTTTGGCGAAACTATGTTCCGTTGCCGGAACAAGAACTTCGTATGTACCTAAGAACACAAACCTGCAAGAACACTCAAAAGAGATATCAAATAACAAGAGCAAAGCTCCCAAGCTTGACAACCGATAACCGAATTCGGCCTAAACCGATCCCCGGCAACGGCGCCAAAAACTTGTTCGCTCCAAACGGTGTGTGCAAGCTTTAAATTTATAACCCTAGACTTAAGCTTAAAACAAGGATGCGAACCCGCAGTGTACGGGTCAATCGTAGTAAAAGCAAGAAAATTCCAGGGGTCGATCACAGGGACTTGGTGAAACAAAGTCCAGTACAGTATGCTAATGTCAATGCTAACCACAAGAGCAAGTAATACAATCAAAGATGAATAAGATGTCAAATAAAGCAAACATGCAATTCTAGGGATTAAAGCATCTAGTTGTGGTTCCAACTCAAGATCTATAGATAAGCGGACAAAGCTGAGATTTTTGCATGGGGAAGGTGTTACTAAAGTGGAGTAGATCACCGGGTAAGTCTCACTACACACTAATCCTAAACCGTAACTCCTATTACCGGGTAAGTCTCAAGGAATCAAGATAAAGAACTATAACCTCAAACTAACACACCATCTAAGGGAATAGAATCAACCTTTACCGGGTAAGTCTCAGGCTAACTCACAAAGATGGGATGGAAGCACACTCAAACCCCAATAAAGGATAAACCTTTATTACCTACACTTATGATCGTTGGTACACAAACTAAGGAATTACCGGGTAAGTCTCATCCTAAGCTTGCCTTGAACCAGAAAGGTGTAATAAGAATAGGATTTGGCAAACTCTAACACTTAACTCTCAGTTTAGGGTCGGATAAGTCACCTCGGTCAGAAGAATTCCACCCCGGCCGAGATGTTCATCAACCGAACGAGATGCTTAGGGTTAAGGTTAAAGACTCGAACTTTCAGGATCCTACTGGAATCTAAGATTATTCTATCACTGTTTTTCCCACAACCTTCAGCCAATCACCCTAGAATCACACAAGGAAATTAGCCACTCATCATCATAATGAAAGTATTAAATATATGGGAAGAAGGTGAATATTTGAACAAAGAAGAATTTAATGAAAACACTTCAATAACTGAATCAAATATCACAAACAAAAGCGTTCCTTGGATAGCAATCCAACAAGACAAGACAATCAACGAGGGAATTGAAGACAATCTTACAAAACCCTTCAAAAGCTATAAAAAGCTATAGTCTTCAATCTTCCTTCAACCTTCAAAAAGGTTCTTCAACAACTCCCAACTTGGAGTATACTGCGCTGCTGCGCTTGTAAACCCTGATCGGCGGTATAGCGTGATGTATGCGGCCTGTATTTCGGTGTAGGCGGGGTTCTCGAATTGTGGAAATCCAACCCTTTTTATAGGAAAAATAAACCTCCAAAGATAATAAATCTTAAGAAGATATATTCCCATAAAAATAGGTAAAATATATGGTTCTGCATATCTCCTTCCTTCTAGAAGCTCAGCCCAAAAATATAAGATCACTTTCCAATTTTAAAAGATCTCAGCCAAGAATAAAATATTCTCGCCGCGTCCTAGGTGTTCGCCTCGGTCGAGTCGGCGTCTCTGGATCGCCTCGGTCGAGATGAATCTCTGGTCAACCGAGGTGACTCATAACTGAATGTAGAATCTCTCAAAACTGGTCCAAAGTAAATCTTTAATCCATGGTTGTGCTTCCTGAATGTAGCTCCAAATGACTCTTGACTCCTTTTGTTCCTTTTTGATGCAAAACGTACCATATTACCTGCAATTACAACGAAACTAGGTGTAGACCTCGATTCTCGCAAAGGTAGATGAAATGGTAGTAAAATCACATAATGTACATACAAACATGCAGATTATGAAAGATAAAACGTCCAAACAAACCCCAAAATATAGACTATAATTCATGCTATCAAAATACCCCATACTTAGCCCTTGCTTGTCCCTAAGCAAGTTCCTCATATAGAAATCAAGATAGAATGGATTATAAGTCAAGAAAATCAATGAAAAGTCTTTCAAAAACATTTTATGGTGTGAAACTATCATAGATCACTCTAAGAGAATACTTCGTGGAAATTAAAAACTCAATATGATCAAAACATTTTATAAATATAGGAAAGTTGTTCATCTTTGCATAAAATCATAGAATGCATAATAAATCATAATTATCAAAATTAATCATGTATAATCCGATTTAAACCGCTAAGTCAATCAACAAGCTCAAGGTCTCAAGGGCTTCCCAAAAGAAAGGGTCAAGAAACGTGTAGGGTAGGGATGAATGTAAGGTAATGTGGTGCTAGAATCCGGGAAAAGGATGAACTTCACTTTCACTTTGACTTGCAACATCTTCCACCAATAAGCTTTGCTTATTTCACACTTTTTTCTCTTTTACTTTACTTTTTGGGATGCATGGATAGAGGTGCACAATAACCGAAGCCTAGGAAATCCGCAATCATCAATTTCTCGAGATGCGTCAAACCCTTGATGCACATACCATGACCCGTTAGGAATATCGCTCAATCCGACTTTGGCAAGACACAAACACCCGGCTATGTGAATGGTGCCGAGTTACTCATCTTCATGATTGACTTCCCCAAACCTATTATTGCTTTCTAACACTTTCACTTTCAGCCACTTCTCAACTTTTGACTTGCTTTCACCACTTCGCTTGCTTCCAAATTCCCGGATAGGTAAAGGGAGGCAATATGTATATGAGGGGCTAAGCATGATCAAGAAGAAGAAGAAGAAGAAGAATGAATTGCCTTGGTCTTTCCAAGAAGAACGTGAGAGAACTTATGCTGCGGTGTCAACCTTCAAATTCAACATAATTTGGATAAAAATAAAGTATTAAACATGCCAATAATTTCAAACAAAGCATTTAGCAACTTAAACATATCATAAAACATTTCAAGCATATAAAGAATTTAAAACCAGTCAGTAAACAAGATCTTCACTGAGATCATATCCAGATAAGTAACACAAAAATCGTTTTCGAAAACTCTCAGTTAACCCACCTCGGTCGAGATGTTCTTGGTTCAACCGAGGTGAAACACCTCGTTTTGCCAGAACTGTCCCGGTCGAGGTCAAAAAATTTTTTTTTTTTAAAAAACCATTTTTTTTTCGGTTTCGACGTTTTTCTCAATCAAATAACCTGTAAGTATGCATGCAATCTCAGATAAACATATAAATGCAAAAGTGAAGCATAAATATAAATATCCGATAAAATGTCATACATCAAAAGTAGTCAAATAACGTCAAGTAGTCAAATAAGTACAAACACCCCATACTTGGGACACACTGTCCCAGTGGGTCAGAATAAGTCTAAGGACAGGATACTCACCGAACATAGCTAAACTGCATGAAGAAGTAAGAAACAGCTCCCAGATAAGACCATCTCGGTTGGCGAAGCACATATCGGTCGAGGTGTTCTGACAGTACCCGAGATGTATCTCAGTAAAGCTTGTTTCCTCAACTTCTCGAAATTTTGTTCTTCCAGTGTAGCTCCTGAACTGTGATCCTTCCTTTTGGAATACCTGGTTGTTGTCTAGAGGAAAACAAAAACAAAGCAACTATCTAAACTAAACTAGAAAAGGGAGAAGAAAGCAATACCTTGGGTTGCCTCCCAAGAAGTGCTTGGTTTAAGGTCGCTAGCTGGACCCTTCTCCATAGAATTACTCAATGTACCTTGAACACCATGGAGTGCTCATCACATCCATCATAAAATTCTTCCAAAAAGGTTCCGGTTCCTAATTTCACCGGCAAATGGTAAGATCTCCCACGTACAAGCTTGTACGGTTTGATTCTCACCGGAATCCTTCTAGACTTCCAGCACTTCAATGGGACATTCCTCGTGTCCCATCCTTTCCTTGATCGAGAAAACAGTTTCTCGAGAATCATAGCAGCTTCCCCATCTATAGCTTGGGGATGGTACAAGGTCCTTAGCATGCGAGGGACCCCATACTTGAACAAGAGATACTTCATCGACTTAGCGGTGTAGTGTTTGCAAACTCCACTCCTTATAATCCAAGGAGCTTCTTCTTCCAACAATTTCAAGGAAGACTTCATCTTGATTTTAGGAGGTTCTTTCGGAAGAGACCTCCAACTTTCCGGTGCATTCCTGAAAAATTCAGAAACTTTAATAGGGAGTTCAAATAAAGTAGGAGAATGTACCTTGTAAAGTTCTCCAAAGTTTGAGACGAGTTTCATGTTGGGTTGATAGTCCACACACGAAATCTCTCCCAGCTCAGCTGGCCTTTCCTCCACCTTGACCACAGTTTCAGTAATTTGGTCAGGGTTCGCTGCATCTTCCACTTCTGGTTTTGCAGATTCTTCTTCCATCTCGGTCGAGGTCTCAACAGTCGGATCGGGATCCTCCACATCCTCCTCTTCCACAAAAACTTCAGGAGAAGCTTCCGGTCCGACCAGAGGAATGCTTGGAAAGTGTAACACTTCCTTATGCTCCTCTTCCGGCTTAGCATAGGATATGGTGCTTTCCTTGAGCTCCTCCACCTTCTTCATCAACTTCTCCAATCTTGATTCGAGAGAGTCTTCGAAAGGTTGCTCATAAATGTTTTTAGGGACATTCTTCTCATCCCATATCGCAAGTTCATGTTGAATGGCCTCTTCTCTTTCCCATTCATTGTTGAACCAATAGAAGGAGTACTTCTCCTCCAAGTATTCATAATGGTCCGCCCTAGCACTTTGTCTTGCTATCCAGGCTGGATCAAATGTAGTCATCGGAAATCCTGAAAACTACAAAACTCATAGAAAGAGTAGTTAGTAGCAACAGGGACAATAGCCCCGAAAGCAAACCGAAACCGGCTCGGTCTAAACCAAGTCCCCGGCAACGGCGCCAAAAACTTGTTCGCTCCAAACGGTGTGTGCAAGCTTTAAATTTATAACCCTAGACTTAAGCTTAAAACAAGGATGCGAACCCGCAGTGTACGGGTCAATCGTAGTAAAAGCAAGAAAATTCCAGGGGTCGATCACAGGGACTTGGTGAAACAAAGTCCAGTACAGTATGCTAATGTCAATGCTAACCACAAGAGCAAGTAATACAATCAAAGATGAATAAGATGTCAAATAAAGCAAACATGCAATTCTAGGGATTAAAGCATCTAGTTGTGGTTCCAACTCAAGATCTATAGATAAGCGGACAAAGCTGAGATTTTTGCGTGGGGAAGGTGTTACTAAAGTGGAGTAGATCACCGGGTAAGTCTCACTACACACTAATCCTAAACCGTAACTCCTATTACCGGGTAAGTCTCAAGGAATCAAGATAAAGAACTATAACCTCAAACTAACACACCATCTAAGGGAATAGAATCAACCTTTACCGGGTAAGTCTCAGGCTAACTCACAAAGATGGGATGGAAGCACACTCAAACCCCAATAAAGGACAAACCTTTATTACCTACACTTATGATCGTTGGTACACAAACTAAGGAATTACCGGGTAAGTCTCATCCTAAGCTTGCTTTGAACCAGAAAGGTGTAATAAGAATAGGATTTGGCAAACTCTAACACTTAACTCTCAGTTTAGGGTCGGATAAGTCACCTCGGTCAGAAGAATTCCACCCCGGCCGAGATGTTCATCAACCGAACGAGATGCTTAGGGTTAAGGTTAAAGACTCGAACTTTCAGGATCCTACTGGAATCTAAGATTATTCTATCATTGTTTTTCCCACAACCTTCAGCCAATCACCCTAGAATCACACAAGGAAATTAGCCACTCATCATCATAATGAAAGTATTAATTATATGGGAAGAAGGTGAATAATTGAACAAAGAAGAATTTAATGAAAACACTTCAATAACTGAATCAAATATCACAAACAAAAGCGTTCCTTGGATAGCAATCCAACAAGACAAGACAATCAATGAAGGAATTGAAGACAATCTTACAAAACCCTTCAAAAGCTATAAAAAGCTATAGTCTTCAATCTTCCTTCAACCTTCAAAAAGGTTCTTCAACAACTCCCAACTTGGAGTATACTGCGCTGCTGCGTATGTAGGATGTTAATCGATGTATGCAGCCTGTATTTCGGTGTAGGCGGGGTTATCGAATTGTGGAAATCCAACCCTTTTTATAGGAAAAATAAACCTCCAAAGATAATAAATCTTAAGAAGATATATTCCCATAAAAATAGGTAAAATATATGATTCTGCATATCTCCTTCCTTCCAGAAGCTCAGCCCAAAAATATAAGATCACTTTCCAAAATTAAAAGATCTCTTCCAAGAATAAAATATTCTCGCCGCGTCCTAGGTGTTCGCCTCGGTCGAGTCGGCGTCTCTGGATCGCCTCGGTCGAGATGAATCTCTGGTCAACCGAGGTGACTCATAACTGAATGTAGAATCTCTCAAAACTGGTCCAAAGTAAATCTTTAATCCATGGTTGTGCTTCCTGAATGTAGCTCCAAATGACTCTTGACTCCTTTTGTTCCTTTTTGATGCAAAACGTACCATATTACCTGCAATTACAACGAAACTAGGTGTAGACCTCGATTCTCGCAAAGGTAGATGAAATGGTAGTAAAATCACATAATGTACATACAAACATGCAGATTATGAAAGATAAAACGTCCAAACAAACCCCAAAATATAGACTATAATTCATGCTATCAAAATACCCCATACTTAGCCCTTGCTTGTCCCTAAGCAAGTTCCTCATATAGAAATCAAGATAGAATGGATTATAAGTCAAGAAATTCAATGAAAAAGTCTTTCAAAAACATTTTATGGTGTGCAATCATCATAGATCACTCTAAGAGAGTACTTCCTGGAAATTAAAAACTCAATATGATCAAAACATTTTATAAATATAGGAAAGTTGTTCATCTTTGCATAAAATCATAGAATGCATAATAAATCATAATTATCAAAATTAATCATGTATAATCCGATTTAAACCGCTAAGTCAATCAACAAGCTCAAGGTCTCAAGGGCTTCCCAAAAGAAAAGGTCAAGAAACGTGTAGGGTAGGGATGTGTGTAAGGTAATGTGGTGCTAGAATCCGGGAAAAGGAT